>CM056490.1:18885162-19396660 GCA_029783415.1 Anisodus acutangulus
CTAAACTGGAGGTTTGGAGACAGACTCTGAGTCTAAAGGGTTTAGGCTGAGTAGGACCAAGACAGAATACTTAGAGTGCAAGTTCAGTAACGAGAGCGATCATGAGACAGGCGTGGAGGTGAGGCTTGGTACTCAGGTCATTCCAAAGAAAAGAAACTTCAAGTATCTCGAGTCTATTATCCAAGGAAATTGAGAGATTGATGACGATGTCACACATCGTATTGGTGTAGGGTGGATGAAGTGGAGGCTCGCATCTGGAGTCTTGTGTGATAAAAATGTGCCACCAAATTTAAAAGGCAAGTTCTATAGGGTGGTGGTTAGACCGACTATGTTGTATGGGGCGGAGTGTTGGCCAGTCAAGACTTCGCACATCCAGAAAATGAAAGTTGCGGAGATGAGGATGCTGAGATGGATGTGTGGGCATACAAGGAGGGATAAGATTAGAAATGATGGATTCGGGACATAGTAGGAGTGGCCTCGGTAGATGATAAGATGCGGGAAGCGAGGTTGAGATGGTTCGGGCATGTGCAGAGGAGAGGCACAAATGCCCCAGTGCGGAGGTGTGAGAGGTTGATTATGGATGGGTTCAGGAGGGGTAGAGGTAGACCGAAGAAGTATTGGGGAGAGGTAATTAGAAGGGATATGACGCAGGTGCAACTTACACAGGGAGTTGGAGGACACGAATTAGGGTAGAAGGGTAGTAGGTAGTTGAGCGTAGTCCTACTTACGCTTACATACTGGTAGTTGTAGTGTTATTATTATAGCCCTGCTTAGCCTATCGTACTAGTAGGCGCAGTATTGTTTTATAGTCCTCTGTCATTTGATTTCTGCTGTTGTATGTTCTTTCGTGTAATTTGTTTATCTTATTTACCTGCGCTAGTTACTGCTTCTTTTTTCAAAATTATTTATTATGGCTTATTCGCTTTTGTTACCATCATTTTCATACTTCTTTAAATTTTTTGTCCGGGTCTGACCGTTTCTCTTGCTTTGCTTGTGCTTATGTTTTGTCTTGAGCCGAGGGTCTTTCGGAAACAACCTCTCTACTTATCAAGGTAGAGGTAAGGTCTGCTTACACTCTACCCTCTCCAGACCCCACGTTGTGGGACTTCACTGGGCATGTTGTTGTTGTTGTATTACTTGGGCTAACTTGGGGAGTATTTGTGGTAGTGTCAGGAGAGGATGCTTGTATCTCAGAGAACATTGGTTATGATAATTCAATGGGCATATCGCAAATGTAGGTTTATTTTCATTTGAAGCTTCGAATTCATGATAACATACCTTATGTAAAATTCTTGATAGAAATGAAAACATACCTTGTTTAAGTGATTTTGAGAAAACCATGTTGTAACCATTTTCTCTGTCAGTGAAGCGTTCTGATTGAGAGAGATGGGGAACTATAAGAGAACATTCTTTCTTGGGAAATGGGCCTCCTCCTAAACTCACTTTCTATTTCTTTCCTTTCCCTGGTAAACTTCATTTCCGGTGATTTCTCACTCCCATTTTAGCGATGGAAGAGAGGATCTTCTTTATTTCTGGGGAAAAGTCTTTTGAGTCAATTAATATTAGTGATCAACTTTGATAGATGGTCTACACTTATGAGCACACCGGGAGATCTACTAGCAGAATTAGAATAGATGAAGATAGGTTTGGGATGCTCTTACATAGGCATCACCAGGGGCGGGGGATCATTGCAGGAGATGGAAGGAGATACAAGAATACACATAAGTAGCATCTCAAAAGCTACAACTATGGTCATCTAGTGAGGATTGAAACTTGGTTGTTGGACAGGGAATCTGCGGTGATTATCCTAGAATCAAAATACAGCAGGGGATGTGGAGACATTGTTGACAAAATCCTATGCTTCTTTGGAAATCCACACAATCCCAGATTCTACCACCTCTGACTACACTATACAATTGTTGCAGATATTCGGAACATGACCTGTTTTTGATAGAAATGTACACAATGTTTAGGAACAAGTCATATTGACAATTCAGGACTTGTTTCTATACCTCCTACTACACTACAATTGTTACAGATATTTTGAACATGTTCATTTCAGTTTTTGGACTTAGTTGGGTCATGCCTGTGGACGTGTGCATATTAAGGATGCCTATATATGCTGGAGTTCCTGGAAAGTTTGTAGGTCCATGAAGAAAATCTGGAAAAAGGTTTCTGCCTGTATTTTTTTTGGTGTGTCTAGATAGAAAGGAGCCGTAGGTCTTTTGATGGAATATCAATTCCAACTCACTCTCTCAAGGCTAGATGTCTTGTATGTGTATATAGTTGGAGTAATCCTTGACCTTATAAAATCACCTGGGGCCTTTCCTGACACCTTTTTGGACTTTTTGTGCTCCCTATCTTTAGTATAGGGCACACTGTAATAGAGCTAACAAATTCATATTTATACTTATTATCTTTTGTACTATTTGTGTCTTCTTGATGCCATCAGTGATATCACTTCATAAAGAGTAGAAGAGAACACCATGCAGTCGTTTTATCCTTAAGGGTGGTCAAACCTGATAATGGATTGTAATAGAAAAGTACAAATCTTTGTCTATGCTGGAGTAATCTTAAAGTTGTGTTATGACAAGAATGATCAACTTTTCAGTAAAGTGGAGCTGAAGCCAGAACCGGCTGCATGTTGATGCATGCTGCTTTATGTTGCGCGACATGTTGCTTGGAGCTAGCTCAGCTTTTGGTCCCTCTACTAACAGACCAAAAAGTTTGTGTCAGTTAGTTGAAGGCTAAATATGCTTAGTGGGATTTAGGAGGTCAGTATTGAAATTTTGTTTAAGTTGAGGGACTAAAAGTGCTATTTCCTCTTCTTCTTCTCATCCTCTTCAATATTTTTCCCAATTATTGATTCTAAATATCGTATAACTAATTGCTATGTTGACAAACTAAAGATTTCTGTAGAATAAAAGTTCCATTCATTTATTTTGTATTTTTTAGTCTGGATGAAAATTTCAGGCGTCTTCAGAAAATTAAGTTATTTGATGTTTTCCACAATGAGTTTTCACGAAATTTGGTTGACGGATATTGTTCTTGTGAACTCAGAATGTTTAGAATGAGAAGAAGATCATGACCTTGTGTCATGTGTTTATCATGTTGCCACAGGAGCTTATTTGGAAAAAAAACTTGCATACAAGCCCCTTTCAAATATTCTTTTTTTTGCTTGCTCTGCTTAATTTTCAAATTTGCCAATTCAGAAGACTTAATGTTTGTCTTCACTATAGGTTGCGGAAAGGGCTTTATTCTTGTGGAACAACGATCATATTGAGAATTTGATAAAGCAAAATCGAAAGGTGATACTGCCTATCATCTTTCCTGCACTGGAGAGAAATGCCAGAAACCATTGGAATCAGGCTGTTCACAGTTTGTCACTGAATATTCGGAAAATATTCTATGATCTTGATCCTGATCTATTCAAGGAGTGCTTGCACAAATTTCAGGAAGACAAATTGAAGGAAGATGAGATTAAATCAAGACGTGAAGCTACATGGAAACGATTAGAAGAAGTTGCTGCCAAAAATACTACAAGTAATGAAGCTGTGCTTGTGCCATCCACTGGGCATTCTCGAACTTAATATTAAGATATGCTTGTTGTTCCTTGTTCTCTAATTTTCATAATTCTGGTTAATTTACATTTTGGAAGCAATGAATTTATCAAGGGGAAAAGGGATTTTGTGTGTCATTGGCTTTTTTCCCCTGGTCAGTTTCTCTTGGTAGCTGTAGTAGTTACTATAATTTGTTTATATGTGTTAACTTTGGAAATTTGGAAATGATATGGGAGCAAGTATTTTTATCAGCATTATACTTAGTTGAACATCTTTACCTTCATTGTTTTGGTAAATTTTTGGCAAATACCACTCTTCAACAAATGCTTATAATTCTTGAGATGAGGTATAGATTATAATATGTAAGTTTGGGATTTTGCTCAAGAGACTCTTTGCATATATTCCAAATAGAGACGCTGCAGAAGCTGATGGGATAGTAGATTAGTAGCTTATGTTTGGTCTTAACTGGAAAACCACATAGTTAAATTGATTATGAAAGAATGTCTTAAAGCTGGAATGGACATTGCTGGCTGCAGCTAATCATTTAGGAAGGCCGTAAGTTCAAGGTTTTCTTTATTTATTTGTTTCTTTCTTATTTGGCTTTTTGTGGAATGATCCCAGCAAATGTTTTTGAATAGGATCTAAGTTTGTCAGGGTAGTCCATTTGTATGCATTAGCTGGCTTATAGGAGAAAAGAACCAAAAGCAAAACAATAGTATACTACTAAGTACTAACTACAAAAGAACAAAAATAAAAATTTGAAGGTAAAATCCAGATACTATCTGCAAAGTCCAATTGTCTTCAAACTTATCTCCTTATGTTAAGTGATATTTCCTTAAATATTTTAATTGGCTGATACTAAGCATCCCCCCCTTAAAACTTTCCTGTTGAATTATTTTTCATTAGAAAAAAAAAGGGAAGGTTTTTTAGAAAATCTTAACACATTTTTGAGGGAATTACAGAAAACTTTTCAATAGGTTGAGCCATTTAACTATTCTGCCTTGAGAATATAGTGCTATATGACTTGTTAACTATATTCATCTCTTGGGAGATAGACGTATTTATATCTTACTCTTGCGATTAATAGAGGGAGAATATTGTATTGTTGGGGAAATATACCTTTTTGAAGGTTGCAAAAGAAGGTGAATATACCTTTTTGTGAGATGAAGAAGGCTGTAAAAGTGGTTTGGTTTGCAAAAGGTGATGAATATAAGTTCACAAGGAGTTCAAAGCACCCTCTATACTAAGTGCAGTGCTTGCATTTTTCTCTTAAAGTCTCCTTTTCAAATATTCGATATGCTGTTTCTTTCTGTGTGAAGGAGTTTCTAGTCCGATAATCTATCTTTATTCTTATCAGATTGCTAACTGCAATTGATTATGTGTGTGAAGTTTGTTTAAAACCTGTTCCTTCTCATCGATCTGTCTCTTTAAGTGCATTTAAAGTTATTTTGACGAATATGTTTTTAAACAAAGGACTTTCTTAGCCTAAACTCTGTCTGTAAAACCTAATTCACCTTCCTCTTAATTTGGTCTTACTTGTTGCAAAGCCTTTGGTCATGAGAATAGAGGGTCTTTTGGCGTCCTTATAACCTTTTAGAGCTTAATTTTGTGTTAGACGTAGGAGTTGGATGGTGTGTCCATCAATACATATGGAAGATGATTAATGGTGTCCAAAAAGATTAAAAGAATACAAGAAACTAACTTCCAATTTTGTAACATATCAAGGGACTAAAAGCAGCAGTATGTGTAAATGTCTATATAATACCATCCTATAAATTTTAGGATCAGTCACTACACCAAGAAAGCAACTCCTTGTCAGCTTCAAATGTAACCATGTATTCTTCTTTGAGATTTACCCAGGCTTCTATACCGTGACCTGTTTTTGTGTCAAGAAAACCAATGACATCCTTGAGAACAAGGCTCGCTGATCCTACCCATATTGGTTTTCCCCAACCAAAATCAGCTTTGTATAGAGGCAATCTACATAAACTAGTGAAGTTGAACAAGACTAGGCCACCTTTCCTCTGCTCATTTGCTTGTTCTTTGATAAAACTCAAATGATTGTCATCATTCTTCTGGAGATCTGAGACAAATTCACTATTTATGTTCTTTATACCTTCTCTCACTTTTTTCACTAGCGCAAAACCTTGTTGCTCATTAGTACTATTATTATCTATAGCTGGTACTGTAACAACTACTTGCATTACATTCCCGAATAAAGATTCAGGCAACGGAGGATTGCTTCTGGTACGTAAGTTCACTGTATGAACTATGCCATAAATCTTGTTTTTATCCCTTTTAGCATGAATACTTGCCATCAAACGAGTCCATAAGAAAGCTGATAAAGCCTCAATCCTCGAGGGAGGTCTCGTATTTCCAGTGCCCTTTTCAGTGTACTTATCTCTAAGTGCTGATACTTTAGAGGCAGAGAATACAAACCTTTTAGTCACAATATTGTTTTTCCCAATTCTGATGCTTGATTTGAACTCTGATGTATCTCTGGGAGGAAATAGTATGGAAGAGTTAAATATTGGACTAGGAATTTTGGTTTTCCCTCTTGAAATAGCTCCCCAAGTATTGATAAACATGAAAGTTGATAATGCATCAGCTATCTTATGAGAAATGGCTATACCAATAGCCAATCCTCCACATTGGAAAAAGTTTGCTTGGACTAGTAAGCAAATATCTTTAACATCATGTAAATCACAAGGGATGAACTTGTTAAGTTCATTAGGAACTGGATCAAGAAGGAACTCCGAGAGACTGCATTTGGCTATGGCTTCTACATATGGAATGCCCTCGTCGTTGCAATTGACATGGGAGTTGGCCACTAGACGTCCGCCAAGAGGGTAGAATTTGGTTAAGGCATGTGATAGAGATGTCTTGAGTTGATCTGATCTGTGTGTGTTAGTGAAGTTATCGTTAACGTCTGCTGGATAGAAAAAAACAAGGGGCATCAAAATATTAGGAATAATTTGATCAAGATATGAAAGTTGGTAATGGTGAAGGTCATTTGGAGTTGGTGAAGATGGTTTGATTGTCACTTTGGAGATGATTTCTATCTCAACCTTCATTCTTTCTTGTACAAGTGTTATAACCTAACAGCAAAATATTTACTAGTAGTCTTTTTCTCCCTGGTAAAATGACTCTGGTTCTTGATGACAATAAATAGGCAAAAAACTAAGTTATCTATAAGCATCAAATGATTATTGGAGAAAAACAAAGCAGGGTGTCTTCAAGTTTTTAGAATTTTCCTCATAACCAATTATGGCCGTCGTGGCACTAAAGACATGATTACACTTGAATAGGAAATTAATACTTTATCTTAGTATAAAAACCTTGTTTTACTACAGTAAAAATGTAAAACATACTAGTCGGCCAAAAATACACGAGAATTAACTCGATAACAATCTAAATTCTGAAATGAATAGTAAAAACATAGCAGGTAAACTATAGGAGGAAATGATTGAACATCGCCTTTTTAACTTTTATAATTTAAATAGAAGAAAATGACCCTATAAAGATTTTTTGTGTGTTATTTTTAGATCTCTTATTGTAAAAATAGAGATCTCTAGTAAAAAAGACAACATCAATAATATACTTAGTGTGATCCCACAAGTGAGTTTGGAGAGGGTGGGTATATGCGGACCTTACCCGCACCTTGTGAGATATAGAGGTTGTTTCCGATAGACCTTCGGCTCAAGAAAAGCGTTTTAAAACCAGGTTTGACAAAAGAGTAAAAGATATGAATAAAAAAGACATAAAATTAAAAATAAATTCATAAAAAACTATAAAATCAATTAAAAGTAATCTAGCGATAATAATATATGTGAAGACATGATTTTATATTTATTGAATTCGTGAAAATACAAAGCGTGAGTAAGCTTTTTTGGTGGTAAACCATGGTAGAAATTGCACGGTTTGCTCTTCAAATGGGCTGATCTTTAATTTTTGCCTTTCAAATGAAAGTATGCCTTCCTTAGAACTTATGGGATCCGACACAAATTTTGTGTCGAGTCCCTTAATGAACTTATGTTCCAGAAGGCATAACTTTCATTTGAGGGGTAAATATTAAAGACCAGTACAAAATAGGGACCAAAGTGCAAATGACCCTAAACCATGGTGTACTATCCAATAATCCATGATTGAGTTGAATCCCGTAAAGAACTTATGGCATCGGGGAAAAAGTGCAAATGACCCTAAACCATGGTGCACATCCAAAATGCATATTTTGCCGTCTTTTCTATTTTTATAGTCAAATAAAAATATAGGCTAATTATGGATATGATATCAGAAATAGATCGATTTTATATCACCCTTCAATTCGAATTAGCAAAAGCAATGTCTCAAATTAACTACCATGTGGCATTAATCTTACATTTTCATTAAAATCTTTAATGGTAACTCCGGTTAGTGATGGGATTCTAAAATCTTTGTACGTTGTTTCCTAGGATCAATGAAGAATTATCCGACCGGCTATTTTTATCTTTAACGCTTCTAATTGGATAATGTTGAGGTGAATATTGAATTAATACTATTTTGGAACATATTAGAAAAATAAGAAGTCAGAAATCCACATATTTAATTACTATGCGAAATTTGGTCTTTTAATCTGTCAAAGATACCGGTAAATTCTGATTTTGTTAGACACATTTAATTTTTAAATAATTGATATGCGTACTTTAATTCATTTCGCCATTAATCATCACAAATCTGTTAAGTGTCAATTCATTTAATCGTCGATGCCATATACTAAAGCCGTACAGTTACTTCGTATTTGAGGTAGTATAGCTCTACAAATTATTTAAACATAAGGTATTTTCTATATAAAAAAGGATCACAATAATTTAAAGATGAAACCTTAACCAAATATTACAAGGATCACAATCGGAATTTATGATAATATGGCCAAAAGTGCAATGATCCCATATTCACTATACATGCCAACATGGATGTATTTTATTCTTTATTTTTCTTTATTTCATCACTAGACTTTGTCAATTTCTCATCAATCGGCCACACGGCTTATTTACGTGCAGAGAAAGGAAAAACGTTTGGACACTTCATGAGGGATGATATTGCAAGTAATACAAATCAACGATGACACAACCAGAACCATAGTTTATGTATTCCATATCAAGATTCATTGATAATTCTTAGCTTGAGTAGCTATGGCAAATTAACGATCAGCTATATATCTGAAGACTCGAGTAGTAGTTTTGCGAATAGGGTCTGAATAGGGCTCTAAAGTCATTTATTTACTACTCCCTCCGTCCTAAGTTATGCGGCATCATTGAACGAGTACGAAGTATAAGAAATACATGAAAACTTTGTTATGTTTACCAAATTGTCCCTTAATTTTGTGCCTACTTTTATTGATTTTTCTTCACAATAAGTACATCTTTAAAATTAAGTGGGACCCAACAAGGATAAAATAGGGATTGTGCCATTAAATAGTTACCAAATGAGGAAAAGTGGCATTCTTTTTGGAACAAACTAAAAAGGAAATTGTTCCACATAAATTGGGACAAAGGGAGTACTAGGGATGTCAATAGGGCAGGTTAGGGCGGGACAAGTCTTGACCTGCTAAGGATTCGACCCGCCCTGCCTTTCCTCATTTAGCATTTTTCAGAAATATGCCCTACCCTGTCCTACCCCGCTAAGCCCTTCCCCGCCCCGCCCCGTTTATGTCCTCTTTCATTTCTTCTCTTTATTTTTCACTTTAATGTGTAAAAGAGTATGATTATTCATCTTTCTAAAGTTTTTTTTTGTTGTTCATCTTTTAAACTATAACTTCTTTTTGTCGTTGCTTCTCAACAAGATACAATATCAATGTATAGACCTATATATATGCAACAACAAACTCCTAAATAATAGAATTACTTATCTTTAAAGAAAATTTCTAAATATTGACTTTAAAATTTTAAATTTTACAATTATAACTGACATAAAACTAATATCTTGAAAATCTATTTGTTGCATAAATTCAAATTGAGGATCCAAATTGAAATGAATTTGTCAGTTCAATTTCTAATTATGGAGAAACAAATAGTAAAAGTTTATCCGGGTTTTGAAAAGTTATAGAAACCGTGTGTATATTTAAGTTACTTATCATATTTTGTAGAAGTCTTGTACAAGAGTAATTAGGATATTAGTATTATAGTAGGAATATAATTTTTCATATTTAGAGATTGTTTATTGTATATATAGATCTCTTCATTAATGAAAATAATCAAGAGATTATTTCTTTCATGGTATCAACAGTCTAGGACAAATTTTTCATTCTCCAAAATTCCTCCTTCCGCTGCCCTACTTTCCAATGGCCGTTGGCCAACATCTCCCTTCAACGTGTTTTTTTTCTCTTCCAAAAATCTCTAATTCTCCTCTTGTTCTTTCCTCATGTCTTCCGCAAAGAACATGTTTCATCCTGCCCTTACATTCTCCAACATCAAGAACCACATCCCTATCGTTCTTGAGATGGAAAACGTCCTATACGCGACATGGGCATAATTATTTAAAGTTCACGCACGCTCGCATCAAGTCTTTCATCACATCATCCCCGCGGAAGCAGGCAAGGATAAGGTGTCTACCGCCGATGATGACCCTATATTATGAACGACTATTGATGCTACAATACTCCAGTGGATTTATTCCACTATATCTACGGACCTGTTGCAGACGATTATTTAACCCGATGCCATGGCAATGGAAACTTGGAATCGGGTGTGTGATACATTGTAAGATAACAAAAATTCCCGTGCCATCACTCTTGAGCAGGAATTTTTCCATGTCAATATGGAGGATTTTCCGAATGTCTCAGCCTATTGTAAAAGGCTGAAGGAATTGGTGAATCAACTCAAGAAAGTTGGTGCGCCCGTTACTAATAATCGTCTCGTTCTTCAGATGGTTGCAGGCCTATCCGAGGTTTATAATGGCGTTGAGATGCTTCTTCGTTAAATTAATCCTCTTCCATTGTTCTACCAGGCCCGTTCCATGCTCACATTAGAAGAGGCCGGCTTGGCTAAAAAGGCGGCTACCAGAGCTAATTCCGTCATGATGATGGCTACGTCTGATGACCCTCACGCATTCTCGGCCAACTCTAGTCAAAACCGGAATAATGGTGGCAGCAAAATGGTGGCAAGAAACACGGTGGCGGTCGTGGCAGTGGCAGTGGCGGTGGTCGAAACAGTGGCGGACATGGCAGCAGTGGGCTAGCTCGGCCACAGCACCACTAGTCGCAGCCTTGGGCCACTACACAATGGCCGTGGGGGCCAGTGGCCCAACATGGCCTTTCCTAGTTGCCCAGGCGTTCGGCCAATGGGCGACCAGAGGCCCAATTCGATTCGGCCAAGCGATCGGCTAGGCCTGAACAGTCGGCTGCTGGGCGGTCTCGGCCAGTTTCGCTACTGCGGGCCCAGTTTCCAGTCCGACACATACAGATTTTGAGGCCATAATACATACACTTGGATTAAATCCCTCGGATGCAAATTTGTATATGGACACCGGAGCCACTTCTCATATGACGTCCGCCCAAGGCAATCTCTCATCTTATTTCAATTTGAGCAATAATCGTGGCATAATTGTTGGTGATGACAATTCAATTCCAATTCGTGGTTATGGTCACACAAATTTGTCCCCCCCACATCCACCTCTAGGCCTAAAAAATATCCTTTATGCCCGTCACTTAATTAAAAATTTGGTTTCTGTCCGAAAATTCATAACTGATAATTGAGTTTCTGTTAACTTTGACCTTTTTGGTTTTTTTGTGAAGGATTTCACGACGGGGATACCTCTAATGAGGTGTAATAGTCGGGGAGAGCTTTATCCAATCACTACCACCACCATTTCTACAAATCAAGCCACGCCTTCTAGATTTGCCGCTCTTGCTCCTTCTTTGTGGCATGCACGTTTGGGTCATCCAAGGTCGTCTATTATTTCTTCTCTTAAAAATGATAATTTTATTGATTGTAAGAGTACGCGTAGTACTCATATTTTTCCTTCTTGTCCTCTCGGGAAACATATTAGATTACCGTTTGTAGCCTCTACTTCTAGTACGTCGATGCCTATTGACATTATTCATAGTGATTTATGGACATCTCCTATTTTGAGTTCTTTGGGTCATCGTTATTATGTTTTATTTTTCGATGATTATTCTATTTTTTTGTGGACTTTTCCTTTGTCTAAAAAATCTCAAGTTTTTTCCACATTCTTAAAATTTGAAGCTTTCATCCGTACCCAATTTGAACGGAAAATTAAAAACATTCAATGTGATAATGGCAGGGAATATCATAATGGGCAATTCGGGAATTTTGTGACACTCATGGCATATCTTTTCAATTTTCTTGTCCTCATATGTCTTCTCAAAATGGGAAGGTCGAAAGAAAAATTTGTACCATTAATAATATTGTCCGCTTTACTAGCCCATGCTTCATTACCTCCGTCCTTTTGGCATCATGCATTACAAATGGCTACCTACCTCCTTAACATACTCCCTAGCAAAGTTTTAGCATATCAATCACCCCTAAAATTCTTTATAATAAGTATCCTTCGTATTCTCATCTTAGGGTATTTGGGTGTTTGTGCTATCCGATTTTCCCGTCTATTACAATTAACAAACTACAAGCCCGTTCTACCGCTTGTGTGTTTTTCAGTTATCCGTCTAATCATCGTGGTTATAAGTGTTTTGATTTGTCGTCTAATAAAATCATAATTAGTCGCCATGTCATTTTTTATGAAACCTAATTTCCGTTTGCTAAATTGTATAATTCTGTGTCTAGTTCGTATAATTTTTTGGATGATGAGCTCTCACCGTATATTATCCACCATTTATCCGAGCTGCCCCGTGACCAAAATCAGCAGGCCTACTGCCTGCTGGCCTAAATATTACCGATCATGTCTCTGCTTCTCGGCCAGCAGGACCACTGTCTGCTGACCTAAATGTAGTCCACCCAAGTCCACTGTTCGGGTCAGCATGCCCACTTCCTGCTAGCCTAGTTTTACCGTCACAGCCTTCTGCCACTAGGCTAGCAGGCCCATTACCTGCTGGCCCAGTTTTACCTGACCCGACACCTACCTAAAACACGTCCCCTCCTATTTTGAGTCAAAGGCCTGTTACTCGTAGTGAACGTGGTATTTTTAAACCTAAAAGAGATTTAATCTAAATTCTAGTGTCAACAAATCACCCCTACAACGTAATCATGCGTCTGTCCTTTATGACCCGAATTGAAAAATGGTCATGGATGATAAATATAATGCTCTTATTGCAAATAAGACGTGGGAGTTGGTGCCCAGTCCGCCTGGTGTCAATATTATTCATTCTATGTGGATTTTTACTCATAAAGAAAATTCTGACAGTTCTTTTGATAGACATAAGTCTTGTAGGTGATGGTAAAACACAACAGGTTGGCGTGAATTGTGGAGAGACGTTTAGTCCGGTGGTCAAACCAACAACTATTCGCACTGTGCTTAGTCTGGCACGCTCGAAAGCATAGCCCATTCATCAACTGGATGTGAAAAATGCTTTCTTACATGGTGATCTTAAGGATACAATATACATGCATCAGCTATTGGGTTTTAAGGACCCCAATTATCCTCACCATGTCTTTTTGCTGAAGAAGTCCTTATATGGGCTTAATCAGGCCCCACGGGCTTGGTATAAGAGGTTTGCAGATTATGTGTCCACTATTGGATTTTCTCACAACAGGTCTGATCATTCTCTATTCATCTATCGTCGTGGTACTTGTCTAGCATACATTCTGTTGTATGTGGATGATATTATTTTGACTGCCTCTTATGATAGTTTGCACAAGTTTATCATGACCTTTCTCAGTTCAAAATTTGCTATGAAAGACTTGGGAGCCCTTGAGTTATTTTTTGGGAATAGCTGTCACTCGTCATGCATGTGGTCTATTTTTATCACAGAAGAAGTATGCGGCTGAGATTATTGAGAGAACTGACATGTCATCTTGTAAGTCCTCTTTTACTCCGGTTGATACCAAACCGAAGCTGAGTGCTACGTCTAGCACACTATACGAGGATCTAACCCACTATCATAGTATTGCAGGGGATATTCAATATCTTATATTCATGAGACCAAATATTACTTATGTAGTTCAACAGGTGTGTTTATTTATGCATGATCCGCGGATTGAGTACATGCATGCGATCAAAGGCATTATACGATACATACAGGGCACACTTGATTATGAGTTGCATTTATATCCATCCTCAATCTATACTCTCGTGTCATATACAGATGTTGATTAAGGTGGATGTCCAGATACCAGACGTTCAACCTTTGGTTATTGTATGTTTCTTGGTGATAAATTGGTCTCTTGGTCCGCAAAATGTCATGCTACGTTATCGCGATCTAGTGCGGAGGCCGAGTATCGAGGAGTAGCCAATGTGGTGTCTGAGTCATGTTGGCTGCTTAATCATTTATTAGAGCTTCACTTTCCTCTTCAAAAAGCTACCTTGTTCTACTGTGATAATGTTTGTGCCGTCTATCTCTCTAGAAATCCAGTTCAACATCAGCGCACTAAACATATCGAGATGAATATTCACTTTGTTCGCGAAAAGGTAGCTTGTGGACAAGTATGTATCTTACATGTACCTTCAAGGTACCAAATTGTTGATATCTTTACTAAGGGTCTTCCCTTGGTTCTGTTTGAAGATTTTAGGGACAGTCTCAGCATACGACAACCGCCCGCTATGACTGCGGGGGTGTGATAGAAACTGTGTGTGTATATTTGTGTACATTTATATTACTTATCATATTTTGTAGAAGTCTTGTACAAGAGTAATTATGATATTAGTATTATAGGTGGAATATGATTTTTTATATTTAGAAATTGTATATTATATATACAGACCTCTTCATTAATAAAAATAATTAAGAAATTATTTTTTTCAAAAAGCACAACAGTTAAAAGAACTCATTCATAATTTATGAAATTTATCGTCATTGCACATTTATTAAAATACACTTTTATTTCTAATGTAAAATAATAATAATAATCATATAAAGGGTTAAAAAGGTGCATATTTATAAAACAACTTCAACAAACAAAACAAGCCCACTGTAATACCAGCTTATCAACGGCTGCACTAGCTTCGTTTGATTGATTTGAGATTCTCTTTTGGCTCTTTGCTTCCCTAAATTTCAGCCTAATTAATTATGTGTTACTTATGTAATACTCAATAAATTTTTAGTATATTACACTCTACTAGTACTAGTAATAATAAATATTTCCTACTTCATATAAATTAATGATACAAATAAAAAAAATTAATGTTAGTACTAACTTTGAAATAATTGATTTGGGACGTACACGTACATAGAAACTAATATAACTAAAATTCATAATAACTTGCTATAATTGTTAAAATTAAACTCACAATATAAATATTTCTTACCCTTTCAATTTATATAACTTAAATCCTTATTTGTTATAAATAAACTTGTATTATTGATGTTCATTCATATACACAATCATCTGGATAAACTCAAATAGATAAATTACAAGTAGCTCAAACAAACAGTTTGTCAGCAGCTTTCTAAAAAGTCATGTGGCAGTTTCCTACTGACTGAATTGCTTGAATTAGTTGAAGGTGCGGAGTCTTCTTCTTTTGATTTGAGACGAATTTCCTCAGATTTGTAATCAAGCAGGCAGCTTGCAAGTAGGTCAAGCAGATAACTTGCAAGTAGCTCAAGCGGGCAGCTTGCCAACAACTTCTGAAAAGCTTTGCAGCTGCTTCTTTCTGTCTATAAATAGAAAGTCAATTCAGTTCATTTGTATATCAATTGGAAGAGCAACAAAATTTCTCCCCCTCCCTTTAGCTTCTTTGGCTATATTTTTTGTTACCTTATATTTTATTATTATTATTTCATAACACGTTATCAGTATTTGATTATTTCATTTTGAGTTTTCTATTTCAAGTGCAATTCTTGAGGTTGCACAAGTCCAAAACATTATGGATGAATCATGGAGGCTGACCCCTTCTGGACAAAGCAGAGAGGCTTTGCGTTGCAGCTCCCTATGGTCTGAACTTTAAGAATTTCATCAATCTTACTCAAGAAGAGATCTTGCAATATTGATTTAATCAAAGCTAGCATCTCCAGATATTTCTCCACTACGTACAGAGCCTTAGCTCATCATTCTCCATCATTTACTCAGAAATCGGCCCAAGTACATTCCTTATTTTAAATTCACCATCATTATCAGGTAAGTCTTATAGTTTTAAATTTATTTCGGGAGGCTTATTATGGTTAATGATAAGGATAGCCCACAAAGAATTTATATGGCTATGACGAGTTTGTTACTAATAGTATAACTCGTTGGGTTCGTTTAATCCACGGGTACCTAGTTGGTTCCGGACCATGTATGTCTCAAATTTGTTCCTGAAGTACAATAATGTTATGAGGGATTATGATGTTAAATTCATATTTTTAATAGCTAAATGAGAATTTGTAAGAAATGTTGTTTACAATGATGCAGGAAACGGAAATGAGTAACTGCTAAGTATTACAACACAATGAAATTACAATAAACTGAAATTTCAATGAACTTGAACAAGAAACTGGAACAGTTTTGATTTGCTGAATCGAGTGATGACACTCTGTCTTTAAGACAAGATTGCCCCGTATGTATCCTTTCTACGTTCTGCACAATAGTCTCCCAAGATAAAACAGCAACTGAACAATTGAGCAAATGAAACTCAAGTGCTACCTTGAAGAATTTTGAGTCTGATTCGTTTCAGTTTTTGTGTGTCTCAACAATTGTGCAAAGACTCCATTATATAGTTGGAGGAGAGGACTTACCAACTGCCCACATAATTGCTGTTACTGGCCAAGTAATGGCAATTATGAAGGTTGTAATTCACCAAAATAAATGGTGAATTGATGTGCAACGGATTGGCCTTTAGGGAGAGTAATTCAACCAAAATAAATGACTGAATTGAGTGCAAATTAAGGCTGGTTGATGTTCCAAAAACCAACAACAAAGTTCTCTGTTCAATTTTACTTGAAACTCCAGGGACCAAACTGTAAATACGAAACAATTTTGGTCCAAAAAGATAATATCAGAAGAAGCCAAGCCACAGCCCACGACCCACGACCTGTGACCCGTGACCAGAGACCGGACGGGACGGGACGGGCGGGCGGCGGCGGCGCGTGTGTGGGCTTATCCTCGAACCGAATCACATCTAGGTCCTCCCTCATTTAAACACATGGGATACCCCTTGGGGTGCCAAACCCCAAGCCAACTTTGAGACTTATTAACTAAACAAATCTTTCTTCCCCCACCGATGATGGAGGATTGCTCTTTACCACCTTTTTCTATGCTTCAAACACTTCACTTCGTGGACCAATATCTCTTTCATTTCTCAACGAAATTTGACGATCATTGGCCCTACGATCATCTACTTACTTAGTAGATTATGCACGTGTGAAGAACCGAAGGTTCCAACATGCGGAACACTAGTGTTTAAGACATTAAAGATGGTTGAACGCAACTCCCGTCAAAGGCAAATTTCCAACAATCCCCTCTTGAAAGAGATTTTGGCTCACTCACATAGTGCCTTTTTTCCAACAATATTTCAGCGGACCGATGTTGCTTAAGGAGAGTGTCACGACCCGACGGGCCGCGACTAACCGCCCTAATGACGTCATTACACTAACCTATCACACATAATCCAACTAACACTTAATGAGTCTGAAATTCGGCAGCATAACGCTGCAATAACAACATATGCCAGGGTAGGCGAGCCGACAAGGCTGCCTTTACCCCCAAATGTACCTGCCTCCTGAGGAGTCACAACTAGCCAACACAATATACAGGCAAGCCGACAAGGCTGTCAACAGATAATATAACATATACACGGGAACACACCCAACATAGAGTACAATGATATGGCTGACCAAAATAGAGTTATAACCTTTACATAAGTACAACCCACCACTGTCTACAGACCTCTATAAGAAGAACAACGACATATGATGGGACAGGGCCCCGTCGTGTCCCTAAATACAAACATAAGTCTAAAAGAGGTTCGGTACTAAAATGACAAAGCTCTGGATCAAAGGAGCTTCCCAACCTGTTGAGTAGGAACCTAAACCGGAGGATCACCAAACTGAGCACCTGTACCTGCGGGCATGAACGCAGCCCCCCGAGGAAAGGGGGGTCAGTACGAAATAATGTACTGAGTATGTAAACATGAAATACTGCATATGAGATCATAAGTAGCCAACAGAAACATGAGATCAGTATAAAAGTCAGGATCCAAATCCAACTGTGCCATAAACAATAAAAGCCAGTTGCCTTATAAAAATGAGAGTCAAGTCAAGAAAACATGAGTGTCTGTCCATATACATATATATATATATCTGTAACGTAACCCGACCCACTAGTGCGGGACTCGGTGGAATCATATCATAACCCGGCCCATGCTGGGACTCGGTAAAGTCATCTCTCATCTATGGATCCATCCTACGTAACCCAACCCTCTAGTGAGGATCTCGGTGAATCAATGCAAGGCTGTGCACGAATCGTAACCCGGCCCGGGACTCGGTGAGGTGAAGTAGTAACACTCAGCACGAGTAGATATCATGAGTAACCATATGCAAGTAAAAATTATCATCTGACTCTCAATAAAATCATTGTAATAATGTCATAATAAACTCTTTGCTGAAAAATCATAGGCACTTCTCATAACAATCCTCTTTAGGAATTAAACTGTATAAGAATCAAGTACGTCTGCCGTACCTTCATTAAATAAAAATCATGCCAAAGAAAGAAGGAATAGTTCACATACCTCTTAGACGAACTAATCAACTCTATATTAGAGTACGTCTCGATTTAGAACTTCAACCTATATTAATGGTAATACGTTTGTCAATTCTATGATCAGTAGCATACTTTATATCGAATAACGACTTCTTATTTTATAAAAATTCGGGCAGCACTTCCCCTGTTTATACATGTTTCCACAACTTTCAAACGAGGCTAATAACATCAATAAACAACCACCAATTAAGGGCACAACCAAGACAACAATAAAGGAAATTTACACACCCACTTCTCATGTAAATTTAGCCTCTTAATCCACCTTAAAAA
Organism: Anisodus acutangulus; assembly: GCA_029783415.1. Taxonomy (NCBI): domain Eukaryota; kingdom Viridiplantae; phylum Streptophyta; class Magnoliopsida; order Solanales; family Solanaceae; genus Anisodus; species Anisodus acutangulus. The sequence goes on from CM056490.1 coordinate 18,903,836, forward strand.
TAGCCCACAAAACAGCCCATATTTCAACAACAACGATGGTTGAATGTGAAGCCTTTCTATGCCTTTCCACACCCTTATTCCTTTAGGACTTACCTTAGCAATTACCACACTTAAACATGCATAATGGTGACTAAATTTTCAGAATTATAACGCCACAAAACAGTCCCTAAAACAGTCCATATACATCACAACATGTCCAACAATTTCATGCAAGTTCTTGGCCACAACATGTCATAATTCCATAACTCTTATCTTAATTCCTATAATCCAATTTCGGATTTTAATACTTCCATATAACTAATTCCAACTAAATCTCCATGTTTCCTTTCAATTTCATCATTCAATTAGTGATAATAATAACAACAATCATCAACGAATCCAACAACACCAAAATCTATCCCAAATTGGCAACTAGCCCAAAATGGTCACATGCAATGCTTAAATTCCAATTCTTCCTTAACACAAATTCATTACCTTAATTCTAACAACATGCATTCCAATTATATCATAGAAAGAAGAATTTTTATACCTCAAATTCGTCAAAACAGTCCGCAAATTGTCTGCCACTGTTTGTCCGAAAATGCCCACTGTTTTGTAATTTTTCTCCTCCTTTTTGTTCACTTCTTCAACTCCAATTGACATGCAAGTGTTCTACAATGTAAAGCCATCATCCCTACACGTTTTTCTTCCAAAATTTCATCCCAAAATTTCAAAATTTCTGGGTAGATTTCGGCCCAAGCAGTGGCTGTTTTGCCACTATTTTCGGTGTTGTTTTGCTTCTAATTTTTGGTGAAAAATGTAGTCTAGGAAGAGAAGATAACAACCTTAATTTTGGTTATGGGTGGAGGGTGATTTTCGAATTTGTTTAGAGGAGAGAATGAGAGGAGAGTTTGGTTTTTTGTTTAAGTGTAGGAAGAAGATGAAGAGGTAAGGTTATATGAAAAATCTGATTTTTTTCCTTTACACTTTGGCCCCCAAATTCTTCAATTAGTAAATCTCAAACCCACTTCTTTTAATTCCCGAGAATTTCATAAGCCTCATATCCTCAATGTCATAATTTTTTTAATACAATACTAGTCCATAACTCCGTTGGAATAAATTCAACTACTAGGATTAATTCTCGTCGTCACGTGTATAGGACTAAAGAAAAATTATTCCGGGATAACATCCGTTTATACACTAATTTCCCATATTAACATATGTAAGCGTTCCTTATATTCAATATCCGAATCTTGCTTTCTTAATGATGTTCTTAATTATCGTCTTAATCTTACGAGGTGTAACATACTTCCCTCCTCAGAAATATTCGTCCTCGAATGTTCATAACAAGTCTAATGCTAGAAACATTTCGGCAGAGTCTCCTTTATAACTATGCCTATCCGCCTATATTCAGCCAACCAACAGATGCCACACAGGGCCACAATATATCACACATATGCAATTCACAAATTACAATAATCAAATGGGGAGTTGAATTGAATTACTTGGAGGCACAGGGAACAAATGAGGATACTTCTTCTTCATCTCATCCTCTGCCTCCCAAGTCATTTCCTCCCTATTGTGGTTCCTCCACAATACCTTGACGGAAGCCATATCATTCGTCCGTAATCTCCTGACCTGACGATCAAGTATGGCTACAGGGCTTTCCTCGTAGGACAACTCTTCTGTCACTTGGACGTCATATACTGGGAAGACCCTGGAAGGATCACCAATACACTTACGCATCATAGATACATGGAAGACTGGATGTACTGCTTCCAAATCAGGCGGTAGATCCAACTCATAGGCAACCTTGCCTATCCTACGAATGATCTGGTAAGGCCCAATGTACCTTGGGCTAGGCTTCCCTTTCTTGCCAAACCTCATCACACCCTTCATGGGTGACACCTTTAGGAACACCCAATCATCAACCTGAAACTCTAAGTGTCGACGTCGATTATCAGCATATGACTTCTGTCGACTCTGTGCTGCTAATAACCTCTCTTGAATGATTTTCACCTTATCAACAGCTTGCTGAACCATGTATGGGCCGATCAACTTAGTCTCACCTACATCAAACCAACCAATAGGTGACCTGCACTTCCTCCCATATAAAGCCTCATACGGTGCCATCTGGATGCTAGAGTGGTAGCTGTTGTTATAAGCAAACTCAATGAGTGGTAAATGGTCATCCCAACTACCTCTGAAGTCAATAATACAGGCCCTCAGCATATCCTCTAATGTCTGGATCGTACGCTCTGCCTGCCCGTCCATCTGAGGGTGAAATGCTATGCTGAGACTCACTTGTGTCCCCAATCCCTTCTGGAATGATCCCCAGAAGTTAGCTGTAAACCGAGCTCCTCGGTATGATATAATAGATGTGGGGACCCCGTGCAGTCTCACTATCTCCCTTATGTACAGCCTAGCATAGTCCTCAGCTGAGTAAGTAGTCCTCACTAGAAGAAAATGGGCTGATTTCGTCAGCCTATCCACGATAACCCATATGGAATCACACTTCCGCTGAGTGCGAGGTAAGCCTGTAATGAAGTCCATATTGATCACTTCCCACTTCCAAGTCGGGATCTCAATCTCCTGTAATAATCCACCAGGCTTCTGATGTTCAACCTTAACTAGCGACAATTCGCACCTTTGGGCAACAAATTACGCTATGTCTCTTTTCATGCCATCCCACCAATACAAGCATCTAAGGTCATGGTACATCTTCGTCGATCCTGGATGAATGGAATAACGGGCTTTGTGTGCCTCTCCCATAACCTGCTGTCGTAGCCCTACAACATCAGGTACACATAATCTGCCCTCATACCTCAGCACATCATCAGGTGTAACATCAAATAGAGTCTTTCCCTTTCGGAGAGCTGCATCTCTATACCGGGCCAGAACAGGATCCTCATACTGACGTCTCTTTACCTCTTCCACGATAGAGGACTCCGCAACATCCCGAATAAGAATCCCGCTATCTCCCGAATTCGCCAACCAGACTCCAAGACTTGCTAGCCTATGTATCTCACGAACCATCTTCCTTCTGTCTGGTTGCACATCCGTCAAGCTACCCATGGATCTACGGCTAAGAGCATCTGCCACGACGTTGGCTTTTCCCGGGTGGTACAAGATATCAACATCATAGTCCTTTAGCAACTCTAACCACCGCCTCTGCCGTAGGTTCAACTCCTTCTGCTTAAAGATATTTGGAGACTCTTGTGATCCGTATAAATATCAACATGAATCCCATACAAATAATGTCTCAAAATCTTCAAGGCATGAATCACCGCTGTTAGCTCCAAATCATGAGTGGGATAATTCTTTTCATGCTTTCTGAGCTGTCGGGAGGCATAAGCTATGACTTTGCCATGCTGCATCAACACACAACCTAGACCAATGCCTGAAGCATCACAATAAATGACATAACCATCCGGTCCCTCAGGATGAGTCAGAACTAGAGCCGTAATCAACTTATCCTTCAACAACTGGAAACTGTGCTCACAAGCATCCGTCCACTGAAACTTAGGCGCTTACGGGTTAGCCTAGTCAAAGCGGCCGAGATCGAAGCAAACTTCTCCACAAACCTTACGTAATACCGCTAGCCCCTAAAGCGTACCTCGCAGGTGTCGTGGAGTGCGTGCCAAGTCTTAACCGCCTCAATCTTCTGTGTATCCACCCGAATACCATCAGCCCAGATAATATGCCCCAAGAATGCCACCAAAGTCAACCAGAACTCACACTTGGAAAACTTGGCATATAACTGCTGGTGCTGGAGGACCCTAAGTACCGTCCTCAAATGGTCTGCATGCTCCTACTCTGAACGGGAATAAACCAGGATATCATCAATGAATACAATGACGAACATGTCTAAGAACGTCCTGAATACCCGGTTCATCAAATTCATAAACACTGTTGGAGCATTGGTCAGTCCAAAAGACATCACCCTAAACTCATAATGTCCATATCGGGTTCACGAATCTTTGTCTTTGGAATATCTGCCTCCCTTACCCGCACCTGATGATAACCTGACCGCAAGTCTATCTTCGAGAAGCACTTAGCACCCTGCAACTGGTCAAATAAATCATCAATCCTGGGAAGGGGGTACATGTTCTTGATGGTTACCTTGTTCAGCTGCCTATAATCCATACACATCCGCAGTGATCCATCTTTCTTCCTCACAAATAACACTGGTGCTCCCCATGGAGATGTACTTGGCCTAATAAAGCCTTTCTCCAACAAGTCCCTCAGTTGCTCCTTCAACTCCTTCAGCTCTGCAGGTGCCATTCTATAAGGAGGAATAGATATAGGTTGGGTACCTGGCAATACATCTATACTGAAATCTATCTCCCGCTCTGGAGGGAGACCTGGAAGATCATCCGGGAATACATCCGGAAACTCACTAACTACCGGAATCGATCAAGAGCCGGTACCTCCGCTTCTGTATCATGCACCCGAACCAAATGATAGATACAACCTTTTCTGACCATCTTCCTTGCCTTGAGGTATGAAATAAACTTACCCCTCGGCGATGCTGCATTCCCTTTCCATTCTATAACTGGCTCGCTTGGAAACTGAAATCTAACCAACTTCTCTCTACAATCAACGTTGGCAAAACAAGAAGCCAACCAATCGATGCCCATAATGACATCAAAGTCGGCCATATCCAACCCTATCAAATCTGCTAAGGTATGACGGCTATATATCACCACCGAACAATCTTTATACACACGCTCAGCTATAACCGAATCTCCTACCGGTGTAGCTACCTCGAATGGTTCTATCGGCTCAGATTCTATCCCTATTCTATTAGCAACAAGAGGGGATATGTAGGACAAGGTGGAACCTGGATCTATCAAAGCATATACATTACAGAAAAAGACCGATAGTATACCTGTAACAATATCTGGTGACGCCTCCTGATCACGTCTACTGGCCAAAACATATATGCGGTTCGAAGGACCGCCGGAACTAGAAACTCTGCCACGACCTCTACTACGGCATGCTGACGTCTGACTACCCCACCCGGTGGGGCGCATAGCTATAGATGACGACGAACCAGCACCCGACCCCGTAGGCCGAACCAGCCCACCTGAACCACCTATAGTGTCTCATCATATGGCCCTGACGGCCGCAAGAGAAGCAAGCACCTGTGGTCGAACGACATTCCCCAATATGAAACTTACCACACCGAGAGCACCGAGGATAAGGTGGTCTCAACTGACTAGGGCCCCTGTTCCTCTGAGAACCCGAAGCCTTGGAGCTCTGTCCGGCTCCTGAATACCCAGGGCGGTCGAACCTCCTGCCCGTAGACTGTAGAGGAGCACTCTATGCTGGCTGAGGTGAATATATGACCTGCTGCTGGAACTGTCTGCCTCGAGACTCGCCGGAATAAGCTGCCGACCTAGCCCTCTTATGTTGGTCCCCGTCATGACCTCTGTCTGGCTGTCGCCCTCTATGTCGGTCCTCAACCCTCTATGCATATGCCTGGACACGAGCAATATCCATACCCAGCTGAAGATCTACCGCCATACAACCATCGATCAGATAATGGTCCAGCCCCATCACAAAGCGATGCACCCTATCTGCCATATCTGCTACAATAGTGGGTGCATATCTGGCCAATGAATCAAACTCCAGGCTATACTTACGAATGGTCCTGCCACTCTACCTCAACTGTAAGAATCTGTCCACTCTAGCTCTCCTCATCTCTGGAGGTAAGAAGTGACCAATGAAGGCCTCTGTAAACTCATCCTATGTAGCTGAGGGAACATCATCTCCCCTAGACAACTCCCAAGACTCGTACCAGTTGGTAGCTATATCCCGCATTCTATACGAAGACAACTCTACAGACTCAGTCTCTGAAGCCCTGATTACCCTCAAGGTACGCTGCATCTGTCGGATAAACTCATGCGGGTCCTCCTCGGGTTGAGACCCAAAAAACTCTGGAGGGTTACAACTCAAGAAATCACGAACCCTCAAACTGTCAGACCTAGGGTCGGCTCCTGGTCCCTATCTGCGGTTCTGCCCTGCCACCAATCTAGTCAGCAGCTGAACTGTATCTCTCATGGCTCTGTCCTCTACCCCCGGCTGAAGAACTGGAGGCTCAGGTGCTGGGGCCTTAGAAACTGGTGATGTTGCCCCTTGAACTGGAGCCTCTGGTGGTGGCGATGAAGCAGAGCTCGTCGACTGAGGCATAGTCTCCGGCATAGACTGGGTACGCGACCTAGTAACTCTCTAAATCTGGCTGGTATCCCCTGCTGTAGACTTGCCCCTCTGGGCCGCTGTCGCCTTCTTCGGAGCATAGCTGTAAACATCGTAAGTCGTCAGAAAGGAATTATCCTAATAACATAGCTCTATTACACGATCTAAGAGATGAAAGAATAGAAACCAATCCTAGATGCCCTGCAGCCTCCTGTTTATAAGTATGGTGCACAACATACCCATACGCAAGACTCTGCTAGACACGGTCTGTAGACATTCCGAGGACTAACTGCTTTGATACCACTTTTGTCACGACCCGACCCGACGGGCCGCGACTAACCGCCCTAATGACGTTATTACACTAACCTGTCACACATAATCCAACTAACACTTAATGAGTCTGAAATTCGGTAGCATAACGCTGCAATAACAACATATGCTAGGGTAGGCGAGCCGACAAGGCTGCCTTTACCCCCGAATGTACCTGCCTCCTGAGGAGTCACAACTAGCCAACACAATATACAGGCAAGCCGACAAGGCTGCCAACAGATAATATAACATATACACGGGAACACCCCCAACATAGAGTACAATGATATGGCTGACCAAAATAGAGTTATAACCCTTACATAAGTACAACCCACCACTGTCTACAGACCTCTATAAGAAGAACAACGACATATGACGGGACAGGGCCCCGTCGTGCCCCTAATTACAAACATAAGTCTAAAAGAGGTTCGGTACCAAAATGACAAAGCTCTGGATCAAAGGAGCTTCCCAACCTGTTGAGTAGGAACCTAAACCGGAGGATCACCAAACTGAGCACCTGTACCTGCGGGCATGAACGCAGCCCCCCGAGGAAAGGGGGGTCAGTACGAAATAATGTATTGAGTATGTAAACATGAATACTACATATGAGATCATAAGTAGCCAACAGAAACAGGAGATCAGTATAAAAGTCAGGATCCAAATCCAACTGTGCCATAAATAATAAAAGTCAGTTGCCTTATAAAAATGAGAGTCAAGTCAAGAAAACATGAGTGCATGTCCATATACATATATATATATCTGTAACGTAACCCGGCCCAGTAGTGTGGGACTCGGTGGAATCATATCATAACCCGGCCCATGCTGGGACTCGGTAAAGTCATCTCTCATCTATGGATCCATCCTACGTAACCCGACCCTCTAGTGAGGGTCTCGATGAATCAATGCAAGGCTGTACATGAATCGTAACCCGGCCCGGGACTCGGTGAGGTGAAGTAGTAACACTCAGCACGAGTAGATATCATGAGTAACCATATGCAAGTAAAAATTATCATCTGACTCTCAATAAAATCATTGTAATAATGTCATAATAAACTCTTTATTGAAAAATCATAGGCTCTTCTCATAACAATTCTCTTTAGGAATTAAACTGTATAAGAATCAAGTACGTCTGCCGCACCTTCATTAAATAAAAATCATGCCAAAGAAAGAAGGAATAGTTCATATACCTCTTAGACGAACTAATCAACTCTATATTAGAGTACGTCTCGATTTAGAACTTCAACCTATAATAATGGTAATACGTTTGTCAATTCTATGATCGCTAGCATACTTTATATCGAATAACGACTTCTTATTTTATAAAAATTCGGGCAACACTTCCCCTGTTTATACATGTTTCCACAACTTCCAAACGAGGCTAATAACATCAATAAACAAGCACCAATTAAGGGCACAACCAAGACAACAATAAAGGAAATTTACACACCCACTTCTCATGTAAATTTAGCCTCTTAATCCACCTTAAAAATAGCCCACAAAACAGCCCATATTTCAACAACAACGATGGTTGAATGTGAAGCCTTTCTATGCCTTTCCACACCCTTATTCCTTTAGGACTTACCTTAGCAATTACCACACTTAAACATGCATAATGGTGACTAAATTTTCAGAATTATAACGCCACAAAACAGTCCCTAAAACAGTCCATATACATCACAACATGTCCAACAATTTCATGCAAGTTCTTGGCCACAACATGTCATAATTCCATAACTCTTATCTTAATTCCTATAATCCAATTTCGGATTTTAATACTTCCATATAACTAATTCCAACTAAATCTCCATGTTTCCTTTCAATTTCATCATTCAATTAGTGATAATAATAACAACAATCATCAACGAATCCAACAACACCAAAATCTATCCCAAATTGGCAACTAGCCCAAAATGGTCACATGCAATGCTTAAATTCCAATTCTTCCTTAACACAAATTCATTACCTTAATTCTAACAACATGCATTCCAATTATATCATAGAAAGAAGAATTTTTATACCTCAAATTCATCAAAACAGTCCATAAATTATGCACTTGCTGTTTGTCCGAAAATGCCCACTGTTTTGTAATTTTTCTCCTCCTTTTTGTTCACTTCTTCAACTCCAATTGACATGCAAGTGTTCTACAATGTAAAGCCATCATCCCTACACGTTTTTCTTCCAAAATTTCATCCCAAAATTTCAAAATTTCTGGGTAGATTTCGGCCCAAGCAGTGGCTGTTTTGCCACTATTTTCGGTGTTGTTTTGCTTCTAATTTTTGGTGAAAAATGTAGTCTAGGAAGAGAAGATAACAACCTTAATTTTGGTTATGGGTGGAGGGTGATTTTCGAATTTGTTTAGAGGAGAGAATGAGAGGAGAGTTTGGTTTTTTATTTAAGTGTAGGAAGAAGATGAAGAGGTAAGGTTATATGAAAAATCTGATTTTTTTCCTTTACACTTTGGCCCCCAAGTTCTTCAATTAGTAAATCTCAAACCCACTTCTTTTAATTCCCAAGAATTTCATAAGCCTCGTATCCTCAATGTCATAATTTTTTTAATACAATACTAGTCCATAACTCCGTTGGAATAAATTCAACTACTAGGATTAATTCTCGTCGTCACGTGTATAGCACTAAAGAAAAATTATTCTGGGATAACATCCGTTTATACACTAATTTCCCGTATTAACATATGTAAGCGTTCCTTATATTCAATATCCGAATCTTGCTTTCTTAATGACATTCTTAATTATCGTCTTAATCTTACGAGGTGTAACAGAGAGGTAGCTTCAGCTTTGAACCTTCCATAGTTAAATACCATCGGACTTACTTACTACGCGGTAAATGTGATGTCTTGAACTGTCAGTGTTTAATGTAAGCCAAGTCAATAGTACCAACATAACAAATTCCCTTACTCTCTTCTTCGTAATGTTTTGTCCGTTGTGGCCGTGGACAACTTATTGGATTCTTAAGTGCGTTCATTTGAGGCGGCCTATCCTTACACTTAAATAGGTGGTCTCCTACAAGATATCCTACTATACCCACTTCAAGAGTGTTATGAATCATTAAAAGTTTCCCCAAACCTAACCTAAACTGTTGAGGATCATTAAAGATTTTGAAAACTTAACATTTACCCATACTGCAGATAGCACATAACGTCTATTGCGGGAACGACTTTGGATTTGGTGTTTCTTTACAGAAATCACTATCCAAAGTGCTCATGCTTCCACTGAAGCGATCAACTGAACCTTTACAGCTTAGTTTTCTCATTGAACCAAATTCCTGGAATCTCCAGTCAGTAAGGTTGGGTTACCACCGTATTGGTCCTTATACTTTGGGTTTTAAGCCCATTCCCTTAGACAAGCAGAACATTTGATCCTTGGGTATGCCCTTTGTCAGAGGGTCTTCTATATTATCCTTTGACTTTATGTAATCAATGGATATTATACCCGTGGTGATCAGCTGTCTAACGGTCTTATGCCTCCGTCGAATATGACGAGACTTGCCATTGTACATAGCATTCCGTGCCCTTCCTAGAGCCGACTGGCTATCGCAGTGGATCATTACAGAAGGTACGGGTTTGTTCCAACACGGAACATCCTCTAAGAAGTCATGAAACCACTCAGTTTCTTCTCCTGCTTTGTCTAAAGCGATAAACTCCGATTCCATTTGTTGACACCCAATTTTGTCTCATCTTTTATGATTTTATTTGTAATTTTTTAATATTTTTGACACCTCAAAATAATTTTAAAATATAGGCATATATATGTATATATTATTTGCATATTTATTGTCATTTGCATTTTAATATCACAAGCATACTTTTATCCTAATATTATATGTTATTTTATTTCCGCAAAACGACATTGTGTTTTCTATTTTTTATTTAAGCATCAAGCATTTCACAAATATTATATTTTTTATCATATTGTCATCTTTACAATTTATAATTTTTGCAAAGCTTTTTTTTTATATATACAATAAAACCCCTTTTTATATTTTTAAAACCCATAACCCATTTCAACCCTTTTTATATCTTAACCCAAACCCATTTCCCCCTAAAACAAAACCCCATTTCGAAGCCCACACTCAGGCCCAACCGGCCAACCCCCCCAGCGGCCCACAACCCCCCAGCCCAATCCTTCTTTTATCCCCTAACCCAAAATAATTTTACCCAAAACCCAAACCTCATTCCCAGACCCATCCGAGGCCCAACCAAAAAGGCCCAAGTCGGCCAAACCCGAACGGGCCCAAAAACCCAGCCCAAATCGTCCACCCTTTAAACAAAACAAACTCTAACCCACAAAACAACCCTAAAAAAATCCGCACCCCATACCCGCGACCCCACATCGCCGGTCACCTCACCTCCACTGCCACCACCAACCTCTGACAACACCTTACCCCAGCCACCAGCCCGACACACCCCATACCCCTATCCCCTAAAATCCGCAACCCATACCCCAAGAATCCACCCCAAAAATCGTATTTTTTGCCCTGTTGTTTGAAATTTGAACTTGATTTTTATGGGTCAGAATCCATCTATAAATACCCTATTTTGTTCTTCATTTTGAGGGGGGGGGGAGATTTGAGGTCCGAAAATCGAGTTTTAAGTTTTGAAAGCCGAAATCATCTTAAGGATATTTGTTCTTCTTTGCATGTATTCTTCATCTTTAAGAGTCCGAAAATCACAAATCGAAATCAAAGTTGTTGTTTTTGGGAAATCGGTTTGTTCCTAAACTTTGGATTAGAATGCTCCTCTAAAACCTCAATCCGATAAAAATATGTTTTGTAGTGTTGCTCTTTGCTGATTCAGGTCGGGTCCGTTCAGCCCGTGTCGGGCAAAAAATATTTCCACGTTTTGCGTTTTATATTTTGTTGTTGGTTATCAAAAATTTGGAAATAAATCGATTTGGGTTGAAACATCCGATTCGGATCGGATCACTGATCTGGGTCTGGTCGACCCGATTTGAGTAAATTTCCAGAATTTGTGTTTATATGTTGTTGTTGGTTATCTGAAATTTGGAAAGAAATCGATTCGGGTCGACCCGGTTTGGTTAAATTTTCAGATTTATATGTTTTATATCTTGTTGTTGGTTATCTAAAATTTGAAAAGAAATCGATTCGGGTTGAAATATCCGATTCGGGTTGAAACATCCGATTCGGGTCGGGTCATTGATCCGGGTCGGGTCGACCCGATTTGAGTAAATTTTCAGATTTTGTGTTTATATTTTGTTGTTGGTTATCTGAAATTTGGAAAGAAATCGATTCGGGTTGAAACATCCGATTCGGGTCGGGTCACTGATCCGGGTCGGGTCGACCCGATTTGAGTAAATTTCCAGATTTTGTGTTTATATCTTGTTGTTGGTTATTTGAAAAATAAAAATCCAAAAAAATTAATTCCGGGTTGCATTTTTCAGGTCGGGTCGGCCCGAAATCCGGGTCATCTATCCGGGTCTGTTTTTCAGAACTGGATCGATTACCTAAATTTTCTTTACTTTTTGTTGTCTTTTCGGGTAGGGTCGACCCAAAATCCGATCGTGTCACTGTTCAGTCTCAGGTCAGATTTTTCAGAAACATTCCCTATCCTGCTTCTGTCCGAAAATATCAGAATTCGGGTCAGACGTTTTAATTGCAAACTGTTGGTTTATTTTGGCATTTAAACATCCGTACACGGATATCTTACTGTTTTACTGCTTTGAATAAATACTGCATTTAGGCCAATGAAATTGAATTCGAGGTCGCGTCCCTTCGGGAATTACTTCTTAGTTTCAGTTTACTGTTTTTGGTTTGTTTTACTGCTTTGAATAAATACTGCATTTAGGCCAATGAAATTGAATTTGAGGTCGCGCCCCTTCGAAAATTGCTTCTCCATTTCAGTTTCCTGTTTTGGTATTTTACTGATTTGAATAAATACTGCATTTAGGCCAATGAAATTAAATTCGAGGCCGTGTCTCTTTGGAAATTGTTTTCTCAGTTTTTGTTTTCTTTACTATTCTACTGATTTAAATAAATAATGCACTTTGGCCGATGAAAAAATATCCGTCGATTTTTTAGGCCTCCACAGTTGTAAAGACGGAAAATAAAACTTCTAGGCAATGATGAAACTTAAATCTTTTTCACCCGAGAGACCAACATGTTCGGTAGGCAAGGCCACTAAAATGACCAACGAGTCATATGTTCGCAGCCACGACGTGATTGGAATGATCTTTTCAAAATTTAAGTCTGAGTCCTCCGTAATCAAAACATTTATTGTTTTGGATACGGATCCGAAGTTATGTATATTCAATTGTTTCTAACCGTTTGTCTCTTACAGCTTGCAAGAGATAAAGTCAAAGAAGGCAAATACCCCTCGGAGATTATTTATTTTGTTGTTGTTTTTTACCTTCTTTAATTCAGCTTTATTTCATTCTGTATTGTAATAGTATTGTACTCTGAAATTATTGAAATGTTTAGAGTAGTTAGACTTAGAATTAATTAATAGGATAGTCTAAAACTGGAAACTCATCGCTAGTTTATTTATTTTAGGCTCGGTTAGTTTTAAAATCGAAAATCGCTAGTTTACCTATTTTTAGGCTCATCACCCATAAAATTTACATTGCATATATTTTTATCAATTTTCATTCAAACCCATACTTTTTTTCAACTTCACATGTATTTTTAATGTCATACAAATGTATACTTGTACAAATACATCATTTCATTAAATACTTGCAACATTATTTTTATACTTGTAAAAACATGCATTTTTAGCATAATAATTAACATGAGTTTGACCGGATAACCGCAAGTTAGCGGATTTTAAAGGATGTCTAACCCCTTCCCTTTAGGATAATAAAAAAATCATTACCTAGAATCTCATTAGTTTTGTAGATCACAAAATTGGAGTTATTTTGCAGCTTTTAGTTAGCATTTAGGTGCCCTAATTCACCTTAGAATAATTAGGTAGCGACTCCTTAAAGCAAGTATTTTTAACCGATTCAGAGGGAATCGATGCCATCGCATTGCGAAGCTCGGGTTAAAAACGGGTGCGACAGCATGGCGACTCCGCTGGTGAAATTCAGGTTCTTAACCATAGCAAATTCAGGTTAATTATTATTGCGCTTTATTTTGCTTCTTATTTGATCTATTGCTTCGCATTGTATCCTTTTTGAAAATTTTTATGTTTAACTGCTTTAATTGCTACTTTCTTTTACTGATTTTCTTAAATTGGCCTTCATCTCATATTTCTTCCACTTCGGAAAATTGACACTATCACACATACACGCGAGGTGTGTTTTGCGCACCCGCAAACTTCTTTCAAAATTTTCAAAATTTTAGGAGAGTTGGTATATGCGCGGAGCGTCCGGACCATCCGGTTGGCCGCGTAGCCTTCTCACTTGAGCAGTCCGCTCGGGAACCTTGAGTCTAGTCAGCCAAATCTTAAAAAATTTAGGATAGAGCTATACCACTACTTTTCTTAAGTCATGCATGCATACTTCTTAGGTGGTTCGATCCTTGGTATCGACTCCACAATTAAGAAATCCATCAAATTGTCGACGGGTCTCACGACCCATCAGCATATTATGTGTAGCGTGATACTGATAGACGAATCCAAGCCTAATCATGACATGCCGAAGTTGGAAAATGTACATTCATTTTTTCTTCATTTCCGACTAAAGCATCGCATTTTAACAGCTTGGATTAATCCGTCATAATCTCGCATATTTGGCATTTAGGCTCACCTCTGGCATAGGAGAAGCCCCATGCATGTTCGGACGCAGATTTAATTTCCGCACAATCTGTTTACTATTTTTCTGCTTTTCACTATGTATATATTATTTAATGCAATAATTACCCTCTTCATTTCTGTACATATTTATGTCATGTCGCTTGCAACTCTGGGCATGAACATTTGCCATTTGCACTTTTGGGCTATCGCACTACAATTAAGACTTCTACGGGGGCAACGCCATATCTTTTGGTCCTCGGGACAGAAATTGTGTCACCGCCCGAGGATAAAGCGTCCTTAAACATCAAAGACTCGGACCTAGTGAAGTAATCAGGGGAGTCTTTGACCATACTGTCACACTCTTACATACTATTATATTTTTGACTATCCTACTTTTACCAATTTCTCTCATTTTTGCAGGAAGACCATCCTCTCAAACAATCGAGGGCGGTCGTTATAAAACATCATCCCCGGAGATACTCCAGAATAAAGCAAAAGGTTTTCACAAAGATGATCGGGAGATGTTTTCGACTGAAAAAAGTCAGCCAACACCAGATTCAACGAGGCATCACTCTGAATTTGTCTATACTCTTTTTACATATTTGCAAATTCAATTGATATGCTTAATTTTCGTTACATAATTCATTTTTATCATACATTTTTACAATATGTGTTCACGAACTACGAGTGTCTGATTCTCACCATACGGTGTGATACGTAGGTAACCCTTCTCGGGTTCGACACCACTAAAAAAAAATCAAAAAATCAAAAATCCAAAAATAAAATAAAAATGCCAATCTAGTCCTTGCGGAACGCTACCCAACGAAAGTGGAACAAACTTGTCTAAGGGACGCACTTCCTAGTCCACCTGAAAAAGGGACGCACTTCTCCGCATCCACCTTAGAAAGGAACATTTATGGTTTACCAATCTTTTAGTTCATCCTATAATGGACAATCATTTTTTTTCATTACATTCATCCTATTGTAAATAATCATTTTTTCATTGCATTCATCCTATTATGGTCAATTATTTTTACTTTGCATTCGTCCCATAGTGGACAATCATCTGTTTTATACAGTTTTTACTTTTACTATCCTATCGTGGATGAATTTTTTTTCAAGCATACATTTTATATATACTATCTACACATACTACGCACACCTGATTCTCGTGAAAGATGAGATACGTAGGCAGCCCTATTTGGGTTCGGTACCCTTTATTCAAAAATACAAAAAAAATGTTTTAAAAATCATTGATTGACTTGATTGATACCAACTCAATTAGGAGTGTGCATAGGAAAGTACAAGTGGAGAAGACTGACTTCGTGGTAAACCATTGATTCTTCTGGTACCTCTCATTTACGTCTGTGTTGACACTTAAAAATTGTTTTGCATACTTCCAAGATAGGAACAAAACCAACCTCATCGTTTCATGTGCATTGTGTGGTGAGTTTTAGAATAAGTTCAATTGCATTGCATTGCATTGTGATCTAGAACTTAGCTCGAATGTTTGTTGAGGCGAAATCCTGAGTAACACTTGGTATAGAAAAGGATCGTAGGCTTTCTTTGATCCGTTTGAACCTTTCCAGCATACCAAATAACATTATCCGCAGTACTTCCCTTTTGAGCATGAAGCCTATTTTTTTAACAACCACATCTTATGCCTATACCATTTCTGAGTGCGTACACGCACTATCCCTCTTTTGGCCCGACCTCCTTGAGCGCATCAGAAATGTGCAAATTGCTGAAAAAGATCCGAGTTGAAGTTGCAATATTCCCAAAAGAGGAAAAGAAAACAAAACAAAAGGACGACTTCGCACAAAGAAGAAGTCAAAAAGCGCCGACAATAATTAAAAAAAAAGGAAATAACTCTGAAAAAGGGGAAAAAGCTCCAAACGAAATATTCAAAAGAAGTCAGTAAAAAACAAAGGGGGAAAAAAAGAAGCAAATCGACATCAAGGCACACAAGCGCAGACATATTCCAACGCTCATGGAAGGATTAGTCACTCCTTACCCAAATGATATCCTTTCATTTCCCCAAGCCTACATTACAAACCCATAACAAGCCCTATATGATCCTATATAGAGGGTTCTCACATTAGTGGATACTCACATGACGGCCAAGCCTATTGTATCACAATTAAATGCATTGAACATCTTTCTGAGGGTGAGTGTACTTCTCTAGACGTCCCAAAGTTCAAAATACTGAAATACATATGAGGAAGGAACTTTCTTTCAGTGAGGGCATTTGAAACACGAGGATGCATATATGTCAAAACCTTGGCTTGAAGCAAGTGTCGATACTCAAGTATGTCTGAGGTAGCATCTGAAGCTGTAGGAATTACCCTGGAGTCAGTCTCGGTTATACAGAAAGCAATAACGGGAGCCCCTAAGCACAATACTAATTGTTGGTATCAACTGAAGTCAAAATATGATTCTGGCTTTTTCATATTTTCAAAAAAAAAAAAAAACCTTGCAAAATATTGCATCATTTTTTCAAACTCTAGTCACTCTTTTTTTTTTACCAAAAAAAAACATTCTAAAAACTACAAAATCTTATTTTGCTTATAGCGAATTACGTTATGACCTGATTCCCTCGGCGGGATACGTAGGCGGCCACATCGACTTCGGTCCCATTTTGGAAAACTTCACAATCCCTTTTTACTTGTAGCGAACTACGTTATGACCTGATTCCCTCAGCGGGATACGTAGGCGGCCACATCGGCTTCGGTCCCATTTCAAAAAAACTTCACAATCCCTTTTTGCTTGTAGTGAACTACGTTATGACCTGATTTTTCCTGTCGGAATACGTAGGCGGCCTATATCGGCTTTGGTCATACCATTGGAAATTTTCTTCCCTTATCTTGCACACAATGCAATAGGCTCACATGATCTCCTTGATAGGATAAGCAAGTTGCCCGCACAAACTCGATTTTGTCCAGTCGGAAGTTCAACATCTTCATATATACCAGAAACTGGGGCAACTTTTAAGGGTTCACTCCAAGAATATGCCAATGGACCTGGAAAATGCCAGACAACTAAGTCTTCAATCTAATCCAGTCTGAACTTGCGAGCGTCAAGAGCCAAAACTACAAAGTCAACGCGAATCAACCGCCCCTGCCTCTAAACTCACGTATTTCTTTGAGTGCATGTCTTCAGTTTGACAAAGGCGGGAAGACACGACATGATGCTTAAATTCGCGAGGAATTCCCGCATCGCAGTACAATGCGTCTATGCAACGATGCCATCTCAGCCCATGCGGGTCACAAACGCAGCAACGTCCATACAACGACGACATCAGCAACGTCCATACAATGACAACATCAACAACGTCCATACAACGACGACATCAGCAACGTTCATACAATGACGACATCAGCAACACGCCCATACAACGGCGTTATCAGCAACGTCCATACAACGACGACATCAACAACGTCCATACAACGATGACATTAGCAACACGCCCATACAATGGCGTCATCAGCAACGTCCATACAATGACATCACCAGCAACTTCCATACAATGATGACATCAGTAATGTTCATACAATGCCGTCATCAGCAATGTCCATACAATGACAAGATCAGCAACATTCATACAACGACAACATCAGCAACGTTCATACTACGACGACATCAGCAACACGCTCATACAACGTCGTCATCAGCAACGTCCATACAACGACGACATCAGCAACGTCCATACAACGACGACATCAGCAACACGCCCATACAATGGCGTCATCAGCAACGTCCATACAACAACGACATCAGCAACGTCCATACAACAACGTCATCAGCAATGTCCATACAACGACGACATCAGCAACGTCCATACAATGACGACATCAGCAACACGTCCATACAACGGCATCATCAACAACATGCCCATATAACGGCGTCTTCAACATTACGTCCTTACAATAACGTTGTAGCACTACGTTTGTTCAAGGGCATCATTTTGACTCATAGGGTCACATTTTTTATGTACTCATTCTCTGCTATTTCTATCTTAACAATTATGCACTAATTTTATCTTAAGCTTTAGTCTGCAGGGTGCGTTAATTTGTAGGAGCTTCAACGCGGGACAAATTCTTGCAGCAAACCGAGGCAATTTCGATCAGCGTCCTATTGCGAACATCGTTCCACTCCTTCCCCAATAATTTTGCCACATCTGCAACCAGTGTCATCATAACTCGACACTGGGCAATGTTTCTTGAATCTGCACCATCTTTTGCAACTTCTCTCAGGATTCTATTTCATCCCACGCATCCCTAACCTTCCCTCGAGTCCCGATGATCAGGACAAAATTGGCTACTCAGTCAACTTCTTTGGCCGGCAACTCTTTCATCTTATCCGGCCAAAGAGGGGCATCTGTTGATACCCAATTTTGTCCTATCTTTTATGATTTTATTTGTAATTTTTTAATATTTTTGACACCTCAAAACAATTTTAAAATATAGGCATATATATGTATATATTATTTGCATATTTATTGTCATTTGCATTTTAATATCACAAGCATACTTTTATCCTAATATTATATGTTATTTTATTTTCGCAAAATGACATTGTGTTTTCTATTTTTTATTTAAGCATCAAGCATTTCGCAAATATTATATTTTTATCATATTGTCATCTTTACAATTTATAATTTTTGCAAAGCTTTTTTTATATACAATAAAACCCCTTTTTATATTTTTTAAAACCCATAACCCATTTCAACCCTTTTTATATCTTAACCCAAACTCATTTCCCCTCAAAACAAAACCCCATTTCGGAGCCCACACTCAGGCCCAACCGGCCAACCCCTCCGGCGGCCCACAACCCCCAAGCACAATCCCTCTTTTATCCCCTAACCCAAAATAATTTTACCCAAAACCCAAACCCCATTCTCGGACCCATCCGAGGCCCAACCGAAAAGGCCCAAGTCGGCCAAACCCGAACCTCGCCAAAAACACAAGCCCAAATCGTCCACCCCTTTAAACAAAACAAACCCTAACCCATAAAACAACCCTAAAAATCTGCACCACATACCCGCGACCTCACATCACCGGTCACCTCACCTCCACTGCCACCACCAACCCCTGACAACACTTTACCCCTGCCACCAGCCCGACACACCCCATACCCCTATCCCCTAAAATCCGCAACCCATACCCCAAGAATCCGCCCCAAAAATCATATTTTTTGCCCTTTTGTTTGAAATTTGAACTTGATTTTTATGGGTCAGAATCCATCTATAAATACCCCATTTTTTTCTTCATTTTGGAGGGGGGGGGGAGATTTGAGGTTCAAAAATTGAGTTTTAAGTTTTGAAAGCCGAAATCATCTTAAGGATATTTGTTCTTCTTTGCATGTGTTCTTCATCTTGAAGAGTCCGAAAATCACAAATCGAAATCAAAGTTGTTGTTTTTGGCATATCGGTTTGTTCCTAAACTTTGGATTAGAATACTCCTCTAAAACCTCAATCCGAAAAAAATCTTCAGGTTTTGCGTTTAATATTTTGTTGTTGGTTATCTAAAATTTGGAAAGAAATCGATTCGGATTGAAACATCCGATTCGGGTCGGATCATTGATCTGGGTCGAGTCGACCCGATTTGAGTAAATTTCCAGATTTTGTGTTTATATTTTGTTGTTGGTTATCTGAAATTTGGAAAGAAATAGATTCGGGTTGAAACATCCGATTCGGGTCGGGTCATTGATCCGGGTCGGGTCGATCCGGTTTGGTTAAATTTCCAGATTTATATGTTTTATATCTTGTTGTTGGTTATCTAAAATTTGAAAAGAAATCGATTCGGGTTGAAACATCCGATTCGAGTCGGGTCACTAATCCGGGTCGGGTCGACCCGATTTGAGTAAATTTCCAGATTTTGTGTTTATATTTTGTTGTTGGTTATCTGAAATTTGGGAAGATATCGATTCGGGTTGAAACATCCGATTCGGGTCGGGTCGACCCGATTTGAGTAACTTTCCAGATTTTGTGTTTATATCTTGTTGTTGGTTATTTGAAAAATAAAAATCCAAAGAAATTGATTCCGGGTTGCATTTCTCGGGTCGGGTCGGCCCGAAATTCAGGTCATCTATCCGGGTCTATTTTTCAGAACTGGGTCGATTACCTAAATTTTCTTTACTTTTTGTCGTCTTTCTGGGTCGGGTCGACCCGAAATCCGGTCGTGTCACTGTTCAGTCTCAGGTCAGATTTTTCTGAAATATTCCCGATCCTGCTTCTGTCCGAAAATATCAGAATTTGGGTCAGACGTTTTAATTGCAAACTGTTGGTTTATTTTGGCATTTAAACATCCGTACACGGATATCTTACTGTTTTACTGCTTTGAATAAATACTGCCTTTAGGCCAATGAAATTGAATTTGAGACCGCGTCCCTTCGGAAATTACTTCTCAGTTTCAGTTTACTGTTTTTGGTTTGTTTTACTGCTTTTAATAAATACTGCATTTAGGCCAATGAAATTGAATTTGAGGCCGCGCCCCTTCGAAAATTGCTTCTCCGTATCACTTTGCTATTTTGTTATTTTACTGATTTGAATAAATACTGCATTTAGGCCAATGAAATTAAATTCGAGGCCGTGTCTCTTCGGAAATTGTTTTCTCAGTTTCTGTTTTCTTTACTGTTCTACTAATTTAAATAAATAATGCACTTTGGCCGATGAAAAAATATCTGTCGATTTTTTTAGGCCTCCACAGTTGTAAAGACGGAAAATAAAACTTCTGGGCAATGATGAAACTTAAATCTTTTTCACCCGAGAGACCAACATGCTCGGTAGGCAAGGCCACTAAAATGACCAACGAGTCATATGTTCGCAGGCACGACGTTATTGTAATGATCTTTTCAAAATTTAAGTCTGAGTCCTCCGTAATCAAAACATTTATTGTTTTGGATATGGATCTGAAGTTATGTATATTCAATTGTTTCTAACCGTTTGTTCTTGACAGTTTGCAGAGGATAAAATCAAAGAAGGCAAATACCCCTCGGAGATTATTTATTTTGTTGTTGTTTTTTACCTTCTTTAATTCAGCTTTATTTCATTCTGTATTGTAATAGTATTGTACTCTGAAATTATTGAAATGTTTAGAGTAGTTAGACTTAGAATTAATTAATAGGATAGTCTAAAACTGGAAACTCATCGCTAGTTTATTTATTTTAGGCTCGGTTAGTTTTAAAATTGAAAATCGCTAGTTTACCTATTTTTAGGCTCGTCACCCATAAAATTTACATTGCATATATTTTTATCAATTTTCATTCAAACCCATACTTTTTTCAACTTCACATGTATTTTTAATGTCATACAAATGTATACTTGTACAAATGCATCATTTCATTAAATACTTGCAACATTATTTTTATACTTGTAAAAACATGCATTTTTAGCATAATAATTAACATGAGTTTGACCGGATAACCGCAAGTTAGCGGATTTTAAAGGATGCCTAACCCCTTCCCTTTAGGATAATAAAGAATCCTTACCTAGAATCTCATTAGTTTTGCAGATCACAAAATTGGAGTTATTTTGCAGCTTTTAGTTAGCATTTAGGTGCCCTAATTCACCTTAGAATAATTAGGTGGCGACTCCTCAAAGCAAGTATTTTTAATAGATCCAGAGGGAATCGATGCCATCGCATCGCGAAGCTCGGGTTAAAAATATGTGCGACACCATTATGGATCGGGCGATGCAAGTTTGCTTAGAGGATTTCCAAGACTCGGCCCCACCATAAATTGTAAATACATACCCACTGATGGACTTGGTGTTCTCTATATCAGATATCCAGTTTGCATCACTGTACCCTTCTAGTACAGCTGGATATCTCAAATAATGTATCTCAAAAGTTAACGTGTGTTTCAGGTATTGAAATACCTGATTCAACGCCTTCCAGTGATCAGTCACTCGGATTACGGGTAAACCTAGCCAACTTATTAACTGCATAAGCAATATCAGTTCGAGTGCAGTTTGTTAAATACATCAAACTACCGATCACCTGTGCATATCGCTCCTAGTATACGGGTGCACCATGATTTTTATCAAGCCTTTGATTTGTATCCATTGGTGATTTTATCGGTGAACTGTCAAACATCTCAAACTTTCTCAAAACATCCTCGATGTAGTGAGACTGAGATAAGACCAGTCCGTCAGACGTCTTAGAGATTTTAATCCCTACGATGACATCTGCGATACCCATATCCTTCATGTCGAAGCATTGTTTCAACATGTTCTTAGTCTCTAGGATTACCCTAGGACTGCTTCCTGTGATCAACATGTCATCTATATACATGCATATCATGACGAACGAGTCAGAGTTACCTTTCGTGTAGACACATTTATTACACTCGTTAATGGAGAAACCCTTTGATAGTAAAGTACTATCAAACTTTTTGTGTCATTGCTTCGAGGCTTGTTTCAGCCCGTAGAGAGATTTGACAAGCCGACATACTTTCTTCTCTTGCCCTTGAACCACATACCCCTCGAGTTGGTCCATATAAATTTCTTCTTCCAAATCACCATTTAGGATGGCTGTCTTAACATTCATTTGATGTATCTTAAGGTCACACAAAGCTGCGATCGTAATGAATACCCGTATGGATGTCATCCGAGATACCGGGGAGTATGTGTCAAATTAGTCAAGACCTTCTTTCTACTGATAGCCCTTAACTACCAACCTGGCCTTATACTTATCTATATACCCATCTACTTTATATTTCCGTTTGAGTATCCACTTACAACCCAACGGTTTATTTCCCGGAGGAAGATCAACCAACTCTCAAGTATGGTTATGCAGAATGGAGCTTATTTCACTCTCAATAGCTTATTTCCAAAGCAGTGCCTCTGGAGTTGACAATGCTTTAGCAATTGTCCTTAGTTCATCATCAACCATATAAGCTACAAAGTCAGGACCGAATGATTTATCCTTCCTGGCCCTTTTACTTCGCCTTAGTTCCATCTCTGGGGTCTCCAAGTTCTGAGAATCCGGAGCACTGGATTCCGGATATTCAGCCACTTCGAGATTCGCTAGATCTGAACCATCTAGATCCGGGCCGTCAAAGACTCCCAGTTCCTGAGAGTTTTGTTCATAACTTCGTTTGCGAGAGGTTATGTCGTTTTCCTTTCTAGGAAAGATACCTTCAAAGAATTGATCATTCCTTGATTCCATGATTGTACCCCGGTGGATATCTGGAATATCTGACTTATGCACTAAGAAGTGATAAGCACTACTGTTATTTGAATATCCGATGAATATGCAATCTACAGTCTTAGGTCCAATCTTGACCTTCTTTAGCTTGAGTACTTCAACCTTTGCCAGACAACCCCATACCTTTAAATATTTGTAGGTGGGTTTCTTTCTCTTCCATGATTCATATGGAGATTTGTCCTTACCCTTATGTGGGACTCTGTTAAGAATCGTATTAGCGGTAAGGACGGCTTCTCCCCGTATGTTTTGGAAAAGACTGGAATTGATGAGCAAGGCATTCATCATTTCCTTCAATGTGCGGTTCTTTTGTTCCGCCACACCGTTGGATTGAGGTGAGTATGGATCCGTCGTTTGATGAACAATGCCTGATTGGGCACAATATTCCTCAAACGGCGCTACGTATTCTCCCTCTCTATCGCTACGAATTGATTTAATCCGCATGCTTAGTTGGTTCTCAACTTCTGCTTTGTAACGTCGGAAGGCTTCAAAGGCTTCATCCTTACTTTTGAACAAGTAAATGTAACAATACATTGTGCTATCATCAATAAATGTCACAAAGTACTTGTTCCCCCCTCTAGTTTGTGCGAACTTCAAATCACATATATCTGTGTGAATAAGTTCTAGAGGAGCGATATTCCTTTCGACGGATCAAAAATGAAGCTTTGTGAGTTTTGCCTCTACGCACATCTCACACTTATGTTAAGGGTTTACGTCGATAGACGGCAACAACTCCAATTTTACCAACCGTTGGATGGACTTGTAATTAACGTGTCATAATCTATGATGCCATAAATTAGAAGACTCAAGCAAATAAGAAGAAGGTTCAACTTTATTACTTGGACGCATTACAGACATGGCATTGACTTTGAAGAGGCCTTCACAGACGAAGCCTCTCCCCACAAAAGTGTCATTCTTAGTGAGTACAAATTTATTAGATTTAAATACTATCCTAAAACCAGCATTAACCAATAAAGGTCCTGAAATTAGATTTCTCCTAATCTCAGGGACATGTATCACTTCCTTCAGAGTGAGTTCCTTTCCAAGCAGTTCAATATATAATTCTTACACATGAAATCACTATGATTCCATGCATCAAGAACCATCTTCATGCCATTAATGACATAGATGCCTAGGCCCCCTTCACCCGTTTCAGAAGGCGAATGGTCCATTTCATCTCCAGATTTTGGAGGATCTTCCGTTAGGAACCGGGCCATGCCCATAACAGTCAAGTAGAACAACATCTTATGCTGCCATCTCTTAAAGTTTGAGCCCATGAATTTTTCAGGGTATTCGCGGTGGAAGGCAGAAGGTGGAGCAGCAGCAGTCTGGAAGGCAGTGGAGTTGCTGCCTTGAACAGTAGCGGCAACAGCAGGGTTGGCAGAATTGTTGCCTTGATTGGCAGCAGCAGCAGCATCATTCATGTTTCCAGCCATGTTTGGAAGCAGTTACAACAAGCAAAATCTTATCTTAAAAAT
This sequence comes from Anisodus acutangulus, assembly GCA_029783415.1. Classification (NCBI taxonomy): domain Eukaryota; kingdom Viridiplantae; phylum Streptophyta; class Magnoliopsida; order Solanales; family Solanaceae; genus Anisodus; species Anisodus acutangulus. Next base: position 18,928,711 of record CM056490.1, read on the forward strand.
GTTGTTTACAATGATGCAGGAAACGAAAATGAGTAACTGCTAAGTATTGCTGTTACTGGCCAAGTAATGGCAATTATGGAGGTAGTAATTCACCAAAATAAATAGTGAATTGATGTGCAACGGATTGGCCTTTAGGGAGAGTAATTCAGCCTACAGGCCACAACCCATGACCTGTGACCGAGACCGATACCGGACGGGACGGGACGGGACGGGTGGGCGGCGGCGGCGTGCGTGTGGGCTTATCCTTGAACCGAAGCACATCTAGGTCCTCCCTTCTTTAAACACATGGGATACCCCTTGGGGTCCCAAACCCCAAGCCAACTTTGAGACTTATTAACTAAACAAATCTTTCTTCCCCAACCGATGAGGGAGGATTGCTCTTTACCATATTTTTCCATGCTTCAAATACCTCACTTCGTGGACCAATATCTCTTTCATTTCTCAACGAAATTTGACGATCCTTGGCCCTACGGTCATCTACTTACTTAGTAGATTATGTACGTGTAAAGAACCGAAGGTTCCAACATGCGGAACGCTAGTGTTTAAGCCATTAAAGATGGTTGGACGCAACTCCCGCCAAAGGAAAATTTCCAACAAGAAATACATAGTCACCTCAAGTGATACTCCCTCTGTCCCAATTTATTTGATACACTTTTCTTTTTAGTCTATCGCAAAAAGAATGATACATTTTCTTATTTTGCAATAATTTAACTTTACTCTTTACCTTTTACGATTAACGAATCGATCTATAACCACACAAATATTTTTGATTTATTTTTTATTACAAGATTCAAAAGTCTTCTTTTATTTCTTAAACTCTATGCCGAGTCAAACTATATCACACAAATTGGGACGGAGGGAGTAATATTTATTATGCATTGAGTGACTACAATTGAAAATGTGTTAGAGAAAAATTCTCTACATCATATATGTGCCTCGATTTGCTCTTGAAGTAGCAATATCTTAAAAACGATTCTAAGCTATTAAGATTTAATATGCTTAAGGAACGTTCAGATAATTATGATTCATTCATGAAGAATGAGAACTTTCGATAAATGTTACTAATATAGATCCATTCATTGAAGTGAATGTGACAGTATGTAATAAATCCTATAAATATGAACGTGCATTTGATCGTGAAAATATCACGACTCATCTCCAGAAGAGGTAGAATAATTGAAAAGAAATATTCTGAATATTTTATGCTTTACTCCCAAAGTAGTAAACTCAGAAATTTGCTCCCAAAGTAGCAAACATTAAACTCTACTCTCGAAGTAGTAGAAATTTCTACTCACGAAGTAGTAGAACTATATTTCCAAAGTAGTAGAACTTTGTAATCTACTCCCGAAGTAGTGGAACTCTGAAATTTTCTCTTGAAGCAGTAAATATTGTGAAATCTACTCCTGAAGTAGTAGGACTCTGAATTTACTCCTAAGTAGTAAATATTATACGAAATCTACTCTCAAAATAGTAAGACTCTGAAATCTACTTCCGAAGTGGTAGAACATTAAAATTTACTCCTGAAGTAGTAAATCTAAAACTTACTCCTAAAGTAGTAAGTCATTATTTTGAAGTAATGTCTTTTTATGCTTGAGAAAAATAATGAGCTATAGATAAACGGTGTATATCAAGCACATTTAAATAATCAGGTTTCATTCCCTGAAGAGAATGAAGATATACCACAACCTACCTTCTGAAGAGATAAAATAACAAAAGAAATACATGTGGTATTAAAGCCATTGCAACAAGTACCCGTCGTACGTAGAAACATCGTGAATAAGTTTATTAAATATCACTCTAAGGCAAAAGGAAGCAGAGTGGAATGTTTTCTACTATAACCATGTTGATACATTATGGTTAGTTGTTTTGATTTTTTCGAAGGATATAAACATTAATGTATCTCTTCCTGAAGGATGTGATTACTATGTGGCTACCCCTTTGATACTAAATATTCTGATGTTAATGGATAATCTCCCTAAAGGAGACATTGAAAACTAAAGTTTAGAACTTAGTGTTTACTTTTCGTTGTTTATAAATTTACAATTATCTTTAAATGTTCATAAATTTTTGTTTTCTTTGAATGAGACCAGTAGTGTCTAACTAGAGCTTCTTTTATCATACCGACATTATCTAAGCAATATTTAATGGTATAAAATTAATGATCAGGAACTCCAGAAGAGCTAATTATTGTTTACAAGAATTATGACACTAGCAGTGTTCAAACAATATCTCATTAAAAATTGAAATCTCTCGAAAAGGTTATATATGATAGTACCATCGTCCTAGATCATAATTGTTATGACCGGAACACAAATTATGATAAACATGAAGTTTACTAACAATAAAATGATTATCTTATTAAGACCGTAAATGATTGAAAGATTGAATATCTCCAAGTTACCAGGTCAAAAATACGTATGTGTAACGTTACCCGAGCTTGATGAAATTACATGCCACAATAAATCAGAAGTTTATTGGTATAAAATCTCATGCAACAGTAAACCAGACGTTTACAAAAATAAATATCACTTATCGGGGTAAACTTGAAGTTTACTAGTACAAATAATTTTATCAGTTGAGATGACCATTTTGGCCATCCTGATTTAAATCTGATACGCTAATAGAGTATTTGAATATATTGAAGAACTAGAAGATTCTTCAAGAATTTATTTTTGGTGCTTGTTCTCATGATAAGTTGATTACACCAGCTAAATGTTGGGACTGAATTTCCTAAATTTTAGAAAATATAAAAGGTGAATATGGGCCCATTCACCTGCTATGTGAGGTCTTAAATAGATGCATTTATGAGATGATCATATGTGCGTTAATTGTCAACCCGCAGTTTGACATTTACGAAGTTGCTCACTCGAAATAATTGAGTTGGGAGAATAATTTTCAGAATATGAAATCAAGACAATTCATCTTGAAAATGTTGATTTATATCTAAGCTGATTTGTCATTGAATGCCTCCATAATATAGCTAAACAATTGCTTATGAGAACAAAACTTCATGTGTTGGTTTGAGATATGATATATTGCATACAACGACATTTGTTTGGTCTGATAAATTATGATAAATTCTCCCTTCATAATTGGTTAAGGGTCAGGAATCAAATATTTCCATCTAATAATTTTTGTTGTGCGACTTATGATTAATGAATCTACCACAATGCACATAGATGAATTTCCCTAATAAGGTGGGTATATATGTTCATTTTTCTAAACATAAGGGGGAGAGAGTAAGCAACAAAGAAATATATCGTGAATTATCATCAGTATGATCCTCAGTCAAAAGATAATTTAAGTCAAACGCTAAAAGAATTTGCTGACCCAGCTATTTCATATTTCAGCTGCAAGAAACTTCTAAATGTCTCTGAAGGACAGAGTCTACAATATGCATGGAGCATGGTAGACCAATCGGTTCCAAAAGCAATTATCCTTGAAAGGAGAGGAGCAAATGATCATAATAAGGATGCAATGTGCTCTTGAAGAGCCTATGACATAACACTTCATAAAACCTCATGGGAGATTCAGGTACCTGAAAATAATGAAGTGATGAGATCTCAGTAAGTTATGTAGAATTACAAACCGATACAAAATAATATCTTGTCAATGATATCTTTGATAAAATATGATACATAATACTATATAAGATTATGAGGATCTGAATTTTACGTCTCTTAAAGCATGCCGACGTAGAAATAATTACCAAGTGAAATGATACATCTTGGTAAGCGTAAAATTTATTAGACTTGCAGTCCATACATAACAAGTTTTTGGGAAATTTGTTTATAATCCTTAAATGAATCAAGGTTGATGCACTGGAATCGCCTTAAGAATATTCATTAACGAAGGATACAAATATGACTCTGTTTACCCTTGTCTCTTTATGATATTCAAAATCTCTCATATTATGGTGCAAGTTGATAATTTGAATATTATTGGAGCTTTTGAGGAGTTTTCAAAAGTAGTAGATTATTTGCTAAAAGAAGTTAAAATGATAAACTTGCAAAATTAATTTAGTCCTGAAGTATCATATATTTATGCAATTTATGCATTTAAATATCTTGCTATGACTATGGACATGATATAGTTTCACTCATTTGTGGAGATAATGAAGTGAGATCAATTGCATATTGCAAATGAAAGACCTTACATAAATGTGTTTATACTAACAAATATTATCAAATTTTTTAAGTATACAGGGCATTCATATGATCGACATTAAAGTTCGATCCACACATGTTATCTATTTTCATGAAGGGTACTGCCATATCATGTTGTTCTACATAACAATCAAATCATATAAATATAACAACAGTTTATGGGGCAAGCCAAAAATATACTTGGCGTGATCTCAACAAATATCAAATGACGATGATGCAACTCAATCAAAGAATGCAGACGCAGATACAGATGATAAATCAGTTTATCAAATGATAATTTGACAGATCTGATCACAAATGCACTGCCAACCTCAACATATGATAAGTTGGTAAACAAAATCGGAGTACGTCATCTTCAAGAATTATGTGATATTTTAATCAAGGAAAGTGAAATACATGTTGTACTCTTTTTTTCTTAACCAAGATTTTGTCCCCTTGGATTTTTCTGGTAAGGTTTTTAACGAGGCAACTAGCAATGCGTATTACTAGATATGTATACTCTTTTTCCTTCAAAAAATTTTCCCACTGGATTTTTCCCAGTAAGGTTTAACGAGGCACATTATATGTTAATGAACATCCAAGGAGGAGTGTTATAAATACACTATATTATGAATGTCCATTCATAGACACAGTCATCTGGATAAGCTTACAATCAAGTAGACAACTTACAAGTAGCTCAAACCGATAGGTTGCAAGTAGCTCAAGCAGACAACTTGTTAGCAACTTCCTGAAAAGCCTTGCAGCAACTTACTAAGGATTGCAATCAAGTAGAAAGCTTGCAAGTAGCTTAAGAAGGAAGCTTGCAAGTAGCTCAAGCAGGAAGCTTGCCATCAACTTCTGAAAAGCCTTTGCAGCTGCTTCTTTTTCTCTATAAATAGAAAGTCAATTCAGTTCATTTGTATATTCATTTAAAGAGCAATAAAATCTCTCTATTTTCCCTAGCTTCTTTGGCTATATTTCTTGTTGTCGTGTATTTTTTATTATTATTTTATCGCATTATTACTACAACAATAACAACATATCCAGTAAAATCTCATAATATGGGGTCTGGGGAGGGTAGAGTGTACGCAGACCTTACCTCTACCTTGGTAGGTAGAGCGGCTGTTTTCAAGAGACCCTCGGCTCAAGACATAGCATAAACACAAGCAAAGTAAGAGAAATGGTCAGACCTGAATAAGAAATTTAAAGCAGTATGAAAATGCTGGTATAAAAAGCTAATAAGCTATGCTAGCGCATTCAGAAAAAGGAAGTAGTAACTAACGCAGGTACATAAGATAAACAAAGTACACTAAAGAACACATAGCAACAGAAATCAAATAATACTACAAAGTAATAATGCGCCTACTAGTATGATAGGCTAAGCAGGCCTACAATAATAACACTATAACTACCAATTTGTAAGTGTAAGTAGGACTACGCTCGACTACCTACTACCCTTCTACCCTAATTTGTATCCTCCATAACCTTCTATCTAAGGTCATGTCCTTAGTAAGTTGCGATTTCGCCATATCTCTTCTAATCACCTCTCAACAATACTTCTTCGACCTACCTCTACCCCTTATAAACCCGTCCATAGCCAACCTGTCACACATTCGCACTGGGACATTTGTGTCTCTCCTCTGCACATGCCCGAACCATCTCAACCTCGCTTTCCACATCTTAGTCGAATTCCCCGACATTAATCCAAACTGGTTCTCGAAAATAGACATGCCTCTTCTCACCTTCATCTCCACGATCATTTTCCAAACTTTCATAATGTGGCTTAGCAGCTTGATACCCTTATAGTTGTTGCAACTTTGGATATCACCTTTGTTCTTGTACAAAGGAATCATTGTACTCCGCCTTGCTTCCTCTTTCCCTTTAAAATAAAAGGGTGAACCTCTTTTCCTTCTGTCCAGCTCCCCGAAAATAACAACGTTTGACTTGCATGTGTTAAGCATATGTTCCGCCCTTCCTATTGGGATAGCAGCCTTCGGGCTTTACCTGCCCTTTCTAATCCAAAATTCCGGCTCGGCCCGGGAAAGCGCTGATAATTCTTCGGGCATTCTCGTCATCTTAAAAATGACGTTAAATAACTCAATCAGCCACTCCAAACCTGCCCTGCCTACATTTTTCTAAAATTCAAATAGGATCTCATCAAGCCCGGTCGCTCGTCCCCTGCGCATCCTGCGAACAACACCCTTAACCTTCTCAACCTTAATGCTTCTACAATACCCAAAATCCCGATACCTACCAGATTGCTCTAGGTGTCTTTATCTCCTTGTTCGTTCAAGAGATTATGGAGTAAGACTGCCACCTCCACCGAATATGCGCCTCCTTCACCAGTACTTTGTCATCCTCGTACTTGATGCACCTTACGTGATCTAAGTTATGGGCTCTCCTCTCCCTCGTCTTGGCTAGTCTATACAACTTCTTATCCCCATTTTTTCCCTCTAATTCCACATACAGGCATTCAAAAGTCATCATTTTGCCGCCATAACCGCTAGCTTTGCCTCATTCCTCTCCATCTTATACAATTTCATATTCGTCCACTTCTCCACCTTCATCCTTTCTTTCTACCAATTTTGCATACACTGCTTTTTTTGCTTTCACATTCTCTTGAACTTTACCATTCCCACCACCAGTCTCCTCGATGCCCACCACGACTACCCTGCGAGACCCCTAGTACTTCTCTAGCTGCCTCTCAAATGCAACTAGCCGTCCTATCCCACATACCGGTCACATCCCTACTACTCCCCCAAGCTCAAGCCCCTTTGGCCATCAATCTCTCCCACATCTCTTTTGCACTAGCCATGGTCAAACTCCCTCATTTGATTCTTAATCTGTCATCCATAACCCTCCTCTTCTTCTCCATCTTGATCTCCTCATCCATCACCAAAAGCGTATGTCGGGTTGTAAGATACTCCCTCGAAAAAACCTTGCAGTCTTTACAAAGATCGCTGTCAACCTTCCTAAGAAGCAAAAAGTCTATATGTGTCTTAGCCACCGAACTACGAAAAGTCACCAAGTGCTCCTCATTATTCAGGAACCTCGAATTGGCTATCACCATCCCAAAAGCTCTAGCAAGCTCCAAAAGTGAGACGCCTCCCTCGTTCTTGTCCCCGAGGCCAAAGCCTTCATGCACGTCGTTATAACTCCCCGGAAGTGACCTGATGTGTCTATTGAAATCCCCTCCTACAAATAACTTATCAGTGGGTGGTATACCTCCCACCATTACGTCCAAATTCTCCCAAAAGCGTCTCTTCTCTTCCTCGTCCAAGCCCGCCTACGGCGCGTAAACACTAATAATATTCATAGTGAACCCTCCAACTACCAACTTAATCGTCATCATCCTGTCATTAACCCTCATAACCTCTACAACCTGATCCCTTAGCTCGTTGTCAACCAAAATGCCTACCCCATTCTTATACTTCGACCTACCCGAGAATCATAACTTATACCCATCTACATCCTTAGCCTTAGGTAACCCATTTGGTCTCCTGGACACATGCTATATTAATCTTCCTCTAGTTAAGAATCTTAACTAGCTCTATGGACTTACCCGTTAAAGTTTCAATATTCCAAGACCCTATTCTCAGCCTAGTATCTCCCTTACCCCACTTACCCCTCTAACCCTCGCCCCTATTCCTGATCGAGAACATGACCCTAGTCTACCATCAGTCACCAAAGCCACTAAAACGGATATAAACTAATAGACTAATCAAAGGTTTACACCTAAACAGGAATGCTAAGAATGATATAACAAAAGGCAAGAAGAATTACAATGAAGCGTCAAAATTTAAATAAAGGGATAGGGACACAGAATAGATACGAGCAATCGGAGGTACCAACTCCAGGTGGATAGCACATGTCCGCCGCTGGAAATCCTTGCTCATTGCCGAAATTCACTGTTCACCACCGAAAATCACTTTACTCTAATCTGCAAGCACAACGTCCTCTGCTTTGAATTCCCTGGTCAGCCAGAAGATGCCTGTATAGATCTAGACGTTCTCGGCTTCTGGGTCGATTTTAGGGTTCCGATGAGACACGGTAAGGCTCGCCGGAAAGATACCCGTCGGAAACTGACCCCAGAGAACAAAGAAGAAACAGAACGAGGAGGGGAGAAGAAGAAGGATGAGGAGGAGAGAAATGGGGAGGGGAGGAGAGGCCTGGTCGCCGGTTGTCGCCGACGATGAAGGATTCTAGGGTTCTGGTGGTAGTGCACTGCGACGGGGATGGCTAAATGAAACTGGAACAACTGATATGACTAAACAAAAAATAATATGTACTACACATTTACTAATAGTTAGTTAATAAACGATAACGGAACATGTAGGTTAATGGAGTGATTGTGAGATGTTTGTTGAAGTTACCGGCGCCGGCGAACTGTTGCGATGTCGGCGGCAAAGAGAGAGAAAAAGTCAAAATGGGATGAAAAAAGTAACTGGCCACCCTGTGACGGCAATCAGATTTCAAACATTATTACTATTGTAGTAAAAGATACTGTGTTACATTGGTCCCATAGAAAATATTTCTCCCCCTCCACTATAACTTCTTGGCGAGCTTAGCGCACTCATGTTACGGCTTGTAGTCTGTATTGAATTTACATATATATATATTTGCACCTAAACTACTCAAAAGTAATTACAAGTAAATACTTTCTCCATCTTTATTTGTCCATTATATTAAAAATATATATTTGTTTTTATTTATCCATTATTTTAAAAATATATATTTATTTTTATTTGTCCAGCTAAAAATATAAAGAAAACATTGAATTTACTATATTTAAAGAATGATATGGAATGTGCTAGGTCAGATAAAAATGGACAAAAGGAGTATCGATATTCATCATGTTAGTTTCTTTTAAATTAATTAAATTTTTCTTCAAAATTGCTAATTATAATTTAGAAAAATAAAAATTAATAAGAATTGTGGTAGAGTGATAAATATTTGGTTTAAGTGTGGTGAGAAGTTGGAAAACCAAGAAAAATTTAGAAAGATTAAATAAATCCCCCGCCAAATTCAAAGATCATCATGGCTGACGCCCACACGTAGCAACTACTCCATCAACCGAAGCTTCCATTGCTGAAAAAAAAAGTCCTTTCTCGAAGTTTTACTTTGAACAAAACAAAATTCTTCCGCGGCGGTGGAACAGTTATATCCTAATCTTCAACGCTTTAATTCTTTTTCACTTTAAAATAAATAAATAGATCCTTATTACTGATTTCAAGTTCTCCATAGTTTCAAATAATGCCGAGCTTAATGGTGAAAGTTTATAGCGTGCTCTTTAAGTACAACCTTAAACGCCGATTACAAACCTTAATCGAATCCCCGGATCCTTTTAACAATATCGTTACACGTACTGATGAATCCATTGCCACTTCTAATCCTAGTTTCTCTAACAGTGAAGACGTTGCAACTAAGGACCTTCATATTGATCCTTTAACTTCTCTTTCCCTCAGAATTTTCCTCCCTCAATCTTCTCTAATTTCCACTTTGGTCCCTGGTGATCAAGGGGTTTATGGAGGTTATGTACCGGATAATAAAAGCCGAAAAAACTTCAAGAAATTACCGGTGATCTTGCAGTTTCATGGTGGTGCATGGGTGAGTGGGGGTAATGATGTTGTTTCTAATGATGTTTTTTGTAGGAAGTTGGCGAAATCTTGTGATGCTATTGTGATTGCAGTTGGATATAGGTTGGCCCCGGAGAGTCGATATCCAGCTGCGTTTGAAGATGGAGTTATCGCGATTAAATGGTTAGCGAAGCAAGCTAATTTGGCTGAATGTAGCAGGTTGAGTTTGGATAAAAGGATTGTGAATGGAGAGAAGTATAGTGGAAGGCAAATTGTTGATGGATTTGGTGCTTCTATGGTTGAACCTTGGTTAGCAGCTCATCTAGACCCTTCAAGGTATAATTTCCGGTTGCAAATTCTTTTGTTGTTCAATATTGATGTTTTTGGCATAGTAAATTAAATCAGTAGTACTTTGATTTAGTACTTCCTCTGTTCATTTTTATACGGTGGGGTTAAGGGAGTTAAAAGAAAGGAAGTATAATATTTAAACTTGTGGTTTTAGACATGTTATGACATTTTTATGGCTGAATGAGCATTTCATTAAAGGTAAAGGTATAATAAGAAGGTTAAAGCTAGAGAGGTTTCAGATATAAAAATGCGTTATTCTATTTTGAACAAACTATAATTGAAAGTGTATCGTATAAAATAGAACCGAGGAGTGCTAGCTAATATAAGGAATTTTAGCTACTATTTTGGATAGAATTGGTAGTTGCTTGAGGAATTCCTTTAATATAGAACACATCACCTGCTAGGATTATGCAAAATCACACATCTAATTAGACAAAAGTACTAGTGATTTACTCTATTTCCCCCCACTTTTGAATGGTTCTTACACTTGATTCGCTAAGCTGTAAGGTAAACAGAGATGGCCTGTGATGGTATTTTAAGGAGTTGATTTCTCATATGGTCACTCAACTAATAGTTACATTTCTTCTTGATTCCAAATTCCTTTAACAAAAAAAGTGATTTTATGAGATAATAACTATTAGTTGAGTGACTATCTGAAAAATCAACCCATGTTTTAAGTCTCCTGGGAAACATGGAGTTTTTAGAGGCCAAATTTTGAGTAAGATGATGTGGTAGATTCAGGTTGAAAGACAAAAGACTCTAGTATGAAATCATAATTAGGATATATGATCCTCCGATAAAACTTGTTTGCTGGCTCTTTTTGAATAGTAGTTTATTAGAAATGATCATGACTTGAGGAGAAATTATACAAGAAAGTGCCTGTAACTTGGTTCGATTTGATCTTATAGGTGTGTCCTCCTTGGAGTAAGTTGTGGAGCCAACATCGCGAATTATGTTGCACGATATGCTGTTGAGGTAGGGAAACTTTTGGATCCTATAACAGTTGTGGCTCAAGTTCTATTGTACCCTTTCTTCATCGGAAACATTCCTACACATTCAGAGATGAAACTGGCAAACTCTTACCTCTACGACAAAGCTACATGCATTCTTGCTTGGAAACTTTTCCTCCCGGAAACAGATTTCAATCTGGACCATCTAGCGGCAAATCCCCTTATACCAGGAAAAGAGACACCCTTGAATTTAAAGCATATGCCACCAACGCTTACAGTAGTTGCGCAGTATGATTGGATGCGAGACAGGGCCATTGCATATTCAGAAGAACTTCGAAGACTGAATGTCGATGCCCCTCTTCTTGATTACAAGGATGCTGTACATGACTTTGCTACCCTTAATGTGCTTCAGAAAACGCCTAAAGCTCAGGCTTGTTTAGAGGACATCTCAATTTGGGTCAAAAAGTATATATCCCTCAGAGGCAATGAATTTTCATATTGAATGAAGAACCAGAATCAGAGATGAAATGGTAAAGGTTTCCTGCTCTTACGGTGTCTACCGACCTCCTTTCGATACATATTTGGTTGCAAAGTGAGATTTTTGTATCAAATTTTATCCCTGTTAGAAGTTAAGGCGTAAATAGTACATTTATTAATTCATGATCATTCTTTTATTATGTTGTGATGTCCATAGCTCAGACTTCAGAGGAAACACTGAAATCTAATGTAAATTTGATCTTTAATGTAACCATTTGATGAGAAAATTTAACTTATATCTACTGATTTTTACACTATCAATGTGTTTAAGATATTCTAACAGGTAACACATTTTATTTTCGAGGTTAGTAACTTGACACTGATATGAACTGTTGAAGGAAATATTGTGTCATTAATGTAGATGAGAGTTTGTCATTTGAGGGATTTCCATTATGAAGATCCAAGAAGCTTATGTTGGTTAATCTTAAAAGATGAGTATAGTTGACTACAGAAATAAACAGCCAGATCAAGAATCAAAGATGGCATTTGCTTTGAATGTTCTACTATGTGAACATTCTTGAATTTCATTATGTGGTCAAATAGAACTGCGGAGTTAAGTCAGCCCATATTGGCTGAAAATAATATATAATTGTGTTTAAATTATCATTAAAGAAAGAAGCAAATGAACAAGAAATTTACATTTGTTTGACACGTTACGTTCTTTTCAGTCTTAGTTTCCAGAATGGTTGAAAAGGTTAAACTAGTAGAAAATAACAGCATTTTTAGTACCATTTCAACCCTGTGGAGTGTATGTTTGAACAGATTGATTTATTCATGGGACACGTTCAAATGTTTTCAAGTTCTCCGCCCCTAATTGATTTTACTCTTTTTCCCCTTATTTCAAATTGTATCTGATTTCCAAATTGGAAAACATCTCATTTTAATATTCATGGGCGACGAAATATAAAAAGAGGCGTTATATTTATGTAATAAAGTTTTACATATTCTATTTGATGTTTATTTTTATAATTCTTAAATTGAAATATAGTTAATTATATTTTGATGATATCATTTTTTTTCAATTGACAATATAGTCAATTTGTGAATTTTTTTGTGAGATATTATTGATCTTAAGTAAGATTTCATTGATTTAATTTTGAACTTACGCAATTGTTACAAAAAAATATTAAAAATTCTATAAGCAATAGTAGCATTTAAAAATACAAATAAAACTTCACTTGTTGAATATGCCAATTAGAGTATCAACTTTTATTTATATAATTTTTTCTATTATGATAATTTTAAAAGTAGATTAAAACCATCAGTAATATAGATTTTTGGGGTGCGGCCTTCCCCAGACACTATTAACGCGTGATGTTTTGTGCACCAGACTACTCTTTATTATGCTTTAAAGGACATTCAAGGTTAAATTATTCTTTTTCTAATCTAATATTTTTAGTAGCTTAGCTTTCTCTAAGAAAGAGCACTAAAAGAATTGAAGAAAATCTTACAAAGCCAAAATTATAAACAAGATTGATCAAAACTTTAAAGTGAATTAGATAATATTAAGAAGTACCAAGTAATTAAAAATTTAATTGATGACACCTTTCAATTGTAATTACATAAATTATACTACTTTTTTTAAAAAATAGCATAGACTTAGAAAAATATGTATGAACTAATGATAAAAAAAATCAGAAAAGGCTCAAATATGTCATCGAACTATCGAAAATGATTCATTTATGTCACTCGTCTATAATTTGGCACATTTATGCCATCACATTTATCAAAATGGTTCATCCATGTCATTTTTCATTAACATTGGTTTTACAATACCAAATATGACACGTGACCTCCAACTAGATTATGGTTTTGGGTGGGTCGGGTGTATGGATCGGATTTTTTGTTAATTTGAGATTTAAAATTGAGTTGATTTAATAAAATAACGTGGACCTCTAATTATATGTTACGTGTCATATCTGGTATTTCAAAATCTGCGTTAATAAAAATGGCATGGATGAGCCATTTTTGTAACGACGATGGCATAAATGAGCCAAACTATTTACGAGTGACATAAATGATCCATTTTCGATAGTTCGATGACATATTTGAGCCTTTTCCGTAGAAAATTAATAGCGAATAATTAAATAAATTTCATTAATGACTAGTAATACACAATTATTTAAACTATACATATAATATTAATAATTTTGGGGCCTCAATATAGTTAGGGCCTAAAGCCACTGCTTTAGTGGCTTTAGGCTAAAGTCGACACTGACAATATTCGATATCTTCTTTATAGGCCAAACTCATCGTCATCCCCTCGTGGTCGTCCAGATTTGTCACTTGAACACCTCAAGTAACATTTGTTTCATATAGACACTTCAAGTAGACCCTCGCTGTGTCTTTTAGATACTTTTTATACAATCAGTCAAATATTTAGATCGAGTATAACACATACGCCGATGAAGTGCCAAAATTGTGAATTAAATAAAGACATATGCCGTATCTATTTTTAAAACTATTTAATTACTTATAAAAAAGTAATACAATAACACTTTAACAAAACAAAAAAACAAAAAAGTTACAGGTCTTCTCCGTGAGTTAACCCGCCAGCGACCGCCGACCTTCACTCATTGCAACCTTGCACTTCATCTTCTCTGACGAGTCAACACCGGAGCTCTGACGAAACCCAAGTAACAACACTGCTGCCAGCACTCCCCTTCCCCTTCATCGCTCCAAACCACAAGCAACACTGAAAAACTTTGATTTTTAGTAAGAAATCTCCATTGTTAAACCCAATTTGACCAATTTGTTCTCCAGCTCCTTTCTTGAATAACTTTGTTGGAAAATTACTAATGTGGAATTAAGTTTATCCCATTATTTATGACTCAAACAATTGGGGCCCCGCACGTCGGAAACGTCATTTCTCCACACGTGCACACGTAGTGCCAAGTATCGCAAATTTCATTAGTGAAAGAGATATTGATACGTAAGTAATACGTTTGAGACATAAAATGATGGACGGTTATTGGCCAAATGACAAGTATTCCACGTTGATAAACGAACGAAAAAGTGTACGAAGTGTAAGATGAAATGAGTCGGAAATCGCCGCGGAGACGTGAAGGGCCGCGGCGCAACACCGTCGGAGCTGCGGCGCCCCCATGGCAGTGTCATGGAGCTAAATGGTGGCTTGGGCTACTGGAGCCGAGGCGACGCAGCGCTAATACGCAGAGCCGCGTCGCTTCGGAGGCAGAATGCTGCGACGGGAAGATGGAAAGTTCTGACTTTTGAGCTGATTTTGGAGCATTGAATCTCCAGTATTTGGCACATGAATTCAGTCATTATTTGGCTGAATGTAACCCCTCAATAAGTGCCATTACATGGCTATTGAAGTCCATTCGTTGGCTTGTTGAGGGGTCATTTCCTTACATTATAAATTGAGGCATTTGGCTCAATTGTTCAAGACTTAGAAATTTTCTGAAATATTCTTCTTCCTCTCTAGCAAGTTTTCTAGATTCAAAGTTCTTCAAGAGTAACACTTGAGTTTCATTTGCTCATTTGTTAGTTGTTGTTGTATCTTGGGAGACTATTGCCACGAACGTAAAAGGATATATACGGGGCAATCTTGTATTAAAGACAGAGTGACATCACTCGACTCAGCAAATCACAAAGAATTTGTAATCGTTCTTATTTCCAGTTTGTTGTAATCTTGAGTAGTTTATCCTTTCTAGCATTTGTAATATTTATTTACTTTTTGTTTCCTACAATTGTTGTACCCACAATTTTAAGACAAGATTGTTATAAGTGCTTAGAAAGATGACTGGACGAGAACAACTCGCTTCTGATACTACTGCTGCTACTCAAGGCAACTCCTTTGCCTTCCCCACTACTGCTCAAGACACATCCAATGCATTCACTGCTGCTTAAGGCACACCCAACGCCTTTCCTGCTGCTCAAGGGAACGTTACAATTCCTCCACCCTCTGGATTCCACCATGAACGCCCAGAAAAGTTCATGGGCTCCAACTTCAAGAGATGGCAGCAGAAGATATTGTTTTATCTGACTGTTATGGGAATGACTCATTTCCTAACAGAAGATCCTCCACAAGCTGGAGATAAAGTGGACCCTCAGCCTAATGAAATAGCTGAAGGGGGCCAAGGTATCCACGTCGTTAATGGCATGAAAATGGTTCTTGATGCATGGAGTCATAGTGACTTCATATGTAAGAACTATATTTTGAACTGTCTGCCAGACCCACTCTACACGGTGTATTGCACCGTAGGCACCGCATAGGAAAAACTGCAGAAGAAGTACAACGCACAAGATGCTGGTACGAAGAAATTCATTGTTGGGAAATTCCTGAAATTTCAAATGGTGGATAGGAAAACTGTGATGTCCCAAGTCCAGGAAATCCAAATGATTCTACATCACCTGGATTTGGAAGGTATGAAACCAAATGAGCAGTTTTTAGTTGCATCACTAATTAAGAAGTTACCTCCCTCGTGGAATGAGTTTATGAGTTACTTAAAACTTAAGACAAAGGAAATGACATTTGAGGAACTTATTATCAAACTCCAGATTCAGGAAGATAATAAGAAGGCAGGGCCTAGGGGAAAACAACCCGCCGAGGCAAAGGCAAATCTGACTGAGGCCAAAGGGAACCCAAGAAAAAAGTGCAAGTTCCGAAAAGACGGCAAGACCCAGGCTGCGGAGAAGTTCAAGGGAAACTGTCACCACTGTGGGAAATTTGGTCACATGATCAAGGACTGCCGCAAGCTCAAGACTGAGCAACAAGAAAAGGCCAAGTCCAAAGGCAAGGTACATGCTAATATCGTCAAAGACACATTTCTTGACGACATGATTGAGGAGTTCTCGGCGGTGGTGCTTGAAGCAAACCTTGTTGAGAATCCCATGCAATGGTGAATGGTCACGGGTGCTACCAGACACATCTGTTCCAATAGAGATGCCTTCTACACATATACACCAGTTATAGACAAGAAGTTGTTCATGGGTAACAACGCTTCCTCTCACGTGTGGGGGTAGGAAAGACAGTCCTGAAGATGACTTCTGGAAATGAGCTCACTCTGAAGGAGGTGATGCATGTCCCTGAGATTAGGAGAAATTTAATTTCAGTCATTTATTGGTTAATGCTGGTTTTAAGCTAGTATTTGAGTCCAATAAATTTGTAATCACCAAGAATGGAACTTTTGTGGGAAGAGGCTTCTTCTGTGAAGGCCTCTTCAAAGTTAAAGCCATGTCTGTAATGCTTGCAAGAATTAATATTGAAGTTTTTTCTTACTTGTTTGAATCCTCTAATTTATGGCATCATAGATTAGGACATGTTAACTATAAGTCCATCCAAAGGTTGGTTAAGTTGGAGTTATTGCCGTCTATCGACGTAAACCCTCAACATAAGTGTGAGGTGTGCGTAGAGGCAAAACTCACAAAGATTCCTTTTCGATCCGTCAAAAGGAATACCGCTCCTCTAGAACTTATTCACACAGATATATATGATTTGAAGTTTACACAAACTAGAGGGGAACAAGTACTTTGTGACATTCATTGATGATAGCACAATGTATTGTTACCTTTACTTATTGAAAAGTAAAGATGAAGTGTTCCGACGCTACAAAGCAGAAGTTGAAAACCAACTAAGCATGCGGATTAAATTTATTTGTAGCGATAGATGGGGAGAATACGTAGCACCATTTGAGGAATATTATGCCGAATCGGGCATTGTTCATCAAACGACGGCTCCATACTCACCTCAGTCGAACGGTGTTGTTGAACGCAAGAACCGCACATTGAAGGAAATGATGAATGTCTTGCTCATCAATTCCGGTCTTCCCTAAAATATGTGGGGATAAGCCGTCCTTACCGCTAATACGATTCTTAATAGAGTCCCACATAATGGTAAGGACAAAACTCCATATGAATCATGGAAGGAAATGAAACCCACCTATAAATATTTAAATGTGTGGGGTTGTTTGGCAAAGGTCGAAGTGCCTAAGCCAAAACAGGTCAAGATTGGACTTAAGACTGTAAATTGCATTTTCATCGGATATGCAAATAATAGTAGTGCTTATCGCTTCTTAGTGCATAAGTTAGATATTCTAGATATCCACGGGGGTAAAATCATGGAATCAAGGAATGCTCAATTCTTTGAGGATACTTTTCCTAGAAAGGAAAAAGACATAACCTCTCGCAAACGAAGTTATGAACAAAGCTCTCAAGAACCAGGAGTCGTTGACTACCCGGATCTAGATGGTTCAGATCTAGTGGACTTCGAAGTGGCTAAATATCCGAAATCTAGTGTTCTAGATTCTCAGAACTTGGAGATTCCAGAGATAGAACCGAGGCGAAGTACAAGGGCCAGGAAGGATAAATCATTCGGTCCTGACTTTGTAGCTTATATGGTTGATGAAGAACTAAGGATAATTGTTGAAGAATTGTCAATTCCAGAGACACCATTCTGGAAAGAAGCTATTGAGAGCGAAATAAACTTCATCTTGCTAAACTATACTTGGGGGTTGGTTGATATTCCTCCGGGAAACAAATCGTTGGGTTGTAAAGGGATACACAAACGGAAGTATAAAGCAGATGAGTCTATAGATAAGTATAAGGTCAGGTTGGTAGTCAAGGGCTATCGGCAGAAGGAAGGCCTTGACTATTTTGACACGTACTCACCGGTGTCTAGGATGATGTCCATACGAGTATTCATTTCGATCGCATTGTTGCGTGACCTTGAGATATATGAAATGGATGTCAAGACAGCCTTCCTAAAGGGTGATTTGGAAGAAGAAATTTATATGGAATAACCCCGAGGGATATGTGGTCCCAGGGCAATAGAAGAAAGTCTGTCGACTTGTCAAATCTCTATACGGACTGAAACAGGCCCTGAAGCAATGGCACAAAAAAATTGATAGTACTCTACTATCAAAGGGTATCTCTATTAATGAATGTGATAAATGTGTCTACACGAAAGGTAACTCTGACTCGTTTGTCATGATATGTATGTACGTAGATGACATGTTGATCACAGAGAGCAGTCCTAGCTTGATCATAGAGACTAAGAACATGTTGAAATAATGTTTCGACATGAAGGATATGGGTATCACAGATGTCATCTTAGGGATAAAGATCTCTAAGACGTCTGACGTACTGGTCTTACCTCAGTCTCACTACATCGAGGATGTGTTGAGAAAGTTTGAGATGTTTGATAGTTCGCCTATGAAGTCACCAATGGATATAAATCAAAAGATTGATAAAAATCATGGTGCACCTGTATGCCAGGATCAATATGCACAGGTGATTGGGAGTTTGATGTACATAACAAACTGCACCCGACCTGATATTGCTTATACAGTCAACAAGTTGGCTAGGTTTACCCGTAATCCAAGTAATGATCATTGGAAGGCGTTGAATCGAGTACTATGATACTTGAAATACACGCTAACTTATGGGTTGAATTATTCGAGATATCCATCTATACTAGAGGGGTACAGTGATGCAAACTGGATATATGATATTGCAAACTGGATATATGATATAGAGAACACCGAGTCCACCAGTAGGTATATATTTACAATTGGTGGTGGGGTTATGTCTTGGAAATCCACTAAGCAAATTTGCATCGCCCGATCCACGATGGAATCGGAGTTTATCACTTTAGACAAAGCAGGAGAAGAAGTTAAGTGGCTTCACGACTTCTTAGAGGATGTCCCTTGTTAGGACAAACCCGTACCTTCTGTAATGATCCACTACGACAGCCAGTCGGCTCTAGGAAGGGCACGAAGTTCTATGTACAATGGCAAGTGTCGTCATATTCGACGGAGATATAAGACCGTTAGACAGTTGATCACCACGGGTATAATATCCACTGATTATATAAAATCAAAGGATAACATAGCGGACCCACTGACAAAGGGCTTACCCAAAGATTAGATGTTCTGCCTGTCTAAGGGAATGAGCTTAAAACCCAAGCTATAAGGACCAATACGGTGGTAACCCAACCTTATTGACTGGAGATGTCACGACCCGACCCGACGGGCCGCGACTAACCGCCCTAATGACGTCATTATACTAACCTGTCACACATAATCCAACTAACACTTAATGAGTCTGAAATCCGGCAGCATAACGCCGCAATAGCAACACATGCCAGGGTAGGCAAGCCGACGAGGCTGCCTTTACCCAAGATTGTACATGTCTCCTGAGGAGTCACTGTTGACACCCAATTTTGTCCCATCTTTTATGATTTTATTCGTAATTTTAAACATTTTTTGACACTTTTAAAACAATTTTAAAAAATATATATATATGCATATTATTCTCTTATTATTATTATTATTCGCATTTTTTACTGTCATTTGCATTTTTTATCACAATCATAAGTTTTATCCAAAAAATTCTATGTTATTTTATTCTCGCAAAATTGCATCGCATTTCCCTTTTATTAAGCATTAAACATTTCGCAAATATTATATTTTATTATTATCACGTCGTTATGTTATTTTAAATAATTCACATCTTCTACAAAATATATATATATATATATAATATCTTTTTATATTAAACCCCTTTCATATTTTTAAATCCATAACCCATTTTTATTTTCTAACCCAAAATAATTTCTACCCAAAACATTCTATCAACCCCAAATTTTTGGCCCAAAACCGAAGCCCAATCGGCCACCCCATCTTCCAAGCCCAACCCTCCACAACCTTTTATCCCATTTAAAAACCAAACCCACAAAATAAAAGCCCAAAACCAACCTCCCCAATTAAATACCCATCTCCCTTTATACCCAAACCCCAACCCATTTTCACAACCCAATCCCCAGGCCCAACCGGCCAAATACCCGAGCCCAACAGCCCTCACCCTTTATTTCCCTTACCCCATTTTTCGGTCAAGCCCAACTCAACCAAAGCCCACTCGTCGGCCCAACCGAATCGCCCAACCCGTCGGCCCAAACGAAAAAACCGACCCACGTCCCTTTCTTTAAACCCAACGCCCAAACCAAACAAACCCAAAAAACCAAAAACCAAAAATCAAAAAACCCTTCTCTCACAAAAACCTCTCAAGACGCCGACCCCACACCCCATACCGGCGACCCCACGTCGCCGGTCACCTCGCCCCTGCCACCACCGACCCCTGACACCACCAACCCCCCTCTGTTACGCCGACACCCACAAAATCCGCGACTCATACCCCTAAAATCCGCTTCCAAAAATCAGAAATCTTTACCTTTAATTCGAATTTCAAACTCGATTTTGGGGGGGGGGGAATCCACCTATAAATACCCCATGATTGCTCTTCAAAAGGAGGATTTTCGGAGAAGAAAAAATAGATTTTGGAAGGATTTTCGGAATATACATAAAATACTTTGTTGTGTTCTTGAGTTTAAAGCATTTTTGGCTTCTTTGTTGTTCAAGAATCAAGTCCGAAAAGGTTTGTCATCCCCTTTGATTCTCTGATTTTCTTCATCGATTTGGTTAGTCGACCGGGTAACATTTTCAAATTCTTGCATTTCATATTTATGTATGTTGGTTATCTGAATTTGGTGTTAAAATTTGATTGATTTGGATCATCGATTTGGTCAGATTCTTGACGGTCAGTCGACCCGATTTGAATTTCCAAATTTCTTGCATTGTTGCTGTTGTTATCATTGGTTATCTGAAATTGATGAAATTATTTGACTTCGGGTTGAACACACGATTCGGTCGTCATCGACCGTCGGTCAGATCGACTTGTCGGAGTCATCGACGGTCGGGTCGACCCGGTTTAGATTTTTTCAATTTTCTTACATTGTTGCTGTTGTTATCATTGGTTATCTGAAATTGATAAAATTATTTGATTCCGGGTTGAAACTCCGATCCGGGTCGGGTCACTGACCCGGGTCGGGTCGACCCGATTTGAACATTTTCAGAATTCTTGCATTTTCATATTCTTGTTATTGGTTATCTGAATTTGGTGTTGAAATCTGATTCGAGTTTGGATCATTGATCCGGGTCGATCATCGACCGGTCGGTCATCGACCAGTCGGGTCGACCGATTTGAACATTTTGAATTCTTGCATTTCATATTCTTGTTATTGGTTATCTGAATTTGGTGTTGAAATCGATTCGAGTTTGGATCATCGATCGGTCGGGTCGACCGATTTGAACATTTTCGTAATTCTTGCATTTCATATTCTTGTTGTTGTAATCGAAATCGATTTGGGTATGAATCAACGATTCGGTCGGTCATCGATTCGGTCGGTCGACTCGATTTGGATATTTCCAGAATTTCAAAACTCGGGTCGGGTATTTTAAATTGCTCACTGCTCGTTTCTTTGGCACAGTTTTACTGTTTTATTAATATCACATTAAGGCCGACGAAATTGAATTCGAGGCCGCGCTTTTCTTTCGTTTCGCTTCGCTTTTAGTATAACTGTTTTAGATATCTGTGCAACGGATATATTATTGTTTTATTATGTTTACTGTTTTAGATTTCTTGCGGCGGATATCATTGTTTCTTGTTTTGAACAAATACCGCGTCTGTTGGTATTGTTTTTATTCGCTTCTTGCTCGGATTGATTATTGTTTTCTTGTTTTTACGCTTTTTCTTGTTTTAAAATAAACACCGCACCTTTCAGATATTGCTTTCTGTTTGATCCCTTTGTTTGACATTCAAATTACCGTTCTCTTTGTTTCTTGTTTTAAACTAGACACCGCGTCATTTTCGGAAACTGCTTTTTTCTTCTCTGCCTCTGTTTTTCATATCATTATTCTGCTCTTTGTTGTTGTTTACATTCGATTTTATTTTACTGATTTGAACACGATACTACACTGGCCGATGAAAAATATCCGTCGATTTTGAGGCCTACACAGTTGCAAAGACGGAAATATAACTTCTGGGCAAGGATGAAGACTTAAACCTTTTATCCGAGATCAACATGTCTAGTAGGCGAGGTGACTAAAATAACCAACAAGTTATATATTCGCAGCCACGACGTGATTATAGTGATCTTTTCTATTTCACCCGAGAGACCGACACGTTTAGTAGGCGAGGTAATCAAAATAAACTACATTAGTCATATGTTTGCAGCCACGACGTGTTTGGAATGTTCTTTTCAAAATTTAAGTCTGAGCCCTCCGCGATCAAAACATTCACTGTTTTGAATACGGATATGAAGTTATTTGTATTTAACTGTTTCTAACCGTTTGTTCTTGACAGCTTGCAGGGACTAAAGTAAAATAAAGGCAATTATTCCTCGGAGTTTATTTATTTTATTTCTTTCTTCAAATTCAGCTTTTATCTCGCTTTGTATTGTAATATTATTTATCGCACTTATGTAATTATTGAAATGCTTAGAATAGGCAAACTTAGGATTTATTCATAGGTTAGTTTAAGATTTAAAACCCGTCGCTAGCTTATTTATTTGTAGGTTCGCAAACTTAGAAATCCTTCGCTAGTTTATTTATTTTAGGCTCGTCACGCTTATTCAAGATTTTTTTTAAAAACAACTCTTGTCATCTTTATTTGCTTCAAATTAATTGTGCAAATAAGTTTATCTTTTTATTATTATTTTTTGCAACTTGTTGATTTTCGAAAGATTCGCTTCTTTGGCATTATAAAGAATTTATTGTCACAAATGCATGTTTTCTAAAAACTTTACATGTATCTTTCTTTTATGTCATCCGAATACGTACTTGTATAAAATGCATCATATTTACTTATATAAAATGCATCATATTTGCAAACATCTTTTTATCTATTATACTTGTAAAACATGTATTTTTCTAGCAATAATTAACCTGAGTTTGACCGGATAACCGCAAGTTAGCGGATCTTAAAGGATGCCTAACCCCTTCCCTTTAGGATAATAAAGAACCCTTACCTAGAATCTCATTAGTTTCGCAGACCTTAAAATTGAAGTTTACGTTGCAGCACTTAGTTTAATATTTAGGTGTCCTAATTCACCGTAAAAAAATAATTAGGTGGCGACTCCTCAACCCCTTTTTACCCAGGAATCACCCATACGTCCGTGCTCCGCTTTGACCCGAGCAGGTCAAAATAGGGCGCGACAGCATGGCGACTCCGCTGGGGATTTTCAGGTTCTTAACCATAGCAAAATTCAGGTTAATTATTATTTGTGCTTTACTTTCACTCTTTGTTTGATGTATGCTTTGATTTATTTCCTTTGTGAATTTTTTTTGCATGCATAACTGCTTTAATTTCCTTATTTTTCACTGCTTATCTTAAATTGGCATTTCGCTCATATTTCTTCCACTCTGGAAAATTGACACTATCACACACTACACGCGAGGTGTGTTTTGCGCACCCGCAAATTTCTTTCAATCTACCAAATTTTAGAAGAGTTGGCGTATGCGCGGAGTGACCGGACCATCTGGTGGCCGCGTAGCCTTCTCACTCGAGTAGTCCGCTCGGGAACCTTGTGTCTAGTCAGCCAAATCTTAGAAAATATAAGATAGAGCTATACCACCCTTTATTTTAAGTCATGCATGCATACACCTTAGGTGGGTCGATCCTTGGTATCGACTCCACAACTAAGAAATCCGCCAAAGATGTCTACGGGTCTCACAACCCAACGACCAATCATCATATTATGTGTAGCGTGATAAGGATAGACTAATCCAAGACTAATCATGACATGCTGAAAATAGAAAATGTACATTCATTTTGTCTCATTTCCGACAAAGCATTGCAGTTTAGCTGCTTGGATCAAATCTGTCGTAATCCCGCATATCTGGCGTTTAGGCCCACCTCCGGCATAAGGGAGGCCCCATGCATATTAGGATGCGCATTTAATTGCCTTACAATCATTTTGTTGTTTTCTCCTGCTTTTTCACTATGTGCATATTATTTAAAGCAATAAATACTACTTGTACTAACTTGGTTTTCTTTAATTTTTTTAGAAGGTTTATTTTGTCTAGATTATTTTCCCAAAGGTTGATTTGCGTTGACTAAAACTGGCGGACCATCCCTACTTCACGAGGTCAAAGGCCCAATCCTTCAGCAAAATGACTGATTCAAATGCATCCGAACAGACTGACCTGGAACTTATTACTCTTTCCAGAGATGAACCAGAGACTTCTGAAAATAGAAATGCTATCGTCCAAGAAAAATACATCGCCCAACTGTTACAACAGATGGCAGCCATGCAGACTGAGATAGAGCGGCTCCAAAATCTCACCAACCTGTCCATTAGCGCCAATACCCCACTCCCTGAACAAGGGACGAATGCAACTGCACCACAAATTTTTTCATCTCCTGAATCGTCATTTCCCCAAAACCTCCCCGAAAATTCACCACTAAACAAAACCGATCCACAACACACTAACCCGCAAGCTAGTCCACAACAAAGCCCGCTACAAAATGACCCTACAACTCCACATACCCAAATTAACCCACTCATCCAAAACACCTCTTCCATGCAAAATCACCAAGCAGGCCAACACATATTGATGGCACACGTCGCTGATCCCAACGAACAGCACGTGCCACCAGTATATGCAACGGAAGCTCAACCTTTTACCACCACAGTACCAAACATGGCTCTTCAGGAAATCAGCCAGTGTGAAGAAATGGACAGGCGGGTAATGATCAGAACCGGTGAAAGTGTGGCGAGAGAGATTCATAGCCTAAAAGAAGCATTCAAAAATATCCAAACCAGCAAGGGACATGAAGGACTTGAGTATGAAGATCTGTGTATGCATCCCGACATTGAATTGCCTGTAGGATATAAAATGCCAAAATTTGACTTGTTTGATGGGAAAGGAAATCCTTACTCTCATTTGAGATCGTACTGCGACAAACTGATTGGGGTAGGTAAAAATCAGGCCATCATAATGAAGTTGTTCGTAAGGAGTTTGACAGGAGAAGCACTAGACTGGTACACAAGCCAGGACCCGCAAAAATGGCGTAATTGGGGCACGATGGCACAAGATTTTGTGGACAGATTTAAATTCAACACTGACACAGTCTTGGACAGATTTTATCTGATGAAGTTGGAAAAGAAGTCCACAGAGACCTTCAGAGAATATGCCATGAAGTGGAGGGCAGAAGCAGCGAAAGTTCAACCCCCGATAGAAGAAAGCGAGATGACCACTCTCTTTGTACAATCTTTGAAAGATGCAACATACTATGAGAGAATGATAAGCGTCATAGGACGAGGTTTCTCTGAAGTTATAAGGATGGGAGATTTTATAGAAGAGGGAATCAGAACAGGAAGAATTACAAACTTTGTAGCATTGCAAGCAACAAGTGAGACAATCCAGTCGGACTCATTTGAGGGAGCAGTAAAGAGGAAGAGAGATGGAGTGTCCTCTGTGGTGACCGTTCAGAAACATAGGCCAAATCAAATGTCAACCTACCAAATGCCATCACCCCAGCCTCCCTACTACAATCAAAACAACCAAAGTCCTCATCCTTCCTATTATTACCCGTACACCCAAAGCCCTCAACCTTACTATCAATACCCACCTGATCCCTACCCTGTCTACCATACCCATCCAATATATAGCCTGCCTCGAGCGCCTGTCTATCCGAATCCCCCACAATATCAGCCCGCATACTTACCTCATCCACAAGTCCATACACCAAATGCACCTGGACCTGCGCAAAAATACGAAAGAAAGCCACCAAAACCTATACGACTTTAGCCTAACCTCGAGCTTGCTTATATGAAAGACTGAAAACCGCAGGAATACTCCAACCCATCCCAGGGCATATCCCCAATCCTATTCCCAGATCGTATGATGAGACTAAGCATTGTGCATACCACTCGGGAATCCCTGGACACGACACTGAAAATTGCTATGCCCTCAGAAACAAAATTGAGACATTGATCAAAGAAGGAATTATCCAACTGAAAGGACCTTCCTCTGATGTAAATGATAACCCTTTGCCAGATCATGACAATACCAATGTGAACATGATTATTGTTGATGAAGAACACAACTTGGAAGGGACCATTGTGCCAATCCAGATAGAGGAAAAGGTTGAATCATCGGCCTTTGTCACCCCTATGATTACAGTCCAAGTGAGGGCACCGTTTGGAGTAGAAGTGTTTCCTCCAAAGTCGCAGGTCATGGCATCACCTTTTCTTGGAAAAGTCTTATCAACCAATCTCAGAGAAGGAAGGAGACGCTTCTTTACCAAAGTCCTGTTCCACTTACGGGTCAGTCATTCGTCAAAACATGCGCCACTCAGGAATCAAAGGAGGACAATGCAGCCAACCTCGCGAAGGGATTCAAAAGATTTCTCATGAATGAAGAAGAAGCAAAATGCAACGTGATTCTCAATGATCACGCTAGAAGCTCAACCAGTTGGGATGCAGAGCAAGGAGATGTTTCGGGAAAATTGGACATGTACCCTGGCCTTGTTTCTCCCAGAAACTAGTTAACTGCATTAATATTTAATGAAACAATGCGATTCAGATTGAGGCCTGAATCACATATATGCATTTAATGTGTTTTGCCTCTACCTTTTGAAAGCTTAAAATGACAAATCTGCATTGCTTTTGCTATTTTAAAAATATGTTTTGTTAAATAATTTTCTTTTCTTTTTTCATCATGCAAACTAATTTGTCGGCAATATGTGACATATAATGAAACAAGCAAACAAAGTCTCAAACAACAAGCAAGGCTTCGTAGAATATAAGGGAGAATCACAACCGGAAGAATTGAGGCGTTTTTTTGGAATAAGTCAAAGCCAGATTTGGAGGAAACATCAAGATGGTTGATAGTTAAAAGCATTGGCACGGACGTTTGCCATTGGTACTCTTGGGCTACCACATTACGATCAGGATCTCTACTGGGGCAATGCTATTTCTTTCGCAACCAAGTGAATACAGAATCATTTACTAAGAGACTGATTGATGAAAGCAGATGGACGCAGTTGTCCGGGGCAACTTTATCAGAATAGAATGGCCAAAAACCATCAATGCAGATGCAGTGAAGAGATACCATATCTAAGATTAGTTATTCTCTATGTAATACTTTTTCTATGTTGTAAAAGTTGCGCTCCCTCGTCGGGATACGCATAGAACCCACGTAGGGTTTCGTTTCTTAGATCACAAATTTCCCCAAGTTCCTTTTCACTTGTAATCTGAACTACGTCATGACCTGATTCCCTCGGCGGGATACGTAGGCGGCCACATCGGCTTCGGTCCCACCCAAAAAAAAAAAAAAAAAAAAAAAACTCCTTACAATCCCCTTTTACTTGTAATGAACTACGTCACGACCTGATTCCCTCATGGGGATACGTAGGCGGCCTAAATCGGCTTCGGTCCCACCATTAGGAAATATTTTCTCCTTTATCTCACAAAAGACAAAATGCACCCATCTGATCACCCTGATAGGACATGCAAGCAACCCAGACAAGACTCGGTTGTCCGTTTAAAAGATCATCATTCTCACATATCAGAAACTGGGACATTTTTAAGGGATCACTGTCGGAGGACGCCGATAAACATGGAAAAACATCGGCAAACTAAGTCTTCAGCCTAAGAGGATTTTGGATAAGACGTTTGCTTTGTTTCACCGCATGTCGCTGCTCGACAGACATTTACATATATATGCATACTTTCTTATAAGCAATTTATTTTCAACAAATACTTCATTAGAGTTTAACAAGATTTTTATTACTAATATGCATATTTTCTTATACGCAATTTATTTTCACCAAATATTTTCATTAGAGTTTGACAAGATTTTTATTACTAATATGCATATTTTCTTATACACAATTTATTCTCACCAAATATTTTCATTAGAGTTCGACAAGAACTTTTTAATGATAAGCATACTTTCTTATAAACAAATTATTTTCAACAAATGTTTTCATTAACGGTTGGCCAAGACTGGGAACCAGACAGGGGCTACAGGTCCAAATCAGCAGGACATGCAGCTATCAAGAGCCAAAGCTATCAAGTCAACGCGAATCAACCGCCCCTCCCCAAACTCACAAATTTTCTTTGAGTACAGGTTCTTCAGGTTGAAAAAGCAGGGAAGCCACATCAGTTATGATCAATTCCCCAAAGAATTTCGGCACTACAACTCACTACAAGGATCACGTTCTTGTTCTGCATCTATACGAAGACATCATCTTGACCTACAGGGTCCCGACTATTATGTCTGCACAAAGATGTTATTTCGGATCACAAAGAATGACAACAAGGCAAACCCGACGGCAAAGACGTCGCATCACATTTTCGCCCATGCCAGGACGACATTTCAATTCACATGAGTTTGGATCGGCAGAAGATTCAGCACAACGTGGAACCCTATTACAGCAAACTGACGGCAAGGACGTCACTTACATCTCTTACAACAGGACAACATTTCAAAAACGTCATCGACGTTATGGCAGCACGACTATTATCTTTTACCGCATCTCGACGACGTCAAATGACGTCTTCAAACGCAGCAACTATCTTTTACGGCAATGCAACAACTATCTTTTACCGCATCTCAACGACGTCAACAGCATTACAATGACGTCTTCAGCGCAACAACTATCTTTTACAACAACACAACAACTATCTTTTACAAAGATTGCAACGACGCCAACAAAGATTACAATGACGCCCTCAACGCAGCAGACTATCTTTTACAAAGATTACAACAACGTCATTGACGTTATCGCAAAGACATCAACTATCTTCAACAAAGATTACAACGACGCTTCAAAGACAACAAATTTATCCGCAATAGCAAACATCATTACAACAACGTCATCGACAAGCATAAAGAAGACAACAAATATCTTTTACAGCATTGCAACGACGTCAACAGCATTACAATGACGTGCTCAACGCAGCAGCTATCTTTTACAGCATTACAACAACGTCATTGACGTAACTGCAGCACATCAACTATCTTCAACAGCATTACAACAACGTCCACGACGTTACGGTAGCACGACAACTATTTTTACAACAACAACGACATCATCAACGTCTATACAACGACGACATCAGCAAAGTCTATACAACATCGACGTCAACAACATTACAACGACGTCTTCAACACAACACGTCGATCCAACGACGTCATTTCAGGCTCCCACCTTATAATGAGGGTATTTTAATTTCAGTCAGGCGCCCACCTTATAACAAGGGAATTTTAATTTCACCAGCGCCCACCTTATAACAAGGGAATTTTAAGTTATTTTCTCTACAATTTTTCTCGTGATTATGCACTAATTATATCTTAAGCTTTAGTTTGCAGGAGTTTTTAATTTGCGTGAACTTCATCACAAATGGGACTATCTCTTACGGCGAACCGAGGCAAATTGGTCAGCGACCTACTTCGAACGTCGATCCGCTCTTTTCCAATAGTTTCTCGCATCTGCGACCAGTGTCATCCTAAAGTCGACACTGGGGCATTGTTGCTTAAATGTGCACCATCTTTTTGCAACTTCACTTCCCCCCCCGGAATTCTATGCAGTCCCGATGATCGGGACAAAATTGGCTACTCAGTCAACTTCTTTGGCCGAAAACTCTTTCATCGTCTCCGTCCAAAGAGGGGCATCTGTTGACACCCAATTTTGTCCCATCTTTTATGATTTTATTCGTAATTTTTAACATTTTTGACACTTTTAAAACAATTTTAAAATATATATATATATGCATATTATTCTCTTATTATTATTATTATTCGCATTTTTTACTGTCATTTGCATTTTTTATCACAATCATAAGTTTTATCCAAAAAATTCTATGTTATTTTATTCTCGCAAAATTGCATCGCATTTCCCTTTTATTAAGCATTAAACATTTCGCAAATATTATATTTTATTATTATCACGTCGTTATGTTATTTTAAATAATTCACATCTTCTACAAAATATATATATATATATATAATATCTTTTTATATTAAACCCCTTTCATATTTTTAAATCCATAACCCATTTTTATTTCCTAACCCAAAATAATTTCTACCCAAAACATTCTATCAACCCCAAATTTTTGGCCCAAAATCGAAGCCCAATCGGCCACCCCATCTTCCAAGCCCAACCCTCCACAACCTTTTATCCCATTTAAAAACCAAACCCACAAAATAAAAGCCCAAAACCAACCTCCCCAATTAAATACCCATCTCCCCTTTATACCCAAACCCCAACCCATTTTCACAACCCAATCCCCAGGCCCAACCGGCCAAATACCCGAGCCCAACAGCCCTCACCCTTTATTTCCCTTACCCCATTTTTCGGTCAAGCCCAACTCAACCAAAGCCCACTCGTCGGCCCAACCGAATCGCCCAACCCGTCGGCCCAAACGAAAAACCCGACCCACGTCCCTTTCTTTAAACCCAACGCCCAAACCAAACAAACCCAAAAAAAACCAAAAACCAAAAAATCAAAAAACCCTTCTCTCACAAAAAACCTCTCTCGATCAGCCGCCGACCCCACACCCCATACCGGCGACCCCACGTCGCCGGTCACCTCGCCCCTGCCACCACCGACCCCTGACACCACCAACCCCCCTCTGTTACGCCGACACCCACAAAATCCGCGACCCATACCCCTAAAATCCGCTTCCAAAAATCAGAAATCTTTACCTTTAATTCGAATTTCAAACTCGATTTGGGGGGGGGGGAATCCACCTATAAATACCCCATGATTGTTCTTCAAAAGGAGGATTTTCGGAGAAGAAAAAATAGATTTTGGAAGGATTTTCGGAATATACATAAAATACTTTGTTGTGTTCTTGAGTTTAAAGCATTTTTGGCTTCTTTGTTGTTCAAGAATCAAGTCCGAAAAGGTTTGTCATCCCCTTTGATTCTCTGATTTTTCTTCACTGATTTCGGGTCGGGTCGACCCGACCCGGTCGACCGGTCGTAACATTTTCAGAATTCTTGCATTTCATATTTATGTATGTTGGTTATCTGAATTTGGTGTTAAAATTTGATTCGGATTTGGATCATCGATTTCGGTCGATTCTTGACTGCCTGGTCGACCCGATTTGAATTTCCAAATTTCTTGCATTATTCTTTGTTGTTATCATTGGTTATCTGAAATTGATGAAATTATTTGACTTGGGTTGAACACGATTCGGGTCGGTCATCGACCGGTCGGTCGACGGTTTAGATTTTTCAATTTTCTTACATTGTTCTTTATTGTTATCATTGGTTATCCAAATTGATAAAATTATTTGATTAGGGTTGAAACTCCGATCCGGTCGGTCATCGACGGTCGGTCGACCGATTTGAACATTTTCGAATTCTTGCATTTTCATATTCTTGTTATTGGTTATCCGAATTTGGTGTTGAAATCGATTCGAGTTTGGATCATTGATCCGGTCAGTCATCGACGGTCGGTCGACCCGATTTGAACATTTTCGAATTCTTGCATTTCATATTCTTGTTATTGGTTATCTGAATTTGGTGCTGAAATCTGATTCGAGGTTGGATCATCGATCCGGTCAGATCATCGACCGGTCAGTCGACCCGATTTGAACATTTTCAGAATTCTTGCATTTCATATTCTTGTTGTTGGTACTGAAATCTGATTTCGGGTATGAATCACTGATTCGGGTCGGGTCACTGATTCGGGTCGGGTCGACTCGATTTGGATATTTCCAGAATTTCAAAACTCGGGTCGGGTATTTTAAATTGCTCACTGCTCGTTTCTTTGGCACAGTTTTACTGTTTTATTAATATCACATTAAGGCCGACGAAATTGAATTCGAGGCCGCGCTTTTCTTTCGTTTCGCTTCTCTGTTTTTAGTATAACTGTTTTAGATATCTGTGCAACGGATATATTATTGTTTTATTAAGTTTACTGTTTTAGATTTCTTGCGACGGATATCATTGTTTTACTGTTTTGAACAAATACCGCGTCTGTTCGGTATTGTTTTTATTTCGCTTCTTGCTCGGATTCAGATTATTGTTTTTACTGTTTTTTACGTTTTTTACTGTTTTAAAATAAACACCGCACCTTTCAGATATTGCTTTCCTGATTCAGTCCACTGTTTCAGCATTCAAATTACCGTTCTACTGTTTTACTGTTTTAAACTAGACAACGCGTCATTTTCGGAAACTGTTTTTTTTCTTCTCTGCCTCTGTTTTTACATTCTTTATTCGCTGCTTCTTGCTGTTTCTGTTCGATTTTATTTCTTGATTTGAACACGATACTACACCGCCGATGAAAAATATCCGTCGATTTTGAGGCCTACAGTTGCAAAGACGGAAATATAACTTCCGGGCAAGGATGAAGACTTAAACCTTTTATCCGAGATCAACATGTCTAGTAGGCGAGGTGACTAAAATAACCAACAAGTTATATATTCGCGACCACGACGTGATTATAGTGATCTTTCTATTTCACCCGAGACCGACACGTTTAGTAGGCGAGGTAATCAAAATAAACTACATTAGTCATATGTTTGCAGCCACGACGTGTTTGGAATGTTCTTTTCAAAATTTAAGTCTGAGCCCTCCGCGATCAAAACATTTCCGCTTTGAATACGGATATGAAGTTATTTGTATTTAACTGTTTCTAACCGTTTGTTCTTGACAGCTTGCAGGGACTAAAGTAAAATAAAGGCAATTATTCCTCGGAGTTTATTTATTTTATTTCTTTCTTCAAATTCAGCTTTTATCTCGCTTTGTATTGTAATATTATTTATCGCACTTATGTAATTATTGAAATGCTTAGAATAGGCAAACCTAGGATTTATTCATAGGTTAGTTTAAGATTTAAAACTCGTCGCTAGCTTATTTATTTGTAGGTTCGCAAACTTAGAAATCCTTCGCTAGTTTATTTATTTTAGGCTCGTCACGCTTATTCAAGATTTTTTTAAAAAACAACTCTTGTCATCTTTATTTGCTTCAAATTAATTGTGCAAATAAGTTTATCTTTTTATTATTATTTTTTGCAACTTGTTGATTTTCGAAAGATTCGCTTCTTTGGCATTATAAAGAATTTATTGTCACAAATGCATGTTTTCTAAAAACTTTACATGTATCTTTCTTTTATGTCATCCGAATACGTACTTGTATAAAATGCATCATATTTACTTGTATAAAATGCATCATATTTGCAAACATCTTTTTATCTATTATACTTGTAAAACATGTATTTTTCTAGCAATAATTAACCTGAGTTTGACCGGATAACCGCAAGTTAGCGGATCTTAAAGGATGCCTAACCCCTTCCCTTTAGGATAATAAAGAACCCTTACCTAGAATCTCATTAGTTTCGCAGACCTTAAAATTGGAGTTTACGTTGCAGCACTTAGTTTAATATTTAGGTGTCCTAATTCACCGTAAAAAAATAATTAGGTGGCGACTCCTCAACCCCTTTTTACCCAGGAATCACCCATACGTCCGTGCTCCGCTTTGACCCGAGCAGGTCAAAATAGGGCGCGACAGTCACAACTAGCCAATATAACATAACAAGCAAGCCGACAAGGCTGCCACCAGATAGTAACGTATATACATGGGAACACCCCAGCACAGAATACAATAACATGCCCGACCAAAACAGAGTCATAACCCTTACATACGTACAACCCACCACTGTCTACAGACCTCTATAAGAAGGATAACGACATATGACGGGACAGGTCCCCGTCGTGCCCCTAAATACGAACATAAGTCTAAAAAAGATTCGGTACCAAAATGACAAAGCCCTGGATCAAAGGAGCTTTCCAAACTGCTGAGTAGGAACCTAGGCCCGAGGTTCACCAAACTGAAAACATGTACCTGCGGGCATGAAACGCAGCCCCCCGAGGAAAGGGGGTCGCACTGAAATAATGTCTTGAGTATGTAAAACATGAAGGCTGTAAAGAGACCATAATTAGCCAACAGAAATGTAAGATCAAGATAAAAATAGGGATTCAAATCCAAGCGTGCCATAAACCATAAAAGTCAGTTGTGCCTTAAAAAATGAGAGTCAAGTCAAGAAAACATGAAGGCATGTCCATAAACATATATATACCAGAACGTAACCCGACCCACTAATGCGGGACTCGGTGGAATCATATCATAACCCGGCCCATGCTGGGACTCGGTAAAATCATCTCTCATCTATGGATCCATCCTACGTAACCCGGCCCTCTAGTGAGGGTCTCGGTGAACAATGCAAGGTTGTGCATGAGTCGTAACCCGGCCCGGGACTCGGTGAGGTGAAGTAGTAACACTTAGCACGAGTAGATATCGTGAGTAACCATATGCAAGTAAAATTATCATCCGACTCTCAATAAAATCATTGTAATAATGTCATAATAAACTCTTTGCTGAAAAATCATAGGCACTTCTCATAACAATCCTCATTAGGAATTAAATCGTATAAGAATTAAGTACGTCCACATACTTTCATTAAATCATGCCAAAAAGAAAGAAGTAAGAGTTTCACATACCTCTTAGACGAACTAATCAACTCTATATTAGAGTACGTCTCGATTTAGAACTTCAACCTATAATAATGGTAATACCTTCGTCAATTCTATGATCGCTAGCATACTTTATATCGAATAACGACTTCTTATTTTATAAAAATTCGGGCAGCACTTACCCTGTTTATACATGTTTCCACAACTTCCAAACGAGGCTAATAACATCAATAAACAAGCACCAATTAAGGGCACAACCAAGACAACAATAAAGGGAATTTACACACCCACTTCTCTTGTAAATTTAGCCTCTTAATCCACCTTAAAACAGCCCATATACATCACAACATGTCCAACAATTTCACGCAAGTTCTTGGCCACAACATGTCATAATTCCATAACTCTTATCTTAATTCCTATAATCCAATTTCGGATTTTAATATTTCCATATAACTAATTCCAACTAAATCTCCACGTTTCCTTTCAATTTCATCATGCAATTAGTGATAATAATAACAACAATAACCAATGAATCCAACAACACCAAAATCTGTCCCAAATTGGCAACTACCCTAAAATGGTCACATGCAATGCTTAAATTCCAATTCTTCCTTAACACAAATTCATTACCTTAATTCTAACAACATGCATTCCAATTATATCATAGAAAGAAGAATTTTTATACCTCAAATTCATCAAAACAGTCCGCAATTTTCTGCCACTGTTTTTCCGAAAATCCCCGTTGTTTTGTAATTTTTCTCCTCCTTTTTGTTCACTTCTTCAACTCCAATTGACATGCAAGTGTTCTACAATGTTAAGCCATCATCCCTACACGTTTTTCTTCCAAAATTTCATCCCAAAAATCACAATTTTCTGGGCAATTTTCGGCCAAGCAGTGGTTGTTTTTGCCACTGTTTTCGCCACGGTTTTTGGTGTTGTTTTGCTTCTAATTTTTGGTGAAGAATGTAGTCTAGGAAGAGAAGATAACAACCTTAATTTTGGTTATGGGTGGATGGTGATTTTCGGATTAGTGTAGAGGAGAGAATGAGAGGAGAGTTATTTTTTTGTTTAAGTGTAGAAGAAGATGAAGAGGTAAGTGTAGGTTTATTATAAAAAAAATCTGATTTCCTTTTTACACTTTGGCCCCCAAGTTCTTCAATTAATAAATCTCAAACCCACTTCTTTTAATTCCCGAGAATTTCATAAGCCTCGTATCCTCAATGTCATAATTTTATAATACAATATTATTCCATAACGGGAATATACAATTATTGCTATAAGTATCCAACGTCACCCTTATTGTGACCAACATCTTTCCGGAATCACATCCTCTTGTATACTAATTTCCGGATTAGCATATATAAATATACTCTATATCCAAGATTGAATCTTACCTCCTTAATTACGTCCTCTAATTATAGTCTTAAAATTACGAGGTGTAACATTCTTCCCCCCTTAGAAACATTCGTCCTCGAATGTTCATACTATTGGGCACATCTTATACAAATTGATTCAAGGATTCACAAGCACACAGAAATTTGCATATTAGGTCATCTTAGACTCTATGATACACGTTTCTGCCAACAAATATTCGACTTACAAACAACTCAACTCTTGCCATTATCTAACAAAAGGACTCAAATAAACAAGGAAACAACCTACGTCCTAGCTTATTCGTAATTTTCTAAAAGTGAAGTATACTAAAACTAAGGCTAAGTAGAGTCATTATTCCCGCAGTACCACATTATGTACATATATACAAGAACTTTAAGCATAATCTATACCTTAATCTTAAACTTGAGAACAGATATCATTTTCACAACCAATGACTAATCCCCATTTTATATATTCAGATTCCTGGTCCTATTTTAACCAGTAGTTAAGTACTTAAATGAATGTTTTAACTCAAAATCAGCAGTTTCAACTAAGCACATAAGGATCAGGGAAGACATAACTTCAAAATGGTGTAATAGCAGAGACTAAAATATATATTTTTTTCCCGAGTTCCCAAAAGCCTAATATCCTCTACCTGGATCAAGATGCAAGCGTTCTATATAATAGAATCCAAATATACCTAATAGAGGCGTTGTTTGATCATGCAGGGTACTAAGGAAAAACACACAAGCTACCCTAATGATGATATACATATGAACATGCCCAAGGCACCAACATGGTATAGACACTAGTTACCTAGTCTGAACCATAAACAAGGGATCACAAGACAGGTGTAAATAAGTGACATATGCATACATACTACCTTAGACCGTCCCAACCACACATATATATTTAGGAACACAAGAGATGCTAAATGAATATCCAATCCATCATTACCATGCCTATGATCAGGTACTAAGGCTAAACAAGTCTTAAAGTTTATATTAGACCTACATCAAGCCTAAATCAGAATAAGTGAACACATAATAGGCATATAATGAGCTAAGTTTTCCTGTCCAGATATTAATCACTATCTCTCTAATAATTCAAATAGCAAGTGTTATCCATATCGTGTTATTTGAGCCTAACATATACTTAATACCCATATTAAGAATAATTTTAAACAATGAGCATAAATTGGAAGCTTAAGTTAATCAAATCAGGTTACTCAATGTCTCATTTTTAATAATGATTAGCAAGACTTTATCTATTACAAGTCGACACCGTATTGAACTTACTAATCCAAAACTTACAGATATATCCAAATCATATTAACATTAATTAGGCATGCTTAGTCATATCTTCTAACATACCCCTAAATCAAGAAATGTGCTCGAAATTTAGGTAATATTCATAATTCACAATCATCACATAGGCTACCCTTTATCAATTCCCATCATAAATAACATCATATAACCTCAACCATATCAACCCACTTAACTCATTCTCTTCTAGTTTTAAATTATCATATCAGACGATATAAGACAAGTTTTGTTAAATAGGACAACTAATCTTGTTCTTAATTAGTGGCGCTTGTTTTAGGTAGATAATATGACCAAACGACTTACAGATAGCCAAACGAGTTTCCAAAATAATATATTGGTCATCACATTAATTTAAATAACCCATACATGCTAAACCCAACTTCAATCCAACCTGCCAATCCATTAAATCAAATCTAGGCGTTTCATATATCATTAATATCTTTAAATTAGCAATATTAAGCATTAAATTAACTAGGTAGCCCATACACGACTAGACAAATCTAAAATTAACATGTTTCGTTCTATTTCAATTGTACAGATTATTCTAAATCAGCATGGAACATTTACATTCTTTTGTTGATATCTACTACTACTTTCAATTTGGTAACAATGCCCCTTCTTCTTCCTATATAAAGCTGATGGTGACCAGTACAATCCCAAACTCTTAAAGGGACAGAACAAGAATCTCTCTGCTTACTGTTTCTAAGTTTGGTATTACCTAAAGCTACAATCTTGTAGGTACCATCAAGAAGTGGATTGGGAAACATAAAATTCAAGGTACCCCCCCCCCTTTTTTTTTTTTGAATTTCACATCTTGGAAAATGGACAATGTCAATCAAAACTTAAAGGAATCTATAACTATACCAAACTAGATATTCAATCCCGAGTGGTAACAGGTAAACCAATTATCCGGACATGAGTAGGCATAAACAAGTATATATAGACAGACCATACATATGTGGATTGCCTATCCATGCCATGCTAACCTCATCACTACTCACTTAATAACTTAACCAAATCTGCAGAAGCAAGGGAATGCACATAGTTGAGGAACTACTCAGATATTCATTTCATTTTTTTAACATGTGATTTAGATACCTATCAAAACTCAAATGATCTTATATTATCTACCAAATTTACATAAAAGGAGAAGGGGTAGACATACTGCAAAGAGTGAGACATGGAAATAGGTGGACTTAACAGTTTGATTTAATCAACACATAGATACAAAACATGGGCATATACAATCAAACCAAACTGGATGCAGAGTTATGCACATGAGGAAGAGACAAGGTTATTTTAAATAGTTATGTTCAGATGAGTATTAGACCACCTAAGACTATTGGGACATGCCAAGGATAGATATGACCCTTTAACAAGCAAAACAAACACCAAATAGGCTCCTAAACTATCCTTTAGATCACGACAGCACTTAAACAAGACACACATCCATTTCAAAGTCATTAGGTGATCCTATCATAATTATAACAACATTCTTATGCTAAATTTTAGTTCCCTTATTATAGGCAGATAAATAAATAAATAAAAACATTAAGCCCTTCAATCATTTCCATACCAAATGTGACCTTTACAACCAACATAGTCATTATGTAAGCATAATTTTTAACTTCAACAATTGGTGTTTAATTAACATAACCTGTGTATTGAGTCATGGATTAATCGAACATAGTGTCTAAGAGGTTTAATATACTTCTCAAGCCACTATAGCAACATACCGAAATAATTTGTTCAGTTAACCAGGGGAACAAACCTCATGTTCATGTATTAAGCATACTGAATTAGTACATGTACTAATGATGGTTTGACCTAACATACTATGGACACCACAGGATTAAAACAATCCAAGAGGGGTTACAATGGACTAAAACTAGTATACCAATTACTTCAAAGTCATTTAAACAGATCATACAAGGTCAAATAACCCTTAAACTTAACAAGACAACCACTTAACACACAAATAATCGTCACACAATACTCTAACAGTGTTTTCATCAACTGAACATGCTAGACATTAATAGAGTAGTCATAAATAGCCATAATATTCACATATATTACATAATGCTTGGCATAATATATTCACGGTTTAATAGTTAACTAAATAAGTAAACCGTTTATTGCAAAGAACAAGTCATTCCCGGAATTATGTAAATACTCAATTTTCCACTCCCTTAAGCAACTCATCGACAACATGTTTAGCATACGAATCTATTCCCTATTTAAGAGATAAAACGCAGGCTTGGGTTATTAGAACATTTTGCATTCTACATTATGATACGCAAAGACAATTACGGGGGAAATTTTAATCAAACATAAAAGATATCTAGGCAAGTCTAATTAACTGTTTAGAGGTAGTCCCACTGAGCAAAATTGGCAAAGATAGGTCCTAACACAAGTGATTTATACTCAACCCACATACTGTACAGGGACATTAACAGACCACCCTGTTCCGAAAGAAGTATGACCAAGACAGAATACATTTATACATAACATGGATAGCATAACTCATAAGAAAAGCTGGAACACATCAACTTAAACAGGGTAATATTACAACATGTAGAGGACCATCTACTCCTAAGCCCCATCCACAAGTAGGACAACCCGTTAACGACTATCAACTACTTGCTGAACTAATTTCAAGGACTTATCCAGACAACTTGCTCCAGAGACAACAAACCTTATATGTACAACAGTAGCAATTCCAGTTTTTGGCATATCTCATATCCCTTTTCATATAAACATAAGCATACCAAGTAGTCATCACAACTAATAGACTTCACATATACCATGTACTTTAACCCATATCAAACATAAAATATTTTACTCAAGAAGGCCTTGTATATCTAAGGTCTCAACGATTATCTAATATTCTAAGAGTCTCAAATATTCCATGTCCCAAGCTTACATTATTTCTTCCCGTATACGAGTA
Source organism: Anisodus acutangulus (assembly GCA_029783415.1). Lineage (NCBI taxonomy): Eukaryota > Viridiplantae > Streptophyta > Magnoliopsida > Solanales > Solanaceae > Anisodus > Anisodus acutangulus. Next base: position 18,969,203 of record CM056490.1, read on the forward strand.
AGATAGTTTCTCATAACCTCGACCGTATTTCCTTCCTCGCTACCGCCGCTTTCTTCGGAGGCATAGCTATAACACATTAATACGTCAGAGAGGGAATAACCTAATAACATAGCTCTATCGCACGATCTTAGAGTCAAAAGAATAGAAACCAATCCTAAATGTCCGGCAGCCTCCTGCGTATAAGTATGGTGCACAACATACCCATACGCAAGACTCTACTAGACACGGTCTGTAGACATTCCGAGGACTAACTGCTCTGATACCACTTTTGTCACGACCCGACCCGACGGGCCGCGACTAACCGCCCTAATGACGTCATTATACTAACCTGTCACACATAATCCAACTAACACTTAATGAGTCTGAAATCCGGCAGCATAACGCCGCAATAGCAACATATGCCAGGGTAGGCAAGCCGACGAGGCTGCCTTTACCCAAGATTGTACATGTCTCCTGAGGAGTCACAACTAGCCAACATAACATAACAAGCAAGCCGACAAGGTTGCCACCAGATAGTAACGTATATACATGGGAACACCCCAGCACAGAATACAATAACATGACCGACCAAAACAGAGTCATAACCCTTATATACATACAACCCACCACTGTCTACAGACCTCTATAAGAAGAATAACGACATATGACGGGATAGGGCTCCGTCGTGCCCCTAAATACGAACATAAGTCTAAAAGAGATTCGGTACCAAAATGAAAAAGCCCTGGATCAAAGGAGCTTTCCAACCTGCTGAGTAGGAACCTAGGCCTGAGGTTCACCAAACTGAAAACATGTACCTGCGGGCATGAAACGCAGCCCCCCGAGGAAAGGGGGGTCAGTACAAAATAATGTACTGAGTATGTAAAACATGAAGCTGTAAAAGAGACCATAATTAGCCAACAGAAATAGAAGATCGGTATAAAAATAGGGATTCAAATCCAACTGTGCCATAAACCATAAAAGTCAGTTGTGCCTTATAAAAATGAGAGTCAAGTCAAGAAAACATGAAGGCATGTCCATAAACATATATATACCTGTAACGTAACCCGGCCCACTAATGCGGGACTCGGTGGAATCATATCATAACCCGACCCATGCTGGGACTCGGTAAAATCATCTCTCATCTATGGATCCATCCTACGTAACCCGGCCCTCTAGTGAGGGTCTCGGTGAACAATGCAAGGCTGTGCACGAGTCGTAACCCGGCCCGGGACTCGGTGAGGTGAAGTAGTAACACTTAGCACGAGTAGATATCGTGAGTAACCATATGCAAGTAAAAATTATCATCTGACTCTCAATAAAATCATTGTAATAATGTCATAATAAACTCTTTGCTGAAAAATCATAGGCACTTCTCATAACAATCCTCATTAGGAATTAAACTGTATAAGAATTAAGTACGTCCGCCGTACTTTCATTAAATCATGCCAAAAAGAAAGAAGTAAGAGTTTCACATACCTCTTAGACGAACTAATCAACTCTATATTAGAGTACGTCTCGATTTAGAACTTCAACCTATAATAATGGTAATACGTTCGTCAATTCTATGATCGCTAGCATACTTTATATCGAATAACGACTTCTTATTTTATAAAAATTCAGGCAAAGACTTCCCCTGTTTATACATGTTTCCACAACTTCCAAACGAGGCTAATAACATCAATAAACAAGCACCAATTAAGGGCACAACCAAGACAACAATAAAGGGAATTTACACACCCACTTCTCATGTAAATTTAGCCTCTTAATCCACCTTAAAACAGCTCATATACACCACAACATGTCCAACAATTTCATGCAAGTTCTTGGCCACAACATGTCATAATTCCATAACTCTTATCTTAATTCCTATAATCCAATTTCGGATTTTAATACTTCCATATAACTAATTCCAACTAAATCTCCACATTTCCTTTCAATTTCATCATGCAATTAGTGATAATAATAACAACAATAACCAATGAATCCAACAACACCAAAATCTGTCCCAAATTGGCAACTAGCCCAAAATGGTCACATGCAAAACTTAAATTCCAATTCTTCCTTAACACAAATTTATTACCTTAATTCTAACAACATGCATTCCAATTATATCATAGAAAGAAGAATTTTTATACCTCGAATTCGTCAAAACAGTCCGCAATTTTCTGCCACTGTTTTTCCGGAAATCCCCACTGTTTTGTATTTTTTCTCCTCCTTTTTGTTCACTTCTTCAACTCCAATTGACATGCAAGTGTTCTACAATGTTAAGCCATCATCCCTACACGTTTTTCTTCCAAAATTTCATCCCAAAAATCACAATTTTCTGGGCAATTTTCGCCAAGCAAAGGGCTATTACGCCACTTGTTTTACGGTTTTTGATGTTGTTTTGCTTCTAATTTTTGGTGAAGAATGTAGTCTAGGAAGAGAAGATAACAACCTTAATTTTGGTTATGGGTGGATGGTGATTTTCGGATTAGTGTAGAGGAGAGAATGAGAGGAGAGTTATTTTTTTGTTTAAGTGTAGAAGAAGATGAAGAGGTAAGTGTAGGTTTATTATAAAAAAAATCTGATTTCCTTTTTACACTTTGGCCCCCAAGTTCTTCAATTAATAAATCTCAAACCCATTTCTTTTAATTCCCGAGAATTTCATAAGCCTCGTATCCTCAATGTCCTAATTTTATAATACAATACTATTCCATAACGGGAATATACAATTATTGCTATAAGTATCCAACGTCACCCTTATTGTGACCAACATCTTTCCGGAATCACATCCTCTTGTATACTAATTTCCGGATTAGCATATATAAATATACTCTATATCCAAGATTCGAATCTTACCTCCTTAATTACGTCCTCTAATTATAGTCTTAAAATTACGAGGTGTAACAGGAGATCCCAGGAATTAGGTTCAATGGGAAACTAAGTTGTAAAGGTTCAGTTGAGCGCTTCGGTGGAAGCATGAGCACTTCAGATAGTGATTTTTGTAAAGAAACATCAATCCAAAGCCGTTCCCGCGATAGACATTAAGTGCTATCTGCAGTGTGGGTAAATGTTAAGTTTCAAAACCTTTAATGATCCTCAACGGTTGAGGTTAGGTTTGGGGAAACTTTTAATGGTTCCTAACACTTGTAAAGAGGGGTATAGCAGGATACCTTGTAGGAGACCACCTATTTAAGTGCGAGGACAGGCCGCCTCAAATGAACTCACTTAAGAATCCAAGAAGTGTCCACGGCCACAACAGATAAAACATTACGAAGAACAGAGTAATGGAAGTTGTTGTGTTGGTACCGTTGACTTGGCTTATACTAAACACTGACGGTTCAAGACATCACGTTCACCGCGCAGTAAGTAAGTCCAATGGTATTCAACTATGGAAGGTTCAAAGCTGAAGCTACCTCTCCTGATGCAACATCGGTCCGCTGAAAGATTGCTGAAAAAGGCACCATGTGAGTGCGCCAAAATCTTTTTCAAGAGGGGATTATTGGAAATTTACTAATGTGGAATTAAGTTTATCTCATTATTTATGACTCGAACAATTGGGGCCCCGCACGTCGGAATCGTCGTTTCCACACATGTGCACACATAGTGCCAAGTATCGCAAATTTCATTAGTGAAAGAGATATTGGTACGTAAGTAATACGTTTGAGACATAGAATGATGGACGGTTATTGGCCAAATGATAAGTATTCCACGTTGGTAATCGAAGGAAGAAGTGTACGATGTGTAAGATGAAATGAGTAGAAAATCATCGCGAAGCCGTGAAGGGCCGTGACGCAACACCGTCGGAGCCGCGTCGCTAAATGGTGGCTTGGGCTACTGGATCCAAGGCGCCGAGGCGCCGAGGAACTAATTCGCAGAGCTGTGGAACTTCGGAGGCAGAATGCTGTGACGGAAAGATGGAAAGTTCTGACTTTTGGGCTGGTTTTGGAGCATTGAATCTCCATTATTTGGCACATGAATTCAACCATTATTTGGTTGAATGTAACCCCTCAATAAGTGTCATTACATGGCTATTGAAGGCCATTAGTTGTCTAGTCTAGGGGTCATTTCCTTACAGTATAAATTGAGGCATTTGGCTCAATTGTTTAAGACTTAGAAATTTTCTGAAATCTTCTTCTTCCTCTGTAGCAAGTTTTCTATATTTAAAGTTCTTCAAGAGTAACACTTGAGTTTCCTTTGCTCATTTGTTAGTTGTTGTTGTATCTTGGGAGACTATTGCCGACGAACGTAAAAGGATATATACGGGGCAATCTTGTCTTAAAGACAGAGTGGCATCACTCGACTCGGCAAATCACAAGGAGTTTGTAATCGTTTTTATTTTCAGTTTGTTGTAATCTTGAGTAGTTTATCCTTTCTAGCATTTGTAATATTTATTTACTTCCTGTTTCCTACAATTGTTGTACCCACAAACGTTTCCCCTAAAAATGGTGGGAGTAAAGAAAGAGACTAGTGAAAAATTGGCCAAAATTAGTAGATGTGCACAAGAATTTTCTGTACTTTGTTTTCTTCTTAATGGAGATTTCAAAGATTGAAGTAAAGGGGCAAAGTGAGAAGGGTGAGACAAAGCGGGGTGCCAAGAACTGAAAAAATAACGGGATCGAAGAATCTTCTGTTCTTCTCTTTCTTGTTAATGAAGATTTCTTTAGAATGTAGTGGTTTAAGGTGGAGGAAAGGTTGGAAGGAGAGAAAATGAAGAAGGAAAGATTAAAAAAAATAAAAAAATATAAAATTTAAGCTCTTCACGCGCCTGTATTGTGTGCAATTCACCCAAGTTGTCAGGTCAATAAAAAATGTATAAGTGACATTGACACGGTCAAACCCTACCTCGGGTGTATATATAAAACAAATGTCACTTGAGGTGTTCAAATGATAAATCTGAACGACCACGATGAACTGTCGATGGCGTTTGGCCTTTTTTATATTCTATTGTTCAAGAACATAGCAATTACTTCATGAGCGGGCACTAAATCTGATGGCATGGAACATTAGTCTCACTAAATTTTAAAAATAATGAAAAGATCAATTGAAAAATATATTAAAGTAAATAAAAATCATTAAAATTTTAAAGAGAAAGTTTCAAAAAATGATTTTATTATCTATGCAATACGTATGTGTAGTATATAATTTCAAGTTATCAAATTATATAATTGCATAGTGTATAAGTATATTTAAATATTTAAAAACAAAATATTTGACACATACCAAACGAATAATTCAAGACATAGTGTGTGTTTATGCCCACAAAATGATAATTGAAGATATAATATGTGCATTCGCCGAACGTTCCATCAATCGAGATATAAGTCCCATAAATCTTTACTCGCTTATAATCACCTCAGAACATTTAAAGAGCAATCTGTTCTTGAAGCAAATCATGAATGAGCTTCACTTATACCCTTTACAATAATGTATGAAATACAAAAAAAAGTTAAGTTCCTACCCTAAAACTCTTCCGTCTCAATTTATGTAGCACTTTTAATTTTTTGAGATTCAAACTGTATAAACTTTGATTAATATTTTAAAATGTATTTTTTATCAAAATGATATGAAAAAAATTACAACTTATAGTACTTTTCATGTACTTTTCAAATATATAAATTTTAATGTTAAAATATTGAGTTAATCTAATCTAATTTAACTTTAAAGTTTAATTAAATTGACTCTCGATAAGCGAAAAATATCACATAAATTAAGACGAATGGAGTAATTATATTAAACAAAATAAATTTCTTAAGTTGGGACAAAAAATGTCATACTTGCAATTAAAAAGGGTGAAAAATATTTCTTTACTTTCCTTTATTAACTAGTTTTGTCCTCCGTTACATATTGAACTATTTATATACTTACCGCTATAAATGAAAGTAGAGGAATTTTTTTTTACCATGTTTCCTACATATAAACTCAAAAACAAAATAATTCAAAGCACAGGTTATAACATATAATTAAAATCCAACATACCATAGTAATAAATCAGGGTATTTATCTCATCTTTACAACTTACAAGGTTGAATTATAAATATAGTAGCTTTAATCCTGAATCGAAACTAAGTTACTATGCCACGTGTATGGCACATATTTAATACTACTAGTAGCTTTCATTACAAAACAAGAAATTTGTGGATAAGGTGATCCAAGAATCTCACAACTCACAAGCACTACTAGTGATTTGTCTCTCCATCCACCTCGCAAAAATTCCTCTAAAACTATACACAAACAACAAAAATATAGAGGAAAACTCATAGTAGTAGCAGAAAAATTGTAAGAAAGGCAATATGGAAGTGGCTATGTCTTTAAATCGACTTGTTAGATTACCCCTTTCAAATTCAAGAACTCATGAAGATTTTTCACTTGTTAAATATTCACTATTCTCCACAAGAACAACAACAACAACAACAAGCCAGAAGAGGCAACATGGGAAGTTGTTAGTGGTTGAAGCAAAAGGAAGGAAAGGAGGAATGGCAGCTCGTCAGTACCAACGTATGGCTCCACCTATGCCAAAGATTGAAGATGATGGCAACCCCAAATTCGTTATCTTTATCCGCATGGCTAATGTTAGTTCTCCCTTCAACCACTTTCTTTATATGTTTTGTCCTGTTACTTACTTCAGTTGGGGTCAATAAATATGATTGTTGTTATATTTATTACAGTACTACTTTAGTTTGCTGTAGTTTGAGATATTAATTACGGGCGCTAACCAAACTATACAAAACCGATAGTGATTATAATATGTATATTTTGCGTAATATAATATATGTATATTTATACTTAATATACAATCTATACATTTGCTAGCTATTATTCTTTTGAGCTGTCTAAATATGTAATTTATCCCCTTTTTGGTCAATTGGGAGATTAAAGTTAGCTCCTTTGACATTCTTGTTGTTAATTGTTGAAGGTATGCATTGCTGCCTCAGTCAATCTTCAAGTCATGTCCCCTATTTTTAACCTTGATTTAGCTTCAAGGTTCATTTCCTTTACATGATATCATATTCAGACCCATCTCAATTTTTTGTTTATCCAATGTTGGGCCCTTGTTATGTTGTCCATGCTCTAGATATTTGGTCCTGGGCGTGTTGGGATGTTAAGTATCACACGTTGGTCGAGGGAGTGAATTGTTGTGTCGTCATTATATGGTCTTTGAGAATCCTTACCTTATGAGCTAGGTTTTGAGATGGAATAGACAAATGGTCATTTTCTTGATGCTTGTTGTGCCAAGACGCTCGAGAGAAAAGGCTAGACTTGTACTTTTTTTGTCTTCTTGATAAGTGGGCAAGTCTTGTATGTATCCTATGATCCAAAACTAGAAGCAAGATCTGAGTTGAATATTCAAAGCTTATGTCTAAGTAAGATAAATGGATTTGAAACCAAGTGATATAGCTAGTTGAAGATGATTAGCTAAGGGTACTGAATCTTTTGTAGAAAAATATTCTTATGCTGAAGTAGGCATCTACTAGTTGATCCTCACGTTCACCTGTTATCATCTTAACTCAGCATCCTTCATTGTTTCCTATAGGAGGTCAAATGGAATTGATTTTGAAATGAATGTAGGCAGTTCCGCAGCTCATGACTACTTTAAATTTTAAACTTTGCGGCTTTGTTCTTATTTCTTCCTTCACATAATCTAACTCAAGGATCTTGCTGATTTAGATTTGTGCTTGCGGAAATTCTGATTCTTGCTTTGTTTTATTCCTCGGACAGGTCTATCTTTGGTACCCCCTCAATATCGTAACAGGTGGCACGACTGCAAAAATTATGGTTGCTGCAAAGGACAACTTTCTTGGGAAATATATTTACAAAGATACTCTAGCTAGGAATCTTGCAGCAGTGATTTACAATGTAAGTGCCTCATAGTCTGAGAGTTCATAACAAGGCAAAGCATTGATAAGATCCTACGTTGAAATTTAAGATGTACCAGAAAGATGAGTAAATGATCAAGACTTATATTCCTGACATTATTGCAATTTTACTTACATTAATTTTGTGGATATACTGTTTCTGAGATGCTTTAATTTTTTATCTACTTGGAACAGGATGAAAAGGAAATAAAGAAATTGGCAATGAAACAGCATCGTGTATTGAAGTCAGCGACAGAATTTAGATATGGATACAAACTTGTCGTAATATTCTTAGTCTCTGCACCATTGATTATTGATTCTTTGTTTTATTCTACGTTCCTGCTAATTCACCAGAAACCTGTAAAAGAAAGAGCTAAATTTCTTTTAATCTTTATGATATGCAGGAGAATAACAACTTGAGGGCTGCCCTTTCTACCTCAGATGTAATTGAGGTATGGAACTGACAGCTATTCTAAGGTTTCTGTAAACAGCAATTATAGGTGGTGGGATATACTAAACCATGGGAAAATAAACAAAATCTTAAGAACAAAAGACTTTTTGTTAAAAAAAGAAAGAAGAAATATTGAGGCCAAGTTGTTAACAATAGAAAACTCTATTGTACTACACGATTGTGCTGCTTTCTTATCTACTAAAGGACAAATCAATCTCTAATCATTAGTACAGTTCATGATGTATCTATTTAAAGAATAATGTCTGAGAATCAGCATAATTTCTTTTCTTGAACTCTGTATCGCCTGTTTCTGAGTTTCACACCCTTTATTTCTTAGGTTTACTAACTATTTCATTTGACCTCCTCTGTATATGACCATAGACTTCTATACTGGCCTATGTTATTGAATTATTTCTTCTACACTCAAAATGAAACTTTCTATTCCCGGAACAGCATGTTCTTGCATCTACTAACCAATCAAATTATGGCCTGTCCCAATAATATGTACCATGTAGCTTATAAACATACAGTTTTGCTAAAGGCATTGATTGCAGAACAAATTTATCTGAAAAAGTTGAGAACAAGAACATCGATTTGGTCCTTGTAATTCTCGGTAATGATCTGTATATGCCTTGTTTACTGCTTAGTAAAGTAGCACGTTATTATGCTTCTCGCTAGATGATATCATCTAATCTTCATATGAACCTTTCAGCTTCCCACCCCAGATAAGCTTAAAACAGTCGTTGATAAGGTGAAGGACTTCTTCGGAGATGCTAAGGAGTCATTTGGTAAGCTGACAGCCCTTCCAGCGTCAGAGTCATCAGAGGAAGATTCACCAAAAGAAGGATCCAAAGATAAAACCACGTAAGTCGTGCAGAACTTAGATGTCACGTGAATGTCTATCGTTACATTCACTTTTCTTCGATGTACTGTGTTTAACATTCTTAACTTAGCAGGGCCAAGAACTGAAAATGAGCTCCCGGTAGATGAGGAAAAGGAGGAACTATACTCCAATGCATACTTGTTAAACCACTCTTCGACAAAAAGGTTTTCAGCCCTTGATTTTCCATGCTTTTGACTGATTAGACTGTAATATACTCCACAAAATTCTACTGGAAATTTTTGTTAAATAGCCTCAATTTGTTAATGTGAAATGTGTCAACTTCAGCCACTGCACAATTGTGTTCACTAAGGATATCACGGTGTTATAAATATTAGCGAAAATTCTCCGAATATTCACAGTATATTTTGTAATTATGATAGGTGTATATTTAAGGTAACCTAGGATTCTTATTGTATTAGGAATCAGTGTATATTTAAGGTAACCTAGGATTCTTATTGTATTAGGAATCAACCTCTGTACAACTATATATATTGTGATTAATGAAAGAAATTCCTAAGGGAAATAATTCCAATCTTACATGGTATCAAGAGCCAAACCCTAATCCCTATTCTTTTCTTTCTCCCAAGCCGCTGACCACCACCCAAATTCTTTTCCCTTCCTCTCGGCCGACGGCAACGCCATTACCACCATGTCTCGCCCTACTTCCCCCTCAGAACCCGCCAGCCAGCAGCCATAAAACCTAGACCAACCATTGCTGCCTACCCACCGTATGGAGACTTGTGCACAACACGGGATTTTCAAACCCAAGGTCCATTTTAACCTCTCCACGCAAACCATATCACCCATTCCAAAAAATTCAAAACTAGCCAAACTGGACCCTAATTGGAATGCGGCTATGTGTGAGGAATTTAATGCTTTAACCAAGCAGAACACTTGGGATTTAGTACCTAGACCGGACGGCGTGAATGTTATCCGGTGTATGTGGCTATTTTTTCACAAGTTCAAAGGCAGTGGTGACTTGGAGCGGTATAAGGCAATACTGATTGCTAATGGCACTAATCAGCAAGAGGGAATTGATTGTGGTGAGACATTCAGTCCAGTTGTTAAATCGGCTACTATTCGTACTGTTCTCAGTATTGCTATGGGCAAGCATTGGCCGATTCATCAGCTTGATGTCAAGAATGCATTTCTTCATGAGGATTTGAAAGAAACTGTATACATGCATCAGCCCCCTGGCTTTGTTCATCCGGAAGTCCCGCAGTATGTATGTCATCTCAGGAAGTCCATGTATGGCTTGAAACAGGCACCCCGCGCTTGGTATGATCGCTTTACCAGGTATATTATGCAGATCAGGTTTATATGTAGCAGGTGTGATAACTCTCTCTTCACTTTTCATCGAGGTAGGAACACTACTTATTTGCTATTATATGTGGGTGACATTATTCTTACTGCCTCATCTAACGGTTTGAAGAATGAAATCATTGCTCTACTCAAAACTGAATTTGCTATGACTGATTTGGGCAAGCTGAGTTACTTCTTGGGTATATACGTGACCAGATCTGCAGCTACTATGTTTTTGTGTCAACGCAAATATGCGGAAGAGATAGTGTACAGGGCTAAGATGGCGAATTGTAAAATTATGTCAACTCCGGTCGACTCGAAATCCAAGCTTAGTGTCAATGATGGTGCGCCAGTTTCTGATCCCACCCTATATCGGAGTCTTGCAGGTGCCCTTCAGTATCTCACATTCACTAGGCCTGATATTGCATATGTCGTTCAGCAGGTGTGTCTGTTTATGCACGCCCCGCGAGTATCCCATTTTGCTGCCCTCAAACGTATTATTAGATACATTAAGGGCACACTTGACTTTGGCTTGCATCTCTACCCCTCTGCACCCACCAAGTTGCTCTCCTACACGGATACAGATTGGGCAGGATGCCCGGACACACGTCGCTCCACCTCGGGCTACTGTGTATTTCTAGGGAATAATCTTATTTCATGGTCCGCCAAACAGCAGGCCACACTATCCCGTTCAAGTGCTAAAGCAGAGTATCGAGGAGTTGTTAATGTAGCTGCTGAGATCTGTTGGCTCTGAAATCTTCTTTTGGAGCTCCAGTGTCCACTGCGCAAGGCGTTTATAGTCTACTATAGTCTACTGTGACAACATATCTGCCATATATCTGTCTCACAATCCGGTCCAACATCAGCGGACCAAACACATCGAGATGGATATTCACTTTGTACGTGTGAATGTCGCTTTTGGTCAGGTCAAAATATTGCATGTACCCTCCTCATATCAGTATGCCGATATTTTCACAAAGGGACTACCACGACAGCTGTTCTCCGACTTCAGATCCAGCCTTAGCGTCCGGCCTCCTCCCGCTCCGATTGAGGGGGAGTATTAGCGAATATTCTCCGAATATTCACAAACGTAGGATTCTTATTGTATTAGGAATCAATGTATATTTAAGGTAACCTAAGATTCTTATTGTATTAGGAATCAACCTCTGTATAACTATATATATTGTGATTAATGAAATGAATCCCTAAGGAAAATTATTCCAATCTTACAATAAAACTTGTAATTATTTGGAACTCAGTAAGGATTGATTCATTGTAAAATTGGTAGTTAAAATCTATGGATTTGTCCCCGTTACATTTGTTAGTGAGGAATATCACAAATAAAAAGTACCATATTGAAAGCTAGCAAGAAAAAGAAACTATGTGTAAGGTGTAATGATACTTTTACTTGTATGAGGTTTTTTAGAGAGAAAAACCGTACGATCCAAAGTGAATAATATCATACCGTGTTTAAAGTATCTTTGAATTGCTCACGGCGGACTCAAAATTGAAATACATGTCTGTAAAATTTATTTAAAACTATGTCATATATAAATAAAATTCCACCGCTTTTTTTCAAAGCTTGGATCCACCTCTGTGAGAGTGGGTATAACTTTGTGCTATGGCCATAGAAAATTTCTTGTTATCAAATACGTATAGAAGAAACTCCTCCTTTATATGTACCCAATGACTTATCTTTCAACGTCGTGACTGCAAAATTATATAGTCAAATGGATAAAAAGTATATATAATTTTTGCTTTTATGCAGTCAAACATGGTGGTTGTTCCCACGGCTCTTAGACGATTTTGCTCCATTATTCTTCAGTCAAATAAAAATGTCTCGTTTCACTCTCCGGAACCTTTGTTTCATTAGGGATCTTTTATTTGATTTCTTCCGCAATTTTGCTCTAATCGTTCAAGTTTACAGATATTGTAATAATAACTTTTTAATATCATATTTCATACTCCCTCTGTTTCAATTTATGTACTATTTGGAAACTCTATGTGGTGGTTCTTTGTCAACGTTTTCCTTATATTTTTGCTAAATTATTTAAATTATAAATTATCATGACTTATAGTGCTTTTAATGTAATTTCTAAATATATATATATATATATATATATATATATATATATATTTTATTTTTACAAACTTGAAAAATTTATGTCAAAATTTAATGTCAAAGTTATAAAGTTTGACTCTTGTATTCCGAAAAGATTCACATAAATTGAAACGGGGAATATATAACTACCGGTTAATATTATTGAGCGCCTTTATAAATTGAATTTGTTGTTACAAAGAAAAAACAGTTGAACTTAATTAATCTAAATAAATATTTTAAAATACGATTCAGCTAAAAACGTTTTATAGGGCTTTTGACAAAGTTGGCCTCTAGGCTAAAGCAATTAACATGTGATTGGTTCAAAAAATTTAATTACTCTTCTTCTCCCAATTGACGTGGCATCATTTTCTTTTTCATCTGTTTAAAAAAGAATGTTACATTTCTATATTTAGTAACAATTTAAATTTATTAAATGATTTATAGTCACACAAATATTTAAGACTTATTTTGGACCATAAATTTCAAAAGACTTCGTTTCTTTCTTAAACTCTGTGTCAAATCAAATGGTGCCACATAAATTGTAACTGAGAGACATTTAGTAGCAAAAAAAAATAATAGAAATGTTAGCATATGTAATACCCAAAGCACGGTAAAAACACCTCACCAATTCACAAATTTTCTATTCCACCATCTGTAAGCCATTACTGTGACACAAAAAAACTCCACTATCACCCTGCTGTCTTTGTACCTCCACCACCACACTGCCTCCACCAAACCACCCTAGCCACACCCTCTAAAAATTAAATTGACAAAAATTAAACTCACCCATCCTCGGACCAGCCTCACCCAACCCCAAACTCTACCCGCCACATTTAAAAAAATAAGATTTAAAAGAGAAAAAAGAAAGAAAGAGTGAGAATGTATGTGAGAGAAATATTATACAATTTTTATAACAAGATTATCAATTATGCACTTTATACACATGTTATAAGTTGTATATACACTTCATATATATAGTGTATATAAATGGCATGAGCATTGAATGTTTATAAATAGTGTATGTGTTATGTATAATATAAATACACTTTTATACGATATATATATATACACATTTATATATGTTTTTATCAGTACCCACCGTAGCCATTATAATCCTTCACGTCCATTTTTCTGTATAATTTATGTATACTCAGGTTATAATATCTACACACTAATTACACATACATTATACAACTATTATATACTAATTACACATACATTATACAACTATTATACACTAATTACACAATAATTTAAGGAGCACCGAAAAACCGACAAACTTGGCCGAAAAAAATATTTACTCCGAAAATGATCAATGTTTTCCTCATTCTCTCATCTTTTCTTAAAACACTTTGAGAAAAGTATTTTGCAATACCATATCTGAAAATGAACTGTAAGTGAAGTAGACACCAGCCATTGCCGTACTTTGACCGAAAATTATCTAAGAGAAAATAGACATATGGTATCGCAAAAAGTATGAGGAGAAAAAAGGCGGTGTATTGGTGTTTGCTACAATGAAATAGAAAAAAAAAAAAAGAGGGAGTGAGCGGTAGTGGTCGCTGGTGTATGGAATAAGTGAAAAAATAAGAGAAACATGAGAGATAGAGAAAGTGAGACGGCTGAAAGAGGGTTGCAAGGGGAGATTGTAGGGGTTTACTACAACTTTATAATTACATCCGTTTTAAAAAGATTGTCTCGTTTAGGGGTTTACTAGAACTTTATAATTCCATCCATTTTAAAAAGATTGTCTCGTTTAATTTGATAAATTTTTTAAAAAATAGATAAGATTTTTTAAAACTGAGGAAATAATAATTTGAACTTAAAAATGTATTTCAGATTAAATGCAACAAAGTTGAGCCATAAAAATTTGTGGATACGAAAATGTATTATTTTCCTTTTCTTTAAGCAATTGGACTTCTATGTACAGAGGTAGGTGTAAACATATTACTCCCTACTTCACTACTGCTGTATATAAGGGAGGATCAGTAACCTTTGTAGTCCTCACAGTCACAGGGGCTTAATAATTTTACTTTGATGATGTCATCTGCTACACGTGTTGTGTTGTGTTGTGTTGTTGCTGTTGAGTTTTCACTTTTCATTTTGCTCCCGTTCCTTTCTTAAGATCGAACCCTACATGGCCCCCTTATGAGATTACATTTTCTGTGTTGTGCATTTTGAGTTTTGCTTCTTTAGCCCCTGTTTGGATGGTTGTTTCCCGTGGTTTATTTTATTTTTTATGGAATTATGTTTGTTTCTATTGTTCCTAAAATTATATTGTATGATGTTGTAAATCCGTTGTAATTCCATGGTTAAATAATTATGAAAAAACTTAGTTTTTATAACCACGGATTTGATGTTTTTTGTGTGGTTTTGTATATTATTTTCCCACCCACCTCTATCACACCCAAATCCACTCACCCCCACACAACCACCCACCCCACTCTATCACACCCAAAACCGCCAACCCTCACCCTCTACCACCCACGCCCACACTACCCACTCACCACTCACCACCACCCACAACCCCTCACCACCACCAACCACCCACTGCCCCCACCACCACTAACCTCACCCCATACCACCCACCCCTCCACCACCCCCATCCACCATCTACTTATTTTTTAAAGTTTTCATTTTATTTTTTATCTTAATTTTATTAATATATAAAAATTAATTTATAATTAATTGTGGATGGTATTTTAGTAAACTTACATGTTATTATACAGTAACATACAGTCAACCAAACAATAAAGATATCATTAAACCACAAGTACAATACAACACCATACTATACCATACCATATTGTATATTAATGAACCATGGAAAACAACCATCCAAACAGAGGGTAGTGAACTCATGTGTGTCTATAAATATTTGTCCTAAAATGATTTTTTGGTATAGTTTTAAAAACTATTGACTCTTTCTGGACTATTTTACTTATCATAATTATTAAAAATAATTGATCGAAAAGTATTTATCATTTTGAAAAATCAAAATAGAATTAATTGTTTCTTTCAGTTTTGCCCTTATTATGATAAATACAGAGAGAGATCAATTTGGAGAAAGGAAGAGTATTATTAATTGAGATCAAAGAATATATAAAGTAATTTAGTCAAATTATTTTTTTTGTTAATACTCCTTCCAAATTTAGTCATTTAACTCAAAAAATTATGCCTAAATAATTTTCACTTTAAGAATTCAAGATTAAAATTTGCAATTATTTTCAACTACTACTTTGTAAGTTCTTAATATTGCTCAATTCTCAAACATCATAAATAAGGGTAACTTAGTAAATGTTACTCTCTTCGTCCCAATTTATATGACGTAGTTTGATTGAGCACGAAGTTTAAGAAATAAAGAAATATTTTTTAATCTTGTGGTCTAAAACAAGCCAAATATATTTGTGTGGTTATAGCTTATCTCGTTAAGCGTAAAAGATAAAGTTTAAATTTAAAGTATTATCCACTAAAGAAATGTGTCATTCTTTCTGAAATTGACTAACAATGGAAGTATGTCATATAAATTGGGACAGAGGAGTATCTTGTATTTATTATTTTTTCTTACTGAATGTGAAAAGTACTAAAACAAAAATTAAAATAAGATGGAAAAAATATTTTCTTAAGGGACATACAAAAATAAAATATGACAAGTAAAATGGACTAGAGAGAGTACTTTATTAATGTATTTTATATTTATCTGTTATTATCCTTATTTGATTATTATTAGATTAATTTGTGTAAAGATTCTAAACTAATGTTATAAATATTAATATAAACTTGAAGTCGTTGAGCAATATTTTTAGATGATTCTAGAAGATGAAAATGGGTTTTGTGAAAACTCTTGCCACATGAAATTATAAGTGAAACTAAAACTCAATAAACATCAAAATAAATTTATTTCTATCTATAGCCAAGAAATTACATGCTCACAAATTCACAAAAATGTCAATATGTTTTTATTTATGATCTTCATAAAGTTGTTATTATTTACATATTTTAAATCATGTTATTTTATAGAATAGTAAACCACTTGTGTCCCTTTGGGATTTTCTAATTCTTCAGTCAAATTTCCTTCTTCATAAATGATTTTTATTTAAATTTATTCAATTATATAATTAAGAGTAACTTTAATAATTATGAATACTTGTCAAATTCATTAAATTATATTAATTATCTGGCGAAAAAATGTGATACGAATTGTGCTCTTTTAATTAAAAATATTATTTTAATATATTGAATTTGGGCCCGGGCTTAGCACGAACGTGATGGAACTATGGCTATCCAGTGGGCCAGGTCGGGCCCGATTACTGCCCCGCCCAGCCTCGGCCTTCCAAAAAAATGGAATGAAATTGTAAGTAGCGGGGTTCGATCTCGGGACGGGACGGGACTAGGGCTCGTCCCACCCGTCCCGATCCCGACCCCGTCCCGACTCGCTCCCCCTTCCCATTGCAAAAATGATCAAATTTCGATTTTGGCTGTTGTGCAATGGCAATAACGACCATTTTGGCCCCCTACCCCATAAACCCCTACCCTCTTAATATTTATTTTTAACTCCTAAGTTAGTATATTTACACCTTAACCCTATTTCTCAACTATAAATACCTTATTTTCCTCTTCATCTTTCTCACAAATCTTCCTACCATCTCTCAATCTATCTCTCTACAAGTCTACATTGCTTACTAAATATTATATTTTATTTGCTTATTCGTATCAAAGTTCAAAAATTGGGTGTTAAGTTGGCAACTAGCTTGAGGATCATCCATCGAGCAAAGTTTCAATTTTCAACCTCGATTACACGTCGACTTTTGGTACCTTCGTTCCTTCTTTAAATTATTATTGTTACTTAATTTTAATTATTATACTTAATTTTATTACTTTAATTATTTTTTTGTATAATTATAATGAAACGGCTTGGACGTTTGATTTCTGGTAGAGGTACTAGGGGTAACAGGGTAAGGGTGCATCTTCTAGTAATCCTATTCTTTATCCCGATGATTTCACTTATATAAATGAAACTGATATTTTTAATGATATTAATATACCATTAGATCATGACGTATATTGTGCATCTGAATCAGACTTTAATTTTGAAAATGAATTAGACGATAATGTAGATAACACACCCACTAGTGCACCTCAACCTCAGGCTCAGACTGAGTCTTAGTCTGAAACTGAAACTGGAATGCCTCTTATTCCCCTTAGTATGAGTCAAGGCCCCAAACAATGAAAATTAAAATCACATGCGCATGATTTTTTTGATAGGGACAGAGAGAATCAAGTAGCTAGATGTAAAATTTATCAAGAAGTTTAGAAATTTAAAATCGAAAAAGGTCATGGTGGGACGAGAGGTTTATTGAGACATGTACAATGCATGCACAAAGCTAGGTATAACGATTATCTGGCTGAAAAATTGGGTGTGTCAATGCCTTCTGAGTCGCGACAAGGTTCACATAGTGTCCCCGACCAAGTACATGATCGAATTAACCGATGACATGGGGAATTATAGGTCCTAAATATGATAAACACAAAAATAGGGAAAATTTAGCAAAATTAGTTGCGGTGGAGGGTTTGCCTTTTTCATTTCCTTCATCTCCTGGTTTTATTCATTACATTAGAGAAACGTATAATCCTGCTTTTAACGATTTTCCTATACCAACTGTTAGAAGAGACGTTTTTAAATTTGCACATGAATATCAACATTATTTACGTTATGCATTATATCATTTTAATGGCAAAGTGGCTATCACTTCTAATATAGGTCGTAGTACTAACGATAATGATTATTTAACCGTTACATGTCATTGGATAGATCAGAATTGATCTATGCAAAAACGTTTATTAGCATATAGATATATTGATGATAGGCACACTTGATCTTTTATTGCAAGAAATATTCATGAAATTTGTGAATATTATGGAATTACTGATAAAATTATGATTGTTACATTAGATACTGTTGTTGTTAATGATTATGCTGTAAACCTTTTAAAAACTCGATTTACTCCATCTTTTCCCGATATTTTTCATATTAGATGTGCATGACGTATAACTTAGTTGTAAAGGATGGCCTAAAACTTTTTAAAAACATTCTTGATAAAGTACAATTTGCTATAAACTTTAATTTTAAAGGTAATAAAATACAAAGAGGCAAAGTGTATAAAATAAATTTGTCATGATTGTGGACTACCTTATAGAAAAATTTTAGAAGAAGTTTCTACTAGGTGAAATTCTTTATATGAATAACTAGTTGTTGCTCACGAGTATAAAATCCCTATAGCTTTATTATTTAACGCCCATAATCAAAGTCCAACGGATATGCTGGTAGATGATGCTTGGGAAAAAATTTCGGAACTTATTGCATTTTTAGAGATTTTTTTTCTATCTACTAAAGAATTTTCTGAAATTTATTATCCTATTATTTCAACTATGTTATTTTATATAGTAATGAATATATGCAAAAATGAGCTTACGCTCCAGCTATTAAAAAATACTTTTTTTCTATTACCACTATATATTTTATTAGTGTTGTATTAAATTCGACTATTAAAATAGACAGTTGTAAATCACTTGTTGAAACGATTTATGAAAGCTTAGAAATACTTTCAACTGACCCAACTGAAGAAGAAGAAGAACCAACTAACGAACCAATTAAAGAAGAAGTTATGTCTAGCATACACAATGAATGCAAAAAAAAATATATGTATTACCAACAAGAAAGTGCAAATAATCAACTGGCTTCGGTACCATCTTCTTCTACTTCACTGCAACCTAATAAAAGACATGCGATTTCTACTACTAGTGTTCAAGGCCTTAGAAATAGAATGTTTAGTGGTTCAACTTCTTCACAAGTTAGCGAATGGGTGTTGTACTGTACAAATCAATTGTCAATGAAAATGGACGTGAAGGCTTGCTGAGATACTGGAGGGAAATTGCGAAGACATTTCCGACACATTCAAAGATAGCCCGAGATGTGTTGAACATTCAAGCGTCATCAACAGAGTCTGAAAGCGCTTTTTCTGCTGGAAGATTTCAAATAGGAGAGCACATACACTCATTGGCGGGAGACAGTTTGGAGATTGCAGTTTTATACAGAGATTGAATTAGAACAGAGCGTAGAAGGTGCGGTCAACCGGAGATCAATGAAGAAGATGACTACAATTACAATGAAATCTTGTCCGAGGGGGCAGGAAGCGACATCGAACAATTTAACCAACAACTTTCAATTCCAACCGAAGATCCTCAAGACATCGTGAGAAATTAGAAAAAGTATTATTAACTATGTAATTTTTTTAATGACAATTTTACTATGTGATTTGCAATTTTTGAACAACGAAACAAAGTTGTAATTTTGAAATTGTATTACAAAAAACTCATATTTCTAATAAATAATATAAGAGGCACAAAAACAGCTTTGAGATGTTTTTATTACACTATCTTGTTCAATTATTTAAGTATTTAAATATATTTTTTTAAAATTAAGTGTCTTCTTCCCGTCCCGCCGGATCCCGTCCCCTCTTCCCGCGGGATGTAGGACGGGACAAGACTTCTTCCCGTCCGCCGGATCCCGTCCCAGCCCGCCCCGCTGGCCACCCCTAGATGGAACTAGTCTATATATAAGAGCCAATATGGGGCTATGTCATCCTCACACTACCATGTGATCCTATGAAGCTCCTCCACGTGGATGTTACTTTTATATTTTCTTTTCCCTCATTAATTTTCTAAAGACAGTCTACCTGGACCTTTTTAATTGGTGTTGCTTTTTGTGGATTTTGTGCCTTTTTTTTTGATAATCCAGGTTTCCAGGCTTGCGCCTGACTACTTCACTGGTATTACCCAGACGTCCTGGAGGTAATAGCACCGGTCCTTCAACACTATTACCAGGTAAATCGCGGGATGTGCTCCGGTGGCCAGTTTTCTGGGAGCGTACAGTGGAGTGAGTACGCTCATCAGACCAACTCAAGAACATCGGCACGCCGATCACTAACAATCGGCTTGTTTTACAACTAGTGGTTGGCCTCACCGACGCGTATAGTGGAGTGAGTACGCTCATCCGCCAAAGAAATCCTCTTCCACCATTTTATCAAGCCCGCTCTATGATCATTCTCGAAGAAGCGGGTTTTGCTAAGAAGACAGCCACTGTGTCAAATTCCACCTTGATTGCCGCTCCATCCGATGAGAGTTCGTCATAATTTGAAAATTTCCCTCCAAATTGTGGCCAGAAGGGCCGAAACGATGGTAATGGGAGAAAAACTGTGGCGGCGACAACCACCGCGGAGGAGGTGGCGAAAATGGCGGCGGCCAACAGCAACCGCCAGCCCAGTGGCAGCCGAGGGCACCCTGGGGCAGTGGGCCAGCACCATGGCCCTGACAGTGGCCTTGGGTCGTGCCCCTTTGCCCCTATCCAGTCGGTAATAACTGGGCTAGGCCTAGGTCACATCCAGCAACCCAGCAGGCCGAGCAGGCAGCAACCCAAAAATTCTTGGGCCGCTGCCGAGCGAGTGGCAGCAGACCCACTCGACAGTGGCGATCCCTAAAGATATCGAGGTCGCGATGCACACTCTTGGGCTTACTCCGCCCAACGCAAATTGGTACATGGACACCGGTGCAATGTCTCATATGACGTCCTCACAAGGTAATCATTTGTCCTATTTTAATTTGAGCAATAATCGTGGTATAATTATCGAAAATGGTCATTCAATTTCAATTCATGGTTATGCTACTACAAACTTATCTCTCCGGAATCCATCGTTAATTTTGAAAAATATCCTTCACGCACCCAAATTAATTAAAAAACTTGATTTTAGTTAGAAAATTTACCACTGATAATTGAATTTCTGTTGAATTTGATCCTTTTGGATTTTTCGTGAAGGATTTTCACACGGGGATGCGTCTAATGAGATGTGATAGTTGGGGCGAGCTTTATCCAATCACCACAACCACACATCAAGCTCAATTATCATCCACTTTTGCAGCTTTAGCTCCTTCTTTATGGCATGAACGTTTGGGTCATCCGGGAACACATGTTTTTGCTTCCCTTAAACAAAATAATTTTATTGAGTGTACTAGACCTCGTAGTTCTCATGTTTGTCGATCTTGTTATCTTGGAAAATATGTTAAGTTGCCTTTTGTTGCTTCGAATTCTCATACTGTTATGCCCTTTGATATTATTCATAGTAATATTTGGACATCTCCCGTTTTGAGCTCTTCGGACCACCGATATTATCTAAAGTTGTTGGATGATTACACTAATTTTTTGTGGACGTTTCCTTTGTCTAATAAGTCACAAGTTTTTCCCACATTTCTATCCTTTAGAGCATACATCCGCACTCAATTTAAACGAGACATTAAAAATATTCATCGTGATAATGGTAGAGAACTTGATAATGAGCCTTTTTGGGATTTTTGCAAAATTAATGATTTGTCATTTCGTCTCTCGTGTCCACATACATCATCTCAAAATGGAAAAGCAGAAAGAAAAATTCGAACCATTAACAATATTGTTGTTAGAACATTACTTGCCCATGCCTCTTTACCACAATCTTTTTGGCATCATGCATTACAAATGACAACCTATCTGTTAAACATACTTCCGAACAAACAAGTAGCCTACCAATCCCCACTCAAAATTTTATACCTCAGGGACCCTTCATATTCTCATTTATGGTTTTTTTGGGTGCCTATGCTATCCTCTCTTTCCTTCTACTATCATTAATAAACTTCAACCCCAGTCAACTCTGTGTATTTTTTTGGGATATCCGTCAAATCATCGTGGTTACAAATGTTTCGACTTATCCTGTAATAAAATCATCGTAAGTCGTCACGTAATTTTTAATGAAACAAATTTCCCTTTTGCCAAATTTCATTGTTCCGGACCTCCTACCTATGAATTCTTGACGATAGCATACCCCCCCCCCCCCCCCCCCCCGTATTTGATCCATAAATTAGCCTTCAAAACAGGCCCAATATTTCTCGGTGTCTCGGACCAATCATTGAGCCCAACGGCTGCTGGCCTAGTTGAGTCTCTCACAGACAGCCCACTGCCGCGAGGCCTAGTAGCTGGCAGTTCGATGGGTCTCGTCCTACCATCCGGCTTGAGCAGCCCACAGCCTGGCAGTCTAGTCACTGCCAGCCCACTGTCGGGAAATCCGTTCTTCCCACCTGGCCCAACTTCAATTCCGGCCCAACAACCTGTCACTCGTAGTCAACGCATGATTTTTAAGCTAACAAAAAATACGGTCTTCACACCCATGTTTCCAAGTCACGGTTGCCTCGTACTCTTAAGTCTGCCCTTAATTACCCAAATTGGAAAATGAATTTTATGCTCATATTAATAATAGGACGTGGGATTTAGTGCCCCATCCCCATGATGTTAATGTGATTCGGTCTATGTGGATTTTTAGTCATAAAGAAAAATATGATGATATATTTGAGAGGCACAAAACCCGTGTTGTAGGTAATGGGAAGACTCAACATGTTGGTGTGGATTGTGGTGAGACTTTCAGTCCGGTGGTTAAACCGACAACTATCAGGACGGTCCTCAGTCTGGCTCTTTCGAAGGCATGACCGCTTCATCAACTTGATGTCAAAAATGCCTTCATGCATGGAGACCTCAATAAAATAGTGTACATGTATCAGCCCATCGGGTACAGAGACCCTACTTATCCTAATCATGTGTATCTGATGAAGAAATTATTATATGGCTAAAACAAGCTCCTAGGGCCTGATACAAGAGGTTTGCAGATTACGTTTCACATATTGGGTTTTCTAACAGCAAGTCTGATCATTCTCTATTCATCTACCGTCAAGGTAATGATATTGCTTACATTCTTTTGTATATGGATGATATTATTTTAACTGGCTCATCTGATGCTCTTCCCAAGTCTATTGTGTCACTGCTTGGCTCTGAGTTTGCAATGAAAGATCTAGGGCCACTGGGTTACTTCTTGGGGATAGCTGTGACACGTCATGCATGTGGTTTATTTTTATCCCAAAAGAAGTATGCATCAGAGATTGTTAAACGAGCTGACATGTCATCGTGTAGGCCGCCTGCCACTCCGGTTGACACTAAACCGAAGTTGAGTTCTTTTTCCAGCAATCCATATGCTGATCCATCACATTACCGCAGCCTTGCATGGGCCCTGCAATATCTCACCTTCATGAGACCCAACATCTCTTATGCTGTACAATAGGTTTGTTTATTCATGCATAACCCGATGAAGGATCACATGCATGCTCTCAAACGCATTGTGCGTTATATTCAGGGTACTCCGATCATGACTTGCATTTATATTCGTCTTCGACAACCACTCTTATTTCATATACAAATGCCGATTGGGGTGGTTGTCCGGATACCAGACGCTCTACGTCTGGTTATTGTGTATTTCTTGGTGATAATTTGGTATCTTGGTGCTCAAAACGGCAAACAACCTTGTCCAGATCCAGTGCCGAAGTAGAATATCGAGTTGTTGCTAATGTGGTGTCTGAATTTTGGTGGCTACAGAACCTTCTTTTAGAGCTCCATTGTCTGATTCCGAAAGCGACATTGATTTATTGTGATAATGTTAGTGCTATTTATCTCTCATAGGAATCCAGTTCAGCACCAACGCACTAAACATATTGAGTTGAATATTCATTTTGTTCGCGAAAAGGTTGCTCGTGGACAAGTACATGTCCCGTCACGTTATCAGATTGCCGACATCTTTACAAAAGTTCTTTCGCTGATTTTATTTGAAGACTTTCGGGACAGTCTCAGCATACGCCGACCTCCCGCTTCGACTGCGGGGTTGTAATAAAATTAGA
Source organism: Anisodus acutangulus (assembly GCA_029783415.1). Lineage (NCBI taxonomy): Eukaryota > Viridiplantae > Streptophyta > Magnoliopsida > Solanales > Solanaceae > Anisodus > Anisodus acutangulus. Next base: position 18,993,556 of record CM056490.1, read on the forward strand.
TTGCATTTAAAATTGTACATCTTATGTATTAGGTAGAATTAAATTTCTCTTGTAATTAGGATTGATTAGTTACATAGTTTATAACAAAGATAAATATTTTTATATAATTATATATTGTAAATCATTAATGAAATAATTAAGGAATAATATTTCTTACCCTTATCCCTGAGAATGAGGCATGATTGCTTAAAACGGGTCTTGAATTTTGGGGATTTATCTACAAAATAGCATCTCTTTGTAGAGAAAATCATAATATTAAGATCAAATTTTGTGGAATAGTAACTTTTTCTATCATCAATCTTGCGTAATTCTCAGATAGAGAAGGAAAAATGAAATAGAACATAAAAAGATGGGTTTGCCTAATTCTCAAGTTTGAAACAATTTCCCGTCAAATGGTAAGTGCAGGGAAAGATCTCAAAACCATGCTCCCATCAACAAGACCCATCTCCCTCCGCTCTAAGTTTGATTATGAAAAAATAAATTTTGGATTTGTTACATATATTTTATACTCCATTTAACTTCACTGTAAATTTGAATAACTCACAGCAAATATAAAGAGAGAAGATAATGGATTTTTGTGGAAATTTTAAAAAAAAAATAATGGAGTAATTCGTTGATTTGGAAGCTTTCTTTGCAATATCAGAATTATTTGAGGAAGGCTAAGATCCAAATGATTGAGATGTAAAATTGTAGATCGAATTGGGTATCAGAGAGAATAGATTGGGAATTTTAATGGGCTGACAGGCATAATAAAAATTGGGAGGATGCTAATCTACAACAGAGAAGCTGACTACATCACGGAATTAATAAGTCCAGGCAGAACAAGTTTAAGACAACTAATTCATTCTTAAACATTATGTATATCAGTAAACATTCTAAACTAAGGGGGAGGTGCAGATATATCCGATTTTGAGGTTATCATTGAAGTCAGATCTGCAATATATAAAATTTTACTACTTTATCCACATCTAAACACACTTCAAACATATATCATTGAAGTTTCGAAATTTCGCGTCTCAAATAGTGTAAACTTCAAAAAAATGTGTTGCAAATCCTAGACAATCGGATCTTAAGTTCTTCGGCCGCATTGCAAATATTAGACAATTGTGGTTGAAATTCTCCCGTGGCAGTGCATACTTCAGACGATTATGACTGAAGTTCTCCCTGTGACAGTACGAACTTTAAACAATCACATCAGAAATTTGCCTAAAAAAGCAGAATCTAAAGTGTCCTTACATTATATATCGATTATTTTTTTTTAACAAGGTACAAGTTAAATGGCACGACCAAACAGGACATAGTGAAATTTTTATGATTTATAGACACAAAATAAGCCTAATAAATTCCTTATATTCTGCCATATATAGGCCCAAGCGGCCCAAGGAAGCTCTCAGGCCCATATATCCAACAGTTTTTTATAGATTTGGCACGAATCTAAGTATTTAACAATGTTTAACCGTCCACTAACAATAATTACAACTGATAACTATATACATAGGTTATGTATAAATATGTCATCTAATCCCTATAACTGATCAGACCAATGGATCTGTCAAAGTCTTTTTGAACTATCAGATTTAATTTTAATTTAGATGACAACATCAATCCTAAAATCAATAGTCAGGATCTTTATGTTTCACCTTATGTGGATTCCAAATCAATTGTCTAAGACTCACCATGTTTGCAATACACATGCTTAACAAAAAAAATGAGCACGTAAATGTGTAAATATTTTGTCCAAATCCTTATTTTAGTTCCATGTGTCAAACTTCTAATTTGTTTCCCTTTATTTTTTTTTATCAGAGATGAAAAGAGAGAAAAAAACTTAGAAACTAGCCACCTTCGTCCCTGCCTGGAGCTCCGCTCCTGCCGTGAAATGTTTGGTTCAAAAAATAATTCTCATATTGAGGAATGTGTAAATAGGACCGCATGATTTATTACAATTTGAAGTTGATGTTTATCGTAATATATTGTTTTCAGAAGTTTGATTTTTAGAGTAGTTGATTTTCTTGCATGAACATGGCTGGTAGAATGATTATATAGTAAGTTTTGGCTTTTGTTGCTCTAAATAGTCAAAAATAAAAAAATAAAAAGAAATATAAGAAAGAAAAATTAAACTAAAAATATTATGTATTTGACTTTTCCCACAATCTCTATATGAGAGGATCAGGCTCAGCATAGTCTCGCTTGAGTAAAATGTAATTATGTAATTCATTGGTCTTATGAAAACTCTTGGCATATCAGAGGCAACAGGATTATTTCCCAAATTTATCAAGATTGATTTCTTTCAGTTTTCCTAACATTTTATTATTAACTAATAACTCATCCGGGTAGTTCTTCTGACATTTTTAATAATGTGTTCGTTCTAATTAATTTATATGCTATTCGTCAAAGATAGATTTAGACTTTCATAATAGGTTAATTCAATTTGTTATTTTTGGCTCGAATCATACAGATACACATGATAACGCGTGTACAAAAAAAACGTATTGAAATTAAATAGTCAATGTTGATGCTCAAGTACCAACTGTTATATAACACTTCTTTTTTTTAAAATGTCTTGAAAGGACGATGTAATGCAAAAATAACTAATGTTAGCGTAATTATTTTCCGTCAACCGGAAGCTAGTACGCCAGTTTAGATTGTTAATTTGCACTAAAAGGATGATGTCAAAATTAAATAGTCTACAAGAAAATGTTAGATAGTGTATATTCCCGTGATATACATAGTGTATATCACGGGACTTTGGTCCGTTTTATGATTGTAATTAGTGTAGAATATTTGTATTACTTAACATTGTACACTTACCATAATTATAGAAGTCTTGTACTACTAGAATAGGGTTTTAGGAGTAGAATAGAAAAATGATTTTCCTATTATGGAAATATATAAATTGTATATATAGTCTTTCAATTAATGAAAATAATCAAGGGATTATTTCTTTCATGGTATCAAAGCTCTAGGACTAAATTGCTTCCACTCTTCTCCAAAATTTCTCTCGGTTTTTCGTGCCCCTTCTCGGCAAAAAAAAAAACTGCATCGATTTCCGTGCCCTTCCTCGGATTTCGTATTAAATTTTACCTCATCTCTTCCCAAATTTTCTACAAAATCACCTATTGTTCTTTCGTTATGCCGACGACAAAGAGCACGTTTTATCCTGCCCGTGTTGTTTCTAACATCAAGAATCACATACCTCTCATTCTTGAAATAGAAAACGTCCAATACGCGACGTGGGCCAAGTTGTTTAAAATTCACGCTCGCTCGCATCAAGTCATCCATCACATAATCACCGCGACTCCTAAGGATACGGAGGTGCCTCAACGTGAGGATGATCCTAAGTTATGGACAACACTTGATGCCACTGTCCTTCAGTGGATTTATTCCACTATCTTTACTGACCTGTTGCAGACGATTATTGAGCCAGACGCTACAGCAATGGCTGCTTGGGATAGGTTGTGTGACATATTCCAAGATAATCAGAATTCCAGAGCTGTTACTCTTGACCAGGACTTTTCCCACGTCACCATGGAAAATTTTCCGAATGTTTCAGCATATTGTAAAAGGTTGAAGGAATTGGCGGAGCAACTCCACAACGTTGGTGCGCCCGTTAGTGAAGATCGTCTGGTTCTACTAATGGTTGCTGGCCTCTCCGAGGCATTTAGTGGCGTTGGGATCCTATTTCATCAAAGTAACCCTCTCCCAACGTTCTATCAAGCCCGCTCCATGCTTACTTTGGAAGAAGCCGGATTGGCTAAGAAGGCGGCTACCGAGGAAAGTCTCGTGGTCATGCTGACGTCGTCCACAAATTCTCTAGGATATGTTGATAATTTAGGCCAAAACCGTGCTCATAGTGGCGACAAGAATACTAGGAAAAATAATGGAAGAAACTGCGGTGGCAAACGCGGTGGTAACGTCAGTAGTACCGACGACAGTAGGCCCCACCCCATCAACAGTAGGCCTCAGCCCCACTGGTCCCATCCTTGGGCCCCCTGGCTGTGAGCCTGGACCAGTAGGTAGTGGCCCAACAATCTCGGCTTTTCAGCAACTCCAGCCCACGGTAATTGGGCCCAATTTCAGCCTTTTTTTTTGCCCAGCTACTGCAGCCCAGTCTTGGTCCAGCGATCCAATGGTGTACCGGGTCAGCAGGGAGGTAGGCCTGGGCCCCACCAGACCCATCATACAGCGGACCCCACTTCTACCGACATCGAAGTCGCGATGCACACGTTTGGAATAAATCCTTCTGACCCAAATTGGTACATGGACACCGGCGCCACGACTCACATGACATCCGATTCAGGTACTCTCTCGTCTTATTCCAATTTGAGCAACAATCGTGGTATAATTGTTGGTAATGGTAATTCAATTCCAATTCGTGGTTATGGTCATAAAACATTGTCCCCCCTCATCCACCCCTTATTTTGAAAAATATCCTTCACGCTCCAAAATTGATTAAAATTTTGATGTCTGTCCAAAAATTCACCACTGATAATTTCGTGTCCATAGAATTTGATCCATTTGGGTTCTCTGTGAAGTATTTCAAAATAGAGAGTCCTCTCATGAGGTGTGATAGTAGGGGAGATCTTTATCCTATCACGCCATGTTCCGGTCTATCGAGTCAAGCCTTGCCGTCAGCGTTTGCAACCCTTGCTCCTTCCTTGTGGCATGCTCGTCTAGCTCATCCGGGACCATCTATTTTGTCTTTCTTAGAGAAAAATAATTTTATTTCTTATAAGGGTGAGCGTAGCACTCCGAATTGTCAATCTTGTTCTTTAGGGAAAATAGTTAAGTTGCCATTTGTAGACTCTAATTCTCATACTTTAATGTCATTCGATATTATTCATAGTGATCTATGGACGTCTCATGTTCTTAGTTCTTTGGGTCATCAGTATTATGTTCTCTTTTTGGATGATTATTCTAAATTTTTGTGGACTTTTCCAATAGCAAAAAAATCTCAAGTTTTTTCCATCTTCTTAAAATTTAGAGCATTTATTAGAATTCAATTCGAACGTGAAATAAAAAATATCTAATGTGATAATGGCAAAGAATATGACAATGGGGTATTTCGAGAATTTTGTGCAAATAATGGGATCAATTTTCATTTTTCTTTCCCTCATACGTCTTCACAAAATGGGAAAGCCAAACGCAAAATTCGTACTATTAATAATATTGTCCGCACTTTACTAATTCATACTTTCATACCCCCGTCTTTTTGGCATTATGCTCTACAAATGGATACATATCTTCTTAACATTATTCCTTCCAAAGGTTTGACATATTCATCCCCCCTTCAAATTTTATATAATAAGACTCCTTCGTATTCACATCTTAGGGTCTTTGGGTGCTTGTGTTATCCACTCTTTCCGTCCACCACAATTAACAAACTTCAGGCCTGTTCTTCCCCCTGTGTGTTCTTGGGTTATCCGTCCAATCATCGTGGTTACAAATGTTTTGATTTATCTTCTGATAAAATCATCATTAGTCGCCATATAACCAATTCCCGTTTGCTAAGGTTAGTACTCCCGTGACTAGTTCGTATATTTTTTTGGATGATGGTATTTCCCTGAAACTTATTCACTATTTTTCGGACGTGTCCCGCACCCCAATTCCGCCAGCCGGCCCACTGCCCGCTGGTCCTCCCCAAACAGCGTCGCCTTCAAATCTGGGTCCAAAGAATCGGGCCATCCATTCTACCTGGATTCGCCCAGCTGCATCAAGCTTCGGGTCCGATTGGCCTAGTTCCTGTCCAGCCCAGCTTCGCTTCGATTAGGGGCCAAGAGCCCACTGGCCGCCACCCGCCCGTAGTCCCGAAAATTCCCAAAATCCACCCGCCTCTACCCCGAGTCATAGACCAGTCACTCGTAGTGAACGAGGGATTTTTAAACCAAGAGTACATTTTAATTTACATTCTAATGTTCTTAAATCACCCTTACCCCATAATCCCGTGTCAGCATTAAATGACCTGAATTGGAAAATTGTTATGGCCGATGAATATAATGCTCTTATTGATAATAATACGTGGGAGTTGGTGCCCCGTCCGTCTGGTATTACTATTATTAGGTCTATGTGGATTTTTGCTCATAAGGAAAATTCAGATGGTTTATTTGCCCGACATAAGGCGCGACTTGTGGGTGATGGTAAGACTCAGCAGGTTGGTGTAGATTGTGGTGATACATTTAGTCTGGTGGTCAAGCCGGCTACCATTCGCATTGTGCTTAGCTTAGCTCTTTCGAAAGCATGGCCTATTCATCAGTTAGATATAAAGAATGCTTTCCTCCATTGTGATCTAAAGGAAACAGTCTATATGCATCAGCCTTTAGGATTTAGGGATCCCAAACATCCTCATCATGTATGTTTGTTGAAGAAGTCCTTATATGGGCTTAAGCAGTCTCCACGGGCCTGGTATACGCGATTTGCCGACTATGTTTTGACTATTGGGTTCACTCACAGCAGGTCGAATAATTCCTTGTTCATCTATCATCGTGGTTAGTCCTTGGCCTATATTCTGTTATATGTGGATGATATTATTTTGACTGCCTCTTCCGATGCCTTACGCCAGTCTATCATGACAATGTTTAACTCTGAGTTTGATATGAAAGAATTGGGGCCCTTGAGTTATTTTTTGGGGATTGATGTTACTCGTCATGCAGGTGGGTTATTCTTATCTCAATGGAAGTATGAAGCTGAGATCATTGAGACGGCTGGGATGGCATCCTGTAAGTCCACTTCCACTCCCGTTGATACTAAGCCCAAGCTTAGTGCTGCAGCCGGCCCACCATATGAGGATCTGACCCGATATCGCAGTCTTGCAAGGGCCCTTCAGTATCTTATATTCACGAGACCATATATTATGTATGTTGTACAACAGGTGTGTTTGTTTATGCATGATCCCAGAGTTGAGCACATGAATGTGCTCAAACGCATCATTCGATATATTCAGGGTACACTTGACTATGGGTTGCATTTATATCCTTCTTCGACGTCAACACTTGTCTCGTATACAGATGCTGATTGGGGTGGTTGTCCAGACACCAGACGGTCTACGTCTGGATATTGTATGTTTCTTGGTAATAACTTGGTCTCATGGTCTGCCAAGCGTCAGTCCACTTTATCACGCTCTAGTACAGAGGCCGAGTATCGAGGGGTAGCTAATGTGGTTTCTGAATCATGTTGGTCACGTAATATTCTTTTAGAGCTCCATTGTCCTATTCAGAAAGCTACATTGGTTTATTGTGATAATATTAGTGCCATCTATCTGTCTGGGAATTCGGTTTAGCACCAGCGCACTAAATATATCGAGATGGACATTTATTTTGTTCGTGAAAAGGTAGCTCATGGACAAGTACGCGTCTGTCATGTCCCTTCCAGGTATCAAATTGCAGACATCTTTACAAAGGGTCTTCCCTCGATCTTTTTTGAAGATTTTCGGGACAGTTTCAGCTTTCGAAGACCGTTCGCTATGACTGCGGGGGTGTGTTAGATAGTGTATATTCCCATGATATACATAGTGTATATCACGGGACTTTGGTCCGTTTTAGGATTGTAATTACTGTAGAATATTTGTATTACTTAACATTGTACACTTACCATAATTATAGAAGTCTTGTACTACTAGAATAGGATTTTAGGAGTAGAACAGGAAAATGATTTTCCTATTATGGAAATATGTAAATTGTATATATAGTCTTTCAATTAATGAAAATAATGAAGAGATTATTTCTTTCAGAAAAGATTAAATAGAAGCTGACTCGTATTAAAGATTAACGGGATATACGTTTCCCTATTTGATGCCTTCACCAAATAGGCACTTGTATGCATAGGATTGTGGGAGTCGAATATATTGCTCTTCAACCTTAGCTTTCAATCATTGGTCTAACGAGAGAGAATACGTGACCAGACTTGCCACATATTCGTTACCGAACCTCGAACTATTCAAAATAGATTACATATACCCTCCGTTTCATTTGTTTTTAGTATTTAAAAAGTCTCACCGTTACTCAAAGGGATCACAAATGCCCCTCTCGTTAACAGACTGCCACAAATGCTGACGAGACAGTCCGACGTGGGGGAAAAATGTTGACGTGGACGTCCATCTAGGCAGTCCATGTGGCTAAAACCCTCATCCCCTTTAAATTAATGTTTTCTTCTTCAAATTAGAACCCTAATTTCATAAAAAAAGCTTTCTTCCCCACTAAACTTCCAAGTAGGTGTAATGTGACTAAAACTTGACAATGAGGATATTTATAATACTCACATGAACGATCCTACAGTACTGGACACTTCATTTTATATATCATCTTTCTTTACTTAAAAATTTAAGGGAAAAGGTTTTTTTTGTTAAAAAATGAAATGAATTAAATAAAAAAACTAAAAAAGTATTTTGAGTAAATTTGAAAAAGATAAAACAGATTAAAAAAATACTGATTTAATACACGTGGTTTTGTTGATGATATGATCATTATCATCTTCTTTCCCAAAATTTTCATCCACTTCTTTGAAAACCCAAATTCATAAAAACTATGAAAAATTCTTAAATCACAAATTTGAAAATTGCAGATTGAAAACTCACTTATAATAATATTGTTTGTTCCTGATTCTTACTATTTTGAGAAGTATTATTATTGAGATTTCTAATCCATTGCCTTATGGTTGTTCGAGATAAAATTTGTAAAAATTTCTATAACATTGTTCTAGATTTCCAATTGAATTTAGTGGGGAAGAAAACTCTTTTTATGAAATTAGGGTTATAATTTGGAGAAGAAATCATTGATTTAAAGGGGATAAGGGTTCTAGCCACGTGGACTGTCTAGATGGACAACCACGTTACCATTGTTTTTCACGTCAGACTACCCAGTCAGTATTTGTGGCAGTTCGTTAATGTGAAGGGCATTTGTGGACCCTTGGAGTAACGACGAGAGCTCTTTTGGTATAAAAAACAAACGAAGGGTATATGTGATCTATTTCGGATAGCTCGAAGGTAATTTTGGCCCTTTTCCGTATTGGTTATAACTTCTTGCAAAAAAAAAGTAGGAATCTAGTAGCTTAGTTGGTTGGCTACCTAAACTTTGTTGGTGAGGGTTCGAATCCCCATGTTGTAATCATCTCCCCATTTCCCCTTTGTAATAAAAAAATCCTGCAATTGTTTAATTGCGTTTTAGGATATACACGTGGAGTGACAATCAAATTTACGAGTAAGAAAGCTAATTAACCAATAGTGACATTTCATACCATATAAAAGAAGACCCTAGGTAATTCATATAATTTGGTTTAATTAGGACATAAATATAATATAATAATTAATCAAATCACTAAGAATATAAGCTGAATGTTTTACGTAATAGCTCAGCACATCTAAAGATAATTACATATAGTTGCTCATAATAAGGAAACCAGTAACCCGAAAAATAAGATATATATATATATATATATATATATATATATATTTTGCATTTAGACTACAGAAGTTAAGACACATTAGTATTATAAAACTTCTTTTTCGGTATTAGTGTAAGTTAAGTCCTGATAAAATGACTTTACCGAAAGTTGGCGTTATGTCCCACTCAAAGTCGATATTGTGTGAGCACTATTCGATCTTTATGCTTTATTAAAAAAAATGAAACCGTGGTCCATGACAGATTGAAAATTACAAATTCATTGAACTCATGGGTGTATCATTATTCAGAAAACCTTACTATGTACTTGAATGAGAGCCGCCTAAATCTCTTTCAGACAACAATATCTCCATACAAGCTATTCTTTTGTTCTTCTGTCTATGCATACTAGATAGTTTTAAGTTACTTAGTAACAAAGTTAATTAAATATAAAAAAATAAAAAGTAATGAAGTATGTTGTAGTTGGTATAATGTAATTTGTCATTGTATATAAAGAGAAAGTAAATGCATGAAGAATCCAAAGGAATTCATCTATAATTATATCCACATAAAAAATAATTTTGGCACATGCAAGATAATTTTTCAACGGAGAGAGTTTGGATTAACCCCTTGCGTCCTCATTTCCACCTCTTCCGTAAGTCTATAGGTTTTTTTGCACTATTAGGTTAAATTGACCTATAATAACATGTACCCCACAATAATAGAGATAATATCTGCGTATATTTTACACTCCCAAGACACCACTTTGTGTGATTACACTGAGTACGTTGTTGTTGTAACAACATGTAACTTCTTGAATTTGATATGGTAACTTGAAAAATAGAATAAAACCCTTCTAATTCATAGAAATTCCTTCCACTGCCAATGTATATAACTTAATGTGCCCTAAATAATTGACGTACTTAGATGGTTTATCCCGGTAAGAGCGCATAATCTAGTTAATTCGTTGGAGATTAAAATAGTCAACAAACCCAATATTGACAATCACGAAAATTGAAAATTTGTTAACAAAAACTAATGACAATGAATACATAATGATGGGTTTAATAAGCATTCAATATTAATTGGCTCATGACATTATAATAAGTGCTTGCTACAAATTGCAGTTTAATTATTGAGACGATGAATCACTTAGAGATTTGATGCACGGGATAAGGTAAAGAAAAATTAAAGAAAGTCGAACACCTTGGCCTTTAATAGAATCAAAAACTCCAAATAATTAATACAAAAGTAAATAAAATAGAATAAAAAAAGAGGAGAAGAAAAGGACTTGCCTCCCATAAATGTAACTAGCCAGCTGAAAGGCAACCTAAAGAATCTTTTTTGAGAAATTAAAAATGTTTTGCTTTTAGCAAAATTCAATTGGAGAAAACATCGTGGGGATATATAAAAACATGTCAACGACAAGAAGTCACGTCTGTTTCTGCATTTTGTTAATTGAAAATGGTCTTTTTGGCAATGATAAGGAAACCAAACAATATGATTTTAATATTAAGGTTGATTCTTTCTTGCTCAATTATGAGTAAACTCATAAAAGAAATGGTATTTCAATATGTAGATGAGTTGGCAGAATCTTTGCTTTTGTTTATAAGCTACATTTTTGGCTGCTGATCCCAAAAATTAATTAATTTCTTGGCTGAAACTTCTTCAAGTTTAGGTTTTTTTGTACCAAAATAATGGGAAGACAACCTTGTTGTGACAAGATAGGACTGAAAAGAGGTCCTTGGACAATTGAAGAAGATCATAAGCTAATGAATTTCATCCTCAACAATGGTATACAATGCTGGCGCCTTGTACCAAAATTAGCAGGTAACAAAATTCCTAAACAAATTAAATCAAACACTCTTTATTGCTACTATTTTTTTGTGTACATTGCATGACACGATTGATATCACTTGCAAAAGAGCTTACTAGCTAGTATTACTTTTGTTACTGCTATCGTTTTTTTTAGAATAATAATAAGTTGTTTCGTTATAAGAGGAGTTGAATATTTGATTTATTAAAATATTCAGTTTCCTAGATGTAATAAGAGTATAATACTTTAATTATAGGAAGAGTCTATCTGTTTTACTTCATGAGCAATGAAATTTATGAGACAAACTTTCATAATATTTTTTACCTTATTGCTTGCATCTCTTCAAAAAAATTCTAACAATATTTACACATATATAATATTGGAATGATTCAATATATGAAACATTTGACTAAATTCCTTTTTATGGAATTGCAACCATCCATTACAAAATAATGAATTTCGTTCTTACAAGTAAATAATAAAGAGCCAAGTAGGCTTAAAACTCATATCATGACATCTTTTCACTCGAAAAAACTTACTTACACCCAATATTTATATTTAAACTATACTATTATTTTACCATGGTTAGATTATATATTGATGTATAATATATATTAATTAATCATAATTACTGAAAAAATGCATATAAAATGCACATGCCATGTGTTATTTCTTTTGGTATAAACTCTTATTATGTGTAAATAACAGCCACAAATTGGGATAACTGACTAGATGATGTTATTTGGTACTAATTAACATAAGTATTTGGATTTTCTTTCATGACATTGTGGAAAAGAAATTATTAAAATTTAAAACTGTTCTTCAGAATGTGCTTACAATATGATGTATTATAATGAAATTGAAGGGCTAATGAGATGTGGGAAGAGCTGTAGATTAAGGTGGATAAATTATCTTAGGCCAGACCTCAAAAGAGGAGCACTCACTGAAGCTGAGGAAGACATGATCATCAAACTTCATTCCCAGCTTGGCAATAGGTATTAATTTCAAAATTCATATTTTTGCATAATTTATGCAATTTACCAATGTTGCTTGCACTATTTTTGCAGGTTACTAATTCTACTAGTCATGTAGAGTTACCTTTCGTTACATTGAAAGTGACCTTATAGTGTAAAACGTTTTTTAATAATAGGTGGTCGAAAATAGCAGCACATTTTCCAGGACGTACGGATAATGAAATCAAGAATCACTGGAATACAAGGATCAAGAAGAAGCTAAAATTTCTTGGCTTAGACCCTTTGACACACAAGCCCATTGAACAATCTGATCTTGAAAATGATAATATTAAGCAACAACAAGTTTCTTCAGATAAAAAAGAAGAGATCAACGAGAAGTTGAAATTGCAAGAAACTTTACCTTGTTTAGACTATCCACAGGAGCAGAAAAAAATTCAAAATTCAACATCTAGTTCCAGCTTAAATGAGAGTTTGGAAATGGGGTCATCAAGTGAAATGTTCCAAAATTCAGACACTTTGGAGACATTTTCCAGGGACATGTATAATCCAGGACTTGAAGATCCTTTCCAAAATTGGATAGGTAGTCCAATTCGTTGGGATATTTTCGACAACTTAGAAGATAATTTTCTATGAGGAACAAAAATTTCGATTTAGAATTACTCCCTTGCTTCCGATTATGGTGGTAGAATCCTCTAAAAATGTTGTCGCTTTTGTGTTGGACCTTTTAAAATTTATGAATTATTTGAAGAATCCAACACGAGTGCAATGATATTTTTGAAGGATTTGAGCAACATAGGCTTCCACTATTATAGAGTTTGAGTACTGATTTGATTTAATTGTACAATCCGGGCTTGATCAACATTCTTTTTTTTTTCCTTCCATTTTTCTTGGTATCTTGGATGGATGGTTCTAGCTTGTTTGAATAAAAATATTCATGATGTTCACCTAGAATATCTTTGCCAGCCACACAATTTGTCTTTAACCAAAGGTATATTTTCTTTAAATAAAAGGGCAGTCCGGTGCACTAAGCTCCCGCTATGCGCGGGGTCCGGAAAAGAGTCGGACCACAAGGGCCTATTGTACGCAGTCTTACCTCATATTTCTGCAAGTGATTGTTTCCACGGCTTGAACTCATAATATCCTAGTCACATGATAACAACTTTATCAGTTACTCCAAGACTCCCCTTCAAATATAGAAATAGTCTAACAAGAACTACTAAAAATAGTGAGGGTGCATAACCAATTACGACAAAGTAACATATATGATATATACATGCATAATGGTTTGTTGTTGATAATCAACGTGATGCGGTAGTAAATAATATATTATACAGGATTGGTAATATTGAATTATGAATTGAGATTAAATAAAACGTGAATTACAATCGAACATTTCGTTAATCATAATCATGAAATATGTTCATTCGAATGCAATACTATCTTTTTAAAAAAAAAAAAAATTATTACGCTCGGAAATTAGGGAAAGAGAAAGGAATACAATACTATGTTTGGTTTGTAATGGATTAACTTTTTCCTTTCGAATTTAGCTTTGAATTTGAATCCTTCACATTGTAATAAGACCATTAAAACCAATTGAGACTTCATGGGTATTTTTTTTGTGATGAGGGAATTCGCAGTCGTTACGTACTCTTCGGAGGCGGACAAAGTAACCTTCGCTCCAGTATAATAGCTCGCAAACAATATAGTAGAGGTAAATCACACTAAGCAAGTCCCGTGCAATGAGCTCGACCGAGAAAGCATGTAAGGAGTTTCAAACCTGAGACCCCGTTTTGGAAGATCAACTGCTCAACCAACTCGTCTGCTATTTGGAGGCACTTCATGGGTATTACTAACATCATTTATCTCTGATAATACATAGTACAATGTCTTGTTAATATATACTGGAATGTTTATACAGAACAAAAAGAAGAGATTAGTGAACACTCCACTTTCCAATTAACCCATTGAGGAATCAACAACTCCCTTAGGGTAGTCTTTAATTTGTCACTTTTGAATTGGTCGTTGATAATCATCAAGGACTATATACTAAAGAAGAAAGGTATCAAAAGGATAGAATTCACATACTAATGTCAACCAAGTCTCATAATGATCATCAACCATGAAAGAAGAAAATAAAAGGCTGCCCAAGATCATGTGGCGTACTTAGAAATTTATACACTAGTGTATCGACTTATTATTATAGTTCGACTTGTTTGTGCGTTTGGATCGGCTATAGAGTTTCTAAGGTTTATTTTTTTAATCTCAAATTGATGTTTAATTTTCATTATCTTCAAGCAATCCATTATAAATACACATTTAGAATTTACCAAAAAATGTTATATATATTGTATAGGGAAAAATTCATATGAGACAATTGTACAAATTATAGCGTGACACTTGACAATTGATGTTGAGTCAAGTCCAAGTAAATTTGGGGCGTTATCGGTAGCATTCAAATGGTGTTGGAAATTTACTAAATGTGGAAATAAGTATATCCCATTAATTTATGACTCGAACTATTGGGCCCGCACGTCGGAAACGTCGTTTCCACACACGGGCACACGTAATGCCAAGTATAGCAAATTTCATTAGTGAAAGAGATATTGGTACGTATGTAATATGTTTGAGACATAGAATTATGGACGGTTATTGGCCAAATGACAAAGTATTCCACGTTGATAAATGAAGGAAGAAGTGTACAAAGTATAAAATGAAACGAGTCAAAAATCATCGCGGAGCCGTGAAGGACCACGACGCCACAACCGTCGGAGCTGCGGCGCCTCCCAGGCTGCGCCGCGGCGCAAATTGGCTGGTCAGCTACTGGAGCCGCGGCGCTTCGGAGGCAAAATGCTGCGACGGGAAGCTGGAAAATTCTGACGTTTGGGCTGGTTTTGGAGCATTGATTCTCCATTACTTGCCACATGAATTCAGCCATTATTTGGCTGAATGTAACCTCTCAATCAAGTGCAATTACATGGCTATTGAAGGACTTTAGTTGGCTAGTTGAGGGGTCTTCTACTTACACTATAAATTGAGTCATTTGGCTCAATTGGAACACACTACACTCAACACTTAGAGAATTCTCCAGATTTTCTGATTTCACATTCTTCCTCTCTAGCAAAGTTACTATACTCAAAGTTCTTCAAGAGTAACACTTGAGTTTCCTTTGCTCACTTGTTAAAGTTGTTGTTGTATCTTGGGAGACTATTGCTCAATACCGTAAAAGGAGATATACGGGGCAATCTTGTCTTAAAGACAGAGTGTCATCACTCGACTCAGCAAATTACATAAGCAGTTTGTTAAGGTTTTGATTTCCAGTTTTATTGTAATAGTTTGTTTATCCTTTCTACTATTGTAATAGTTACTTACTTCCCGTTCTCTACAACAATTGTATCCCAATAATTTTATGACAAGATTTTATTGTAAGTAACTAAGTTAGAAAGATGACTGGTATAAATCAAATTGCTTCTGATTCTGCTGTTGTTTAAGGAAATCTCTCTGCCTTCCCCACTGATCAAAGCACTCTTAATACATTTCCGGTTGCTCAAGGCTCATCCAACGCCTTTGTTGCCGCCAAGGGAATGTTGCCGCTCCTCCACCCGTTGGATTTCACCATGAACGTCCTGAAAAGTTCATGGGGTCAAACTTCAAAAGATGCTCTTCTATCTGACTGTTATGGGAATGACACGTTTCATAACAGAAGATCATCCACAAGCTGGAGATGAAATGGACCTTTCGCCTTCTAAAACGGATGAAAGGGGCCTATGTATCCATGTCATTAATGACATGAAGATGGTTCTTGATGCATGGAGTCATAGTGATTTCATGTGTAAGAATTACATATTGAACTGCTTTTCAGACCCTCTCTACACGGTGTATTGCACCATTGGCATTGCCAAAGCGTTGTGGGAGAATCTACAAAAGAAGTACAACGCACAAGATGCAGGTACTAAGAAATTCATCGTTGGAAAATTTCTGAAATTTCAAATGGTGGATTGTAAGACAGTGATGTCCCAAGTCCAGGAATTCCAAATGATTTTACATCACCTGGATTTGGAAGGTATGAAGCCAAGCTAGCATTTTCTAGTTGCATCACTAATTGAAAAGTTACCTCCTTCGTGGAATGAGTTTATGCGCTACTTAAAGCTCAAGACAAAGGAGATGACCTTTGAAGAACTTATTATCAAACTCCAAATTCAGGAAGATAATAAGAAGGTCTTGCCTAGGGGTAAACAACCCGCTGAGGCAAAGGCAAATCTGGCTGAGACCAAAGGGAACCTAAGCAAGAAGCGCAAGTTCTAGAAAGACGGCAAGACCCAAGTAGCGGAGAAGTTCAAAGGAAACTGTCACCACTGTGGGAAACCTGGTCATATGATCAAAGATTTCCGCAAGCTCAAGACTGAGCAACAAGAGAAGGCCAAGGCTCAGGTTAATGTTGTCAAGGACCAGTTTCTGGATGACATGATTGAGGAGTTCTCAGCGGTGGTGCTAGAAGCAAACCAGGTTGAGAATCCTATGCAATGGTGGATGGACACAGGTGCTACAAGACACATCTGTTCCAACGGAGATGCCTTCTCCACTTATACACCGGTTACAAACAAGAAGCTGTTCATGGGCAACAACGCTTCCTCTGACGTATTGGGGGTAGGAAAGGTAGTCCTGAAGATGACTTCTGGAAAGGAGCTCACTCTGAAGGAAGTGATGCATGTTCCTGAGATTAGAAGAAATTTAATTTCAGGTCCTTTATTGGTTAATGCTGGTTTTAGGCTAGTGTTTAAGTCCAATAAATTTGTAGTCACTAAGAATGGAACATTTGTGGGAAGAGGATTCGTCTGTGAAGGCCTCTTCAAAGTGAACACCATGTATGTATTATGTAAAAGCAATAATATTGAAGCCTCTTCATCTTACTTGCTTGAGTCCTCTAATTTATGGCATCATAGATTAGGACATGTCAACTACAAATACATCCAAAGGTTGGTAAAGTTGGAGTTGTTTCCATCTATCGACGTAAACCCTCAACATAAGTATGAGGTGTGCGTAGAGGCAAAACTCACAAAGCTTCCTTTTTGATCTGTCGAAAGGAATACCGCTCCTCTAGAACTTATTCACACAGATATATGTGATTTGAAGTTTGCACAAACTAGAGGGGGGAACAAGTACTTTGTGACATTCATTGATGATAGCACAAGGTATTGTTACCTTTACTTGTTGAAAAGTAAGGATGAAGCCTTTGAAGCGTTCTGACGTTATAAAGCAGAAGTTGAGAACTAACTAAGCATGCAGATTAAATCCATTCGTAGCGATAGAGGGGGAGAATATGTAGCGTCATTTGAGGAATTTTGTGCCCAAGAAGGAATTGTTCATCAAATGACGACTCCATACTCACCTCAATCGAACTGTGTGGCGGAACGTAAGAACCGCACATTGAAGGAAATGATGAATGCCTTGCTAATCAATTTCGGTCTTCCCCAAAATATGTGGGGAGAAGTTGTCCTTACTGCTAATACGATTCTTAACAGAGTCCCGCATAAGGGTAAGGACAAAACTCCATATAAATCATGGAAAGAAAAGAAACCCACATATAAATATTTAAAGGTGTGGGGTTGTCTGGCAAAGGTCGAAGTACCCAAGCCAAAACAGGTCAAGATTGGGCCTAAGACTGTAGATTGCATATTCATCGGATATGCAAATAACAGTAGTGCTTATCACTTCTTAGTGCATAAGTCAGATATTTCAGATATCCATGGGGGTACAATCATGGAATCAAGGAATGCACAATTCTTTGAAGATACCTTTCCTAGAAAGGAAAAAGACATAACCTCTCGCAAACGAAGTTATGAACAAAGCTCTCAGGAACCGGGAGTCATTGACGGCCCGGATCTAGATGGTTCAGATCTAGTGGATCTCGAGGTGACTGAATATCCGAAATCTAATATTCCATATTCTCAGAACTTGGATACTCCAGAGATGGAACTAAGGCGAAGTATAAAGGCCAGGAAGGATAAATCCTTCGGTCTTGACTTTGTAGCTTATATGGTTGATGATGAACCAAGGACAATTGTTGAAGCGTTGTCAACTCCAGAGGCACCGCTCTGGAAAGAAGATATTGAGAGTGAAATAGGCTCTATTCTGCATAACCATACTTGGGAGTTGGTTGATCTTCCTCCGGGAAATAAACTGTTTAGGTTGTAAGTGGATACTCAAATGGAAGTATAATGCAGATGGGTCTATAGATAAGTATAAGGTCAGATCGGTAGTCAAGGGTTATCGGCAGAAAGAAGGTCTTGACTACTTTGACACGTACTCCCCGATGTATAGGATGACATCCATACGAGTATTCATTGCGATCGCAGCATTGCATGACATTGAGATACATCAAATAGATGTCAAGACAGCCTTCCTAAATGATGATTTGGAAGAAAAAATCTATATGGACCAACCCGAGGGGTATGTGGTTCAAGGGCAAGATAAGAAATTTTGTCGGCTTGTCAAATCTCTGTATGGGCTGAAACAAGCCCCGAAGCAATGAAATGAAAAATTTGATAGTACTCTACTATCGAAGGGTTTCGACATTAATGAGTATGACAAATGTGTCTACATGAAAGGTAACTATGACTCATTTGTTATGATATGTATATATGTAGACGACATGTTGATCACAGGGAGCAGTCCTAGAATAATTCTAGATACTAAGAACATGTTGAAACAATGCTTCGACATGAAGGATATGGGTATCGCAGATGTCATCTTAGGGATAAAAATTTCTAAGACGTCTGACGGACTGATCTTATCTCAGTCTCACTACATCGAGGATGTTTTGAGAAAGTTCGAGATGTATGACAGTTCGCCTATAAAGTCACCAATGGATAGAAATCAAAAGCTTGATAAAAATCGTGGTGCACCCATATGCCAGGAGTAATATGCACAGGTGATCGGTAGTTTGATATACATAACAAACTGCACCCGACCTGATATTGCTTATGCGGTCAACAAGTTGGATAGTTTTACCCATAATCCGAGTGATGATCACTGGAAGGCGTTGAATCAGGTACTTCAATACCTGAAATACACGCTAACTTATGGGTTGCATTATTCGAGATATCCAGTTGTACTAAAGGGGTACAGTAATGCAAACTGGATATCTGATATAGAGAACACCAAGTCCACTAGTGGGTATGTATTTACAATTGGTGGTGGAGATGTGTCTTAGAAATCCTCTAAGCAAACTTGCATCGCCCGATCCACGATGGAATCGGAGTTTATCGCTTTAGACAAAGTAAGAGAAGAAGCTGAGTGGCTTCATGACTTCTTAGAGGATGTTCCTTGTTGGAACAAACCCATACCTTCTTTAATGATCCACTGCGACAGCCAGTCAGCTCTAGAAAGGGCACAGAATTCTATGTACAATAGCAAGTCTCGTCATATTCGACGGAGACATAAGACCGTTAGGCAGTTGATCATCACGGGTATAATATCTATTGATTACATAAAATCAAAGGATAACATAGCTGACCCACTAACAATAGGCTTACCCAAGGATCAGATGTTCTGCTTGTCTAGGGGAATGGGCTTAAAAGCCAAAGTATAAGGACCAATACGGTGGTAACCCAACCTTACTGACTAGAGATCCCAGGAATCAGGTTCAATGGGAAAACTAAGTTGTAAAGGTTCAGTTGATCATTTCGGTGGAAGAATGAGCCCTTCGGATAGTGATTTCTGTAGAGAAACACCAAATCCAAAGTCATTCCCGCAATAGACTATAAGTGTTATCTGAAGTGTGTGTGAAGGTTAAGTTTTCAAAACCTTTAATGATCCTCACCGGTTGAGGTTAGGTTTGGAGAAATTTTTAATGGTTTCTAACACTTATAAAGTGGGGTATAGCAGGATACCCTATAGGAGACCACCTATTTAAGTGTGAGGAACAGCCGCCTCAAATGAACGCACTTAAGAAACCAAGAAGTGTCCACGGCCACAACGGACAAAACATTATGGAGAACTAAGTAGAGGAAGTTGTTGTGTTGGTATCGTTGACTTGGCTTACACTAAATACTGATGGTTCAAGACATCACGTTCACCGCGCAGTAAGTAAGTCCGATGGTATTCAACTATGGAAGGTTCAAAGCGTATGCTACCTATCCAGATGCAACATCGGTCCGCTGAAAGATTGCTAGAAAATGCACCATGTGTGTGCGCCAAAATCTCTTTCAAGAGGGGATTGATGGAAATTTACTAAATGTGGAAATAAGTATATCCCATTAATTTATGACTCAAACTATTGGGCCCGCACATCGAAAACGTCATTTCCACACACGTGCACACGTAGTGCCAAGTATCGCAAATTTCATTAGTGAAAGAGATATTGGTACGTATGTAATACGTTTGAGACATAGTATTATGGACGGTTATTGGCCAAATGACAAAGTATTCCACGTTGGTAAATGAAGGAAGAAGTGTACAAAGTGTAAAATGAAACGAGTGGGAAATCGCCGTGGAGCCGTGAAGGGCCGCGGCGTCACAACCATCAGAGCCGCGGCGCCTCCCAGGCTGCGCCGCGACGCAAATTGGCTGGTCAGCTACTGGAGCCGTGGCGCTGATTCACAACACCTCGGAGGGAGAATGCTGCGACGGGAAGTTGGAAAAATCTGACGTTTGGGCTGGTTTTGGAGCATTGATTCTCCATTACTTGCCACATGAATTCAGCCATTATTTGGCTGAATGTAACCTCTCAATCAAGTGCAATTATATGTCTATGTTGGCTAGTTTAGGGGTCTTCTACTTACACTATAAATTGAGGCCTTTGGCTCAATTGAAATGCACTACACTCAACACTTAGAGAATTCTCCAGATTTTCTGGTTTCATATTCTTCCTCTCTAGCAAAGTTACTATACTCAAAGTTCTTCAAGAGTAACACTTGAGTTTCCTTTGCTCACTTGTTAAAGTTGTTGTTGTATCTTGGGAGACTATTGCTCAATACCGTAAAAGGAGATATACAGGGCAATCTTGTCTTATAGACAGAGTGCAATCACTCGACTCAGCAAATCACATAAGTAGTTTGTTAAGGTTTTGATTTTCAGTTTTATTGTAATAGTTTGTTTATCCTTTCTACTATTGTAATAGTTACTTACTTCCCGTTCCCTACAACAATTGTATCCTAACAAATGGTACCGGGAGCGTCATAAACATAATCGGTACCGATAATACAGAAGACTGAAAGTCGTTTGAGTTGTAATGGACGACCGTTACTATAGCCGGTCATATGACTTCCAATAGTATTTTAATGGCATTTATGGAGTTATTGATTGATCAATTATTAAATTATTCATTCTCTTGTATTAATGAGGGCATATTTCGTGGGCTGTGTACCCGTGTAGCTCATGTATAAATATGACACATTATGTCATTGTAACCCATTAGATTCTAGCTATTATAAAATACTCACTGATATTCTCTTGATTTCTGTACTTTCATACAAGTTATCGTCACTTTGCTCAAAAGCTGACACAAGGCTCATGCTAATTATTACTTATTTTGTCCTGTTAATATTTATTTTCAGTATAATTAATCTAGAATTCATATCTAACATGTCACTTGAGATTACTAAAATATCCTTATTATTAACTTAAATATCCTATTTAAGACAAATTAACCTGTACGACTGTGATGAAGAGTTGCCACCGTTTAATGTGGTACATAGTTTATCGTTGTCACCAAAGGCCAATTCAACTTCTTTGAATGGCTTTATATTCCAACCGGTACATGCACCAAATGTCTCTTCATTTATTTAAACGGAACAATTTGAGGAGTTAATTGATATTACACACATAATTGTCACTCCGTTCATCTTTAACCATCTTCAAAACCACATACTATATCTAGATAGTATCTCCTTCAATAAGACTATTCATTACACCCTCTGTGTTTATTAACCATAATCATGCTTTATAAATTCCTGCTTATTGTTTATATAGGTTGCATAAAGTTCTCTTTTTTTTCTCAGTTATTTGTTTTTGCTTGAAATCTTTAGTGACATTAGTATTGCAGCGTGCACTTATGTACGATGTTCTTAATTATGCTAAAGAAGAAGCCAAGAGACTCAGACCACACATATGAAGGCCAGAAATTAAAGACCAGTGTGTTTGAAGAACAATCCATGCAAAAATATTCTAAGTTTTCGTTGCACCATGTTGATACATCTCTGAATATTACTATTATCTATATTCTTTTTTAAATTTTTTGGCTTTAGTAAATATTATCCGACATTTTGGAAAAAAAATACCCCAACAGATAGTTTGTTCATTACTGGACAACTATATATATATAAGAGTATTGACCTATTTTTCATTATATGAAGCCAGATCATTTTTTGGTATAGCTTAGAATGAATGAGCTAATTCTATTGATCGATCAATCTTTCAAAAGATGATTGTATTTTCAACACTTTGATAACTAAATATTTTTTATGTGTGTGACATTACTTGGTATTATTTATTTATTAGATATTGATTCTTAGCTTAATTTTTAATAATACAATATTTTCAAATTGAAAGTGTCTATCTTGCTAATTTTGGTGAGTTTCGTACAGAGAAAATATTCTGATCATGAGTTTTTTGTGACAGCAAACTGTTAATTTTGTAACCCCATCGTTGATAAAGGTGATGACCACAAATCAAAATAAGTAAAAGAAAAATCACATGGATCTAATCAAATTTTGATCGTTCATCTAAGTAGGTTCAGACCATACCTAAATATCTTGACATCAACAAAAAAAGTCACGATACAACAATTTGCATTGATTATTCACATCAACATGCACTTTATTCTTTTATAATTAATTAATTACTCAAAGTTATATTTTTAATAATATTGATATTATTTTCCGTAACCATATATTATATGATTCAACATACACATGCAAGGCACGTGACAAAAAACTAATATAGTAAAAATTTGTGACTTTTTTTTATTAAGCGGATGTCAAATGGCACCTCCTGTAAATGATAATATAAGAAAGAAAAACTAATACTTCGAAAAGACAAGTTCTTAACTATATATTTTAAGTCCGTTTGATGAGTGCATCTTTAATTTAAAAGAAGAGACTATAGCTTATTAAATAGTGGAGAAGTTAATTAACCACCAGCGTGAAGAGCGAAAGGTTTTCGAGCAGATTCTTCAATTTTCCATTCTTTTTGTTTTCCAAAAAAAAAGAGACAGTTGAATTTGTAAGTGTTTTTAAGGATACGTGGATTGATTTGTAATATAAGATGATGAACAATAAATAATAAGTAGACTGATTTGTAATATAGATGACGAACAATAAATAATAAGTAAGCAAATAGAAGTAACAAGTACGAAATTAGCCTGGACTTCCTTGAACTTGGATGAATCTTCTGAGTAAGATTGATCCGGGCCTTGGTAAAATAGGTTCCGTTGTAGACAAAAAATGAGAGCAAATTGAATAGAATATCTGTAAGTTTAAGCATTAAAGTACAAGTTGTGAGAATGAGATGCCCTTCCAATCTAAAGGTTGGACCCCTTTTATAGCTATGAAATAAAAACATTAAAATCCGAGATTCCCTCTCAAATTAAATGTCATCAATGCTAATAATAGCCTCTTCATGACTAAAGCGTAACGGCTGGTGCCATATATAGAACGGATATACGTTGAATGCCTCCAAAACTTCACCCGGTGTCAACTAATTCGGTTGCATTCAGACTCGTCTCAACTGTTGTCTCACCTCGGTGTCAAATCTTACCCAACTTCGAACTTATCCATCCATCTCGAACTTCTCATTCCAATCTTGCCACGTGTCATGCCGGATATATATCTCCACACTTCCCGGATCAAAGTTTACCGAAGTGATAGGAAGTGAAAATGATCTTCTCTTGGAAGTTTCTTTTCAAATTCCTTCGGAAAAGGCAGAAAAATGAAATGTTTCCTGTTCTTCAAACTCCAACTCACATCCCATCCTTCTGATTATCTGAACACGTGTCACCATTTGATTGAACCACCTTGTCGACTCGTACACCAAAACATTTCGTAATGATGACTGAGGCTTTATAAAACCCTTCATTTCTTCTCCACTCCATCCTTCTACAAAATTTCCTCTCAAAACTCCTCTTCTTGTTCATTTGTTTTATTGAATCCTCATCCCTACTTGATATTCAACTCTTTTACGTTCAAGAAAACCACCAAAAACTTCTCTTACTTTCATCATCATGGCAAATACTTCCCCCGTTCTTCTTCAAGGAACTCATCACCATCACATTCGTCTTCGCCGACCACCGCCGAAGCCGCCGAGGCCGGCGAATCTTCTGAAACTCAGGCTACCTCTGAGCCTAGAGACTTTGACATGATCCCATCCACAGGCCAGGATATTCCAACGTTTACACCTATCCATTCACTCTCAAGCTCGACCCTTCGATAGATGATATGATTCTAGAAATGTGCAAGACTTATAACTTGTGTCTTGCACAATTTGATCCGTCCGTCGGGAGGGTCGTCGCTTGCCTCCGTTTTCTGGCCAAGGAGCTTAAACTTGACTTTACCTTGGCTCATTTGATCTGTTTATATGTTCTGAAGTTTTCCGCTGTAGAATCGTCTAAATATCCAACCGGGGAAAATTTTACATCATGTCCAGCATCGATGAAGACTGAGATAGAGGCTGGATGGAGCGTTTTGTAGCAGTTTCCACTGCTGAAATCATTTCGGAGAGATTCAAGCCCTTTACGGAGACATGGAATTTGACCCGTAAGTAAAACTCTTCTCCTTGATTTTCTATAATGCCTTCGACTGTTTTTTGTTTTAAAATTTTCTTTCGTTACTTTTTTCAACTACCCCCATGACATTTTACGAATTAGTCTAAAAATCATAAATGTATGTCCGCACAAAGACCGGTCATGGAAAGGTATTTGCAAAGATCGATGGAAAAAGCAAAATTAGGATTAGTATTTCCCAGACTAATTCTTCACCATTATTTCTTCACTTACATATTCTCATCATTTTTTGTTTTTCCAATGAATAGGTCTTCCAAAGGTCTCTTCTCTCTAAGGACAGCTTTGGCCGCCCCGGTACTCACCAACCTGGTACTCGACCCAGTTGCTTCTGCTTACTGTATCGCCAAAGTACCAAATAAAAAGAAATCTACAAAACATCTGAGGTCTCCTTCGGTTCCTTCAAATAGGAAAAGAAAGATCCTGGAAGAATGTGGATCTTCCGAAGTCCAGGAAGCCACAACTACTAATGCCATCGTGCCATCGGGAGCCACAACTGCTGAAATTACCGTGCCAACTCCTGCTGAACAAACCCCCGTTATCATAGAATATGATGGCGAGTCAATGGACGAGGAAATTTCATTGATAAAGAGGCCAAGAATTTCAACTCCTCTATCCAAAACAACAGGCATTCCTTTGAGCTTCGGACAAGATGATTTTGATCATCTTTTTGGCGAAGCAGGTGCCCTAATTCTGGTGTCTCCAGTGAATGCCTCCAGATTTTCACCCTTTCCAATTCCGCAGAGACTTTCCTCATCATCTCTGTCGCACCCGATTTTGACCTGCGGGCTTCGCGACGCTATGGCGTCGATTCCCTCTGGATTGGATAAAAATGCTTTGTTGAGGAGTCGCCACCTAATTATTCTAAGGTGAATTAGGACACCTAAATACTAACTAAAAGCTGTAAAATAACTCTAATTTTATGATCTACGAAACTAATGAGATTCTAGGTAAGGGTTCTTTATTATCCTAAAGGGAAGGGGTTAGGCATCCTTTAAGATCCGCTAACTTGCGGTTATCCGATCAAACTCAGGTTAATTATTGTACTAAGAAAATGCATGTTTTTACAAGTATAAAAATAATATTGCAAGTAGATAATAAAATGATGCATTTTGTACATGTAAAGTTGAGAGAAAAAAAAATATGCATCTGTATGAAAATTGATAAAAATATATGCAAGGTGATTTTTATGGGAGACGGGCCTAAAATAGGTAAACTAGCGATTCTCGATTTTAAAACTAACCGAGCCTAAAATAAATAAACTAGCGATGGGTTTCAAGTTTTTGACTACCCTATTAATTAATCTAAGTCTACCTATTCTCAATATTCCAATAATTTCAGGAGTACAACAATATTACAATACATAATGAAATAAAGCAGAATTAAAGAAAGTAAAAAAACAATAATAAAATAAATAATCTCCGAGGGGTATTTGTCTTCTTTGACTTTATTCCTTGCAAGCTGTCAAGAACAAACGATTAGAAACAAATGAATATAAATAACTTCGGATCCGTATCCAAAATAATAAATATTTTGATTACGGAGGGCTTAGACTTAAACTTTGAAAAGATCATTTCAATCACGTCGTGGCTGCGAACATATGACTCGTTGGTCATTTTAGTTGCCTTGCCTACCGAACATGTTGGTCTCTCAGGTGAAAAAAGATTTAAGTTTCATCCTTGCCCAGAAGCTTTATTTTCCGTCTTTACAACTGTGGAGGCCTCAAAAATCGACGGATATTTTTTCATCGGCCAGTGCAGTATAATATTCAAATCAGCAAAATGGTGTCGAAAACAGTAAAAAGAAAAAACAGAAATTGAGAAATAATATCCGAAGGGACGCGGCCTCAAATTCAATTTCATTGGCCTAAATGCAGTATTTATATAAATAAGTAAGACAATCCGTGCACGGATGTTTAAATGCCAAAACAGTAAACTGAAACAGAAACGAAAAAAAAAATGAGGCCTCGAATTCAATTTCATCGGCCTAAATGCAGTATTTAATTAAAACAATAAAACAGTAATCCGTTGCACGGATGTTTAAAACAGAAAACAGAGAAACGAAACAAAAAAAAGCGCGACCTCGAATTTAATTTCATCGGCCTAAATGTGGTATTAATAAAAATAATAAAACAGTAAAAACAGTAAGATATCCGTTGCCCGGATTCTGAAACAGTGCTAAAAACAGAGAAATGAAACAAGGAAAAGTGCGGCCTCGAATTTAATTTCATCGGCCTAAGTGTAGTATTAGTTAAAATGATAAAACAGCAAAATACAAGATATCCGTGTATGAATATTTAAATGCCAAAATAAACCAACAGTTTGCAATTAAAACGTCCGACCCGAATTCTGAAATTTGACCCGACTCGGACACTGAACAGTGATCCGGCCCGGATCTCAGGTTGACCCGACCCGGATTCAAACATTTTTTGATTTTCAGATAATAAACAACAAGATATTAAAACACAAAATCTGGAAATTTATTCGAACCGGGTCGACCCGACCCGGAACAGTGACCCGACCCGAATCGGATACTTCAACCCGAATCAAATTCTTTCCAAATTTTCAGGTAACCAACAACACAATATAAACACACAAAAATCTGGAATTTAACCGAACCGGGTCGACCCGACACGGGTCAGTGACCCGACCCGAATCGGATGTTTTTCAACCCGAATCGATTTTCTTCCAAATTACAGATAACCAACAACAAAATATAAATACACAAAAATCTGGAATTTGACCGAACCGGGTCGACCCGACCCGAATCTATTTTCTCCAAATTACAGATAACCAACAACACAATATAAACATACAAAATCTGGAAATTAACCGAAACGGGTCGACCCGACCCGACCCGAATCGGTGACCCGACCCGATTTTCCTCCAAATTTCAGGTACACCAACAACAAAGTAAAACATAAACCTGGAGATTTTCGTCCGACAAGGGGTGACCCGACCCGGATTGTGACCCGACCGGAAATAAAACCCACAAAACCGAACGGAAACCACCAACAAAACGACCTCCACCCCCCTAAAATCGAGTTTGAAATCAAAACAAAGGGGCAAAAGGTTACGGATTTTAGGGGTCGAAATCGCGAGTTTTTGGGGTGTAGGTATGGGTGAAGTGATGGGTGCGGCGTATGGGTGACCGACGGTGTGGGGTCGAGTGGCTGGTGGTGTGGTGGTGTTGGCGAGGTGACCGGCGACGTGAGGTCGCCGGTGTGGGGGTGCGGGGTGTGTGTGCTGATGGAGAGAGAGAGAGAGAGTGAGATATATGGAATGTTTGTTTAGGGTTTGAGTTGGGGGAATAAAAAGGGAAAGGGAATTGGGTATTGGGCCGATCCAGGTGGGCTTGGAGGTTTTTGAGCTGGGGCTTCGGTTGGGCCTGGTCAGTTGGGTCCGAAAATGGGGTTGTTTTTATTGTAATGGGTTGAGTAGAAATTGTTTTTGGGGGAAATGAAGTGGGTTATGGGCTTAAAATATAAAGAGAGGTTTTATTATATAAAAAGAAAGCTTTGCAAGAATTATAAATTATAAAGATGATAATATGATAAAATATAATATTTGTGAAATGCTTGATGCTTAAATACAAAAAATCAAAATGCAATGCCATTTTGCGAAAATAAAATAACATATAATATTAGAGTAAAAGTATGATTGTGATATTAAAATGCAAATAATACTAATAATAATGATATATATACATATATATGCCTATATTAAAAAATTGTTTTAAAGTGTCAAAAATATTAAAAATTGCAAATAAAATCAGAAAAGATGGGACAAAATTGGGTGTCAACAGATGCCCCTCTTTGGACGGAGACGATGAAAGAGTTTTCGGCCAAAGAAGTTGGCTGAGTAGCCAATTTTGTCTTGATCATCACGATTCGAGGGAAGGTTAGAGATGTGTGGGAAGAAATAAAATCCCGAGTGAAGTTGCAAAATATGGTGCAGATTCAAGAAACATTGCCCCAGTGTCGAGTTATGATGACACTGGTTGCAGATGTGATGAGATACTAGGGAAAGGCGGAACAACGTTCGAAGTACTTCCCAATGTAGATGATGATGTAGCATAGGCGTGATGAGGTGACGTCGTTGCTTAGACGTTATGCAGATGGCGCCGTTGCATAGGCGTGATTGAAATTAAGATACCCGCATTAGAAGGTGGGCGCCTAACTGAAATTAAAATACCCGCATTGGAAGGTGGGTGCCTGAATGAAATTGAAATACCCACATTGGAAGGTGGGTGCCTGACTGAAATTAAAATACCCGCATTAGGAGGTGGGCGCCTGACAGAAATTTAAATACCCGCATTAGGAGGTGGGTGCCTGACTGAAAATAAAATACCCGCATTAGGAGGTGGGCGCCTGATTAAGATGAAATACCCGCATTAGGAGGTGGGCGCCTGACTGAAATTTAAATACCCGCATTAGGAGGTGGGTGCCTGACAGAAATTGAAATACCCGCATTAGGAGGTGGGCGCCTGACTGAAAATGCAATACCCGCATTAGGAGGTGGGTGCCTGACTGAAATTGAAATACCCGCATTAGGAGGTAGGTGCCTGACTGAAATTGAAATACTCGCATTAGGAGGTGGGCGCCTGATTAAGATGAAATACCCGAAATTGGAGGTGGGTGCCTGACTGAAATTTAAATACCCGCATTAGGAGGTGGGCGCCTGACTGAAACTGAAATACCCGCATTAGGAGGTGGGCGCCTGACTGAAATTGAAATACCCGCATTAGGAGGTGGGCGCCTGACTGAAATTTAAATACCCGCATTAGGAGGTGGGTGCCTGACTGAAATTGAAATACCCGCATTAGGAGGTGGGCGCCTGATTGAAATTTAAATACCCGCATTAGGAGGTGGGCGCCTGACTGAAAATGAAATACCCGCATTAGAAGGTGGGCGCCTGACTGAAATTTAAATACCCGCATTAGGAGGTGGGCGCCTGACATAAATTAAAATATCCGCATTAGGAGGTGGGCGCCTGACTGAAATTAAAATACCCGCATTAGGAGGTGGGCGCCTGACTGAAATTGAAATACCCGCATTAGGAGGTGGGCGCCTGACTGAAATTGAAAATACCCGCATTAGGAGGTGGGCGCTGTTGAAAATTAAAATACCCGCATTAGGAGGTGGGCGCTGAATGAAATTGAAATACCCAGATTAGAGGTGGGCGCTGATCGATATTTAAAATACCCGCGTTAGGAGGTGGGCGCTGAATGAAATTGAAATACCCGCGTTAGGAGGTGGGCGCTGATCAAAATGAAATACCCGACAGGAGGTGGGCGCCGATCAAATTGAAATACCCAGACAGGAGGTGGGCGCTGACGTAATTTGAAATACCCGCATTAGAGGTGGGCGCCGATCAAAACGAAATACCCAGACAGAGGTGGGTGCCTGACTGAAATTAAAATACCCGCATTAGGAGGTGGGTGCCTGACTGAAAATGAAATACCCGCATTAGGAGGTGGGCGCCTGACTGAAATTTAAAATACCCGCATTAGGAGGTGGGCGCCTGAAATCACGTCGTTGTATTGACGTGATGCGTTTGTGACCCGCATGGGTTGAAATGACGTCGTTGCATAGACGTGGTGCGTTGAAGACGTCATTGTGTAGACGTGTTGTGCAGATGACACCGTTGCATAGGCGTGTTCTTTGATAGCGCCGTTGTATGGGCGATGTTCTTTGTCGTTGTAATCTTTGTGAAAGATATAAATGACGCCCATTGCCGTCGGTTTGGTGTAATATGATTCCACGTTGTGTTGAATCTTCGCCGATTCAAACTCCCGTGGATCGTGAATTGAAATGTCATCCTTGCACGCAAAAATGTGAGGCGACTTCTTTCCCAAATTAAGCCCACGTGTTGCGGCTCCTCCGCCTTTGCCAACCTGAAGACCTGCACTCAAAAAAAATCGTGAGTTTGGGGGGGCAGGGGAGGTTGATTCGCGTTGACTTTGTAGCTTTGGCTCTTGTCCCTCGCAAGTTCGTGGGTTTAGATTGAAGACTTAGTTGTCCTGGCATTTTCCAGGTCCATTGGCGTATTCTTGCGGTGAACCCTTAAAATTTGCCCGATTTACGATATATACGAAGATGTTGAACTTCTAAGCTGGACAAAATCGAGTGCAATGCGGGCAACTTCTTTGGTCTGTTAAGGCAATCGTGTGAGCATATTGCGTTGTATGCAAGATAATGGAAGAAAATTTCGATGGTGTGACCGAAGCCGATATAGGCCGCCTACGTATTCCGACAAGGGAAATCAGGTCATAACGTAGTTCGTTGAAAGCAAAATGGTGATTGTGAAGTTTTCCAAAATGGGACCGAAGCCGATGTGGCTGCCTACGTATCCCGCCGAGGGAATCAGGTCATAACGTAGTTCATGTAAGCTAAAAGGTTTTTGTAAGGATTTTCTAAAAATTGAGACCGAAGCTGATGTGGCCGCCTACATATCCCGCCGAGGGAATCAGGTCATAACGTAGTTCATACGGCAAAAGGATTTTGTAAGGTTTTTTTTTTTTCAAAAATGGGACCGAAGCCAATCTGGCCGCCTACGTATCTCGCCGAGGGAATCAGGTCATAACGTAGTTCATGCAAGCTAAAAGAATTTTGTAAGGGTTTTCTAAAAATGAGACCGAAGCTGATGTGGCCGCCTACGTATCCCGCCGAGGGAATCAGGTCATAACGTAGTTCATGCGGCAAAAGAGATTTGTATTTGTTTTCTAAAAATGGGACCGAAGCCGGTGTGGCCGCCTACGTATCCCGCCGAGGGAATCAGGTCATAACGTAGTTCACGCAAGCTAAAAGGTTTTGGTAAGGATTTTCTAAAAAATGAGACCGAAGCTGATGTGGCCGCCTACGTATCCCGCCGAGGGAATCAGGTCATAACGTAGTTCATGCGGCAAAATTGATTTGTATTTGTTTTCTAAAAATGGGACCGAAGCCGGTGTGGCCGCCTACGTATCCCGCCGAGGGAATCAGGTCATAACGTAGTTCACGCAGCAAAAGAGATTTGTATTTGTAGAATGTTTTTTTTTGTAAAAGAGAGTGACTAGAGTTTGAAAAATGATACAATATATTTTGCAAGGTTTTGTTTTTTTTTTGTTTTTTTTTTGTGAAAATATGAAAAAGACATAATCACGTCTTTACTTCGGTTGGTACCAACAATTAGTATTGTGCTTAGGAGTTTTCGTTATTTGCTTTCTGTCAAATCAAGACAGACTTCAAGGTAATTCCTACAGCTTCAGATGCTACCTCAGACATACCTGAGTATCGACACTTGCTTCAAGCCAAGATTTTGACATATATGCATCCTCATGTTTCAAATGCCCTCACTGAAAGAAAGTCCCTTCCTCACATGTATTTCAGTATTTTGAACTTTGGGACGTCTAGAGAAGTACACTCACCCTCAGAAAGATGTTCAATGCATTTAATTGTGATACCATAGGCTTGGCCGTCATGTGAGTATCCACTAATGTGAGAACCCTCGGTATAGGATCATGTAGGGCTTGTTATGGGTTTGTAATGTAGGCTTGGGAAAGGAAAGGATATTATTTGGGTAAAGAGTGACTAATCCTTCCTTGAGCGTTGGAATATGTCTGTGCTTGGTATTTGTGTGCATTGATTCGATTTGCTTCTTTTTCCTCCGTTTTGTTTTGTACCGGCTTCTTTTGAATATTTCCTTTGAAGCTTTTTCCCCTTTTTTTCGGAGTTATTTCCTTCTTTTTTTCTTTTTATATTGTCGGGGCTTTTAACTTCCTTTTTGTGTGAAGTCGTCCTTTGGTTTTGTTTTGTTTTCCTCTTTTGGGAACATTGCAACTTCAACTCGAATCATTTTCAGCAATTTGCATATTTCTGATGCGCTCAAGGAGGTCGGGCCAAAAGAGGGATAGCGCGTGTACGCACTCAGAAAGGGTATAGGCATAAGATGTGGTTGTTCAAAAAAATAGGCTTCAGGCTCAAAGGGGAAATGCTACGGATAATGTTATTTGGTAAGCTGGAAAGGCTCAAACGGATCAAAGAAAGCCTACGATCCTTTCCTATACCAAGTGTTACTCAGGATTTCGCCTCAACAAACATTCGAGCCAAGTTCTAGATCACAATGCAATGCAATTGAACTTATTCTAAAAACTCACCACACAATGCACATGAAACGATGAGGTTGGCTTTGTTCATATCTTGGAAGCATGAAAAACAATTTTTTAAGTGTCAACACAGGCGTGAATGAGAGGTACCAGAAGAATCTATGATTTACCACGAAGACAATCTTCTCCACTTGTTATTTCCTATGCACACTCCTAACTGTGTTGGTATCAACCAAGTCCATCAATGATTCTTAATTTTTTTTGTATTTTTGAATAAAGGGTACCGAACCCGAATAGGGCTGCCTACGTATCTCATCTTTGACGAGAATCAGGTGTGCGTAGTTCGTGCAGAAAGTAAAAATAAAATTCATCCATGATAGAATAGTAAAAGTAAAAAATTGTATAAAACAGATGATTGTCCACTATGGGACGAATGCAAAGTAAAATATAATTGTCCACAGTAGAATGAATGTAATGGAAAAATGATTATCCAC
Source organism: Anisodus acutangulus (assembly GCA_029783415.1). Lineage (NCBI taxonomy): Eukaryota > Viridiplantae > Streptophyta > Magnoliopsida > Solanales > Solanaceae > Anisodus > Anisodus acutangulus. Next base: position 19,027,065 of record CM056490.1, read on the forward strand.
AATAAGATGAATGTAATAAAAAAATGATTGTCCATTATAGGATGAATGTAATAAAAAATGATTGTTCATTATAGGATGAATGAAAAGATTAATAAACCAGATATGTCCCTTTCTAAGGTTGACAAGGAAGTGAGTTTTTTTTAGTGCTGTCGAACCCGAGAAGGGCTACCTACGTATCACACCGAACGGTGAGAATCAAACACTCGTAGTTCGTGAGATAGGTTATAAAAAATGTATGATTGAAAAAGAATTTATCCACGATAGGATAGTAAGTAAAATTGTATGCAATAAAAAAGTGATTGTCCATATTAGGATGTAATGAAAAAAAAAGATTGATAATTCGGAATCATTTTTTTTTAGGGGTGTCGCACCCGAGAAGGGTTACCTACGTATCACACCTAACGGTGAGAATCAGACACTCGTAGTTCGTAAGATATGTGGTAAAAATGGTATGATATAAAGAAATTATGTAATGAAAATTAAACATATCAACTGAATTTGCAAATATGTAACAAAACAAAAGTATAGACAAATTAAAGTGATGACTCGTTGAATCTGGCGTTGGCTGACTTTTTCCAGTCAAAACATATTTCGGGCATCTTTGTGGCTTTGTTCTTTCATGGAGTATATCAAGGAATAATGTTTTAGAACGACCCCCCAACTGTTCGCGAGGACGATCTTCCTGCAAAAAATAAGAGCACCGGGTGAAAGGAGGAAAGTCACTAAAAGAATAATAAAATGTAAGAGTGTGAAAGTATGGTCAAAAACTCCCCTGATTGCTTCACGAGATCCGAGTCTTGATGTTCAAGAACACTTTATCCTTAGGCAGTGACACAATTTATGTTCAAGAGTCGCAAGCGACATGGTATGATATGTACAAAATTGAAGCAGTTAATTATTGCATTAAATAATATGTACAGAGATAAAAGAAGAAAAATAGCAACAAACCGTGCGAAAATTAAATATGCGTCCTATCATGCATGGAGCCTCTCTTATGCCAGAGGTAGGCCTAAACGCCAAATATGAGAGATTATGACAGAATAATCCAAGTTGTCAAACTACAGTGCTTTTGTTGGAAATGAAGACAAAATGTATATACATTTTCCAATATCGGCATGTCATGATTAGGCTTGGATTAGTCCATCATTATCACGCTACAAATAATATGTTGATGGTCGTTGGGGGAGCGAGACCCGTCGACAATATTGGTGGATTTCTTAATTGTGGAGTCGATGCCAAGGATCGACCCACCTATGGTGTATGTATGCATGATTAAAAATAAAAGGGTATAGCTCTATCCTAAATTTACTAAGATTAGGCTTACTGGACTCAAGGTTCCCGAGCGGACTACTCGAGTGAGAAGGCTACGTGACCTCGGATGGTCAGGACACTCGCATACGCCAACTCTCCTAAAATTTGGTAATTTGAAAGAATTTGCGGGTGCGCAAAACACACCTCGCGTGTAATGTGTGATAGTGTCAATTTTCCATAGTGGAAGAAATATGAGCGAAATGCCAATTTAAGGAAAGCAATAAAAGAATATAGCAATTAAAGAAGTTAAACATACAAAATTTCAAAAAGAAAACAAGTAAAAGCAGTAGAATAAATAAGCAGCAAAATAAAGCGCAATAATAATTAACCTGAACTTGCTATGGTTAAGAACCTGATTCCCCAGTGGAGTCGCCATGCTGTCGCACCCGATTTTGACCTGCGGGCTTCGCGACGCTATGGCGTCGATTCCCTCTGGATTGGATAAAAATGCTTTGTTGAGGAGTCGCCACCTAATTATTCTAAGGTGAATTAGGACACCTAAATACTAACTAAAAGCTGTAAAATAACTCCAATTTTATGATCTACGAAACTAATGAGATTCTAGGTAAGGGTTCTTTATTATCCTAAAGGGAAGGGGTTAGGCATCCTTTAAGATCCGCTAACTTGCGGTTATCCGATCAAACTCAGGTTAATTATTGTACTAAGAAAATGCATGTTTTTACAAGTATAAAAATAATATTGCAAGTAGATAATAAAATGATGCATTTTGTACATGTAAAGTTGAGAGAAAAAAAAATATGCATCTGTATGAAAATTGATAAAAATATATGCAAGGTGATTTTTATGGGAGGCAGACCTAAAATAGGTAAACTAGCGAATCTCGATTTTAAAACTACCCGAACATAAAATAAATAAGCTAGCGATGGGTTTCAAGTTTTTGACTACCCTATTAATTAATCTAAGTCTACCTATTCTCAATATTCCAATAATTTCAGGAGTACAACAATATTACAATACATAATGAAATAAAGCAGAATTAAAGAAAGTAAAAAAACAATAATAAAATAAATAATCTCCGAGGGGTATTTGTCTTCTTTGACTTTATTCCTTGCAAGCTGTCAAGAACAAACGATTAGAAACAAATGAATATAAATAACTTCGGATCCGGATCCAAAAGAAGAAATAGTTTGATTCACGGAGGGCTTAGACTTAAACTTTGAAAAGATCATTTCAATCACGTCGTGGCTGCGAACATATGACTCGTTGGTCATTTTAGTTGCCTTGCCTACCGAACATGTTGGTCTCTCAGGTGAAAAAAGATTTAAGTTTCATCCTTGCCCAGAAGCTTTATTTTCCGTCTTTACAACTGTGGAGGCCTCAAAAATCGACGGATATTTTTTCATCGGCCAAGGCGATATAATATTCAAATCAGCAAAATGGTGTCGAAACAAAAAAGAAAAAACATAAATTGAGAAATAATATCCGAAGGACGCGGCCTCAAATTCAATTTCATTGGCCTAAATCGGTATTTATATAAATAAGTAAGACAATCCGGTACCACGAATGTTTAAATGCCAAAGCGATGGCGAAGCAAGCGAAAAAAAAAAATGAGGCCTCAATTCAATTTCATCGGCCTAAATGCGATTTAATTAAAACAATAAAGCGATGTCAGATTTACGGATGTTTAAAACAGAAACAGAGAAACGAAACAAAAGCGCGACCTCGAATTTAATTTCATCGGCCTAAATGTGGTATTAATAAAAATAATAAAACAGTAAAAGCGATGAAGATATCCGTTGCGGGATTACAAAGCGATGCTAAAAACAGAGAAATGAAACAAGGAAAAGTGCGGCCTCGAATTTAATTTCATCGGCCTAAGTGTAGTATTAGTTAAAATGATAAAACAGCAAAATACAAGATATCTGTATGAATATTAAATGCCAAAATAAACCAACAGTTTGCAATTAAAACGTCCAGGCCAATTACGAAATTTGACTGACTGACGAGCGGTTGATCCGTAGGGATCTCAGGTTGACCCGACCCGGATTCAAACATTTTTTTTTATTTTCAGATAATAAACAACAAGATATTAAAACACAAAATCTGGAAATTTATTCGATCCGGTCGACGGGCGAACGATGTTTCGACCGAAACGGATACTTCAACCCGAATCAAATTCTTTCCAAAATTTCAGGTAGCCAACAACACAATATAAACACACAAAAATCTGGAATTTAACCGAACCGGGTCGACCCGACACGGTCGATGACTGAGCGAGAATCGGATGTTTTTCAACCAGAATCGATTTTCTTCCAAATTACAGATAACCAACAATAAAATATAAATACACAAAATCTGGAATTTGACCGAACCGGGTCGACCCGACCCGAATCTATTTTCTCCAAATTACAGATAACCAACAACACAATATAAACATACAAAATCTGGAAATTAACCAAACGGTCGACTCGACCCGACCCGAATCGGTGACGACCCGATTTTCCTCCAAATTTCAGGTACACCAACAACAAAGTAAAACATAAACCTGGAGATTTTCGTCCGACAAGGGTGACCCGACCGGATTGTGACGACCGGAAATAAAACCCACAAATCGAGCGAAACCACCAACAAAGCGACCTCCACCCCTAAAATCGAGTTTGAAATCAAAACAAAGGGGCAAAGGTTACGGATTTTAGGGGTCGAAATCGCGAAGTTTTGGGGTGTAGGTATGGGTGAAGTGATGGGTGCGGCGTATGGGTGACCGGCGGTGTGGGGTCGAGTGGTGGTGGTGTGGTGGTGTTGGCGAGGTGACCGCGACGTGAGGTCGCCGGTGTGAAAGTCTTGAGTGTGTGTCTTGATGGAGAGAGAGAGAGAGTGAGATATATGGAATGTTTGTTTAGGGTTTGAGTTGGGGGAATAAAAAGGGAAAGGGAATTGGGTATTGGGCCGATCCAGGTGGGCTTGGATGTTTTTGGCTGGGGCTTGGTTGGGCACAGTCGGTTGGGTCAGAAAATGGGTTGTTTTTATTGTAATGGGTTGAGTAGAAATTGTTTTTGGGGGAAATGAAGTGGGTTATGGGCTTAAAATATAAAGAGAGGTTTTATTATATAAAAAGAAAGCTTTGCAAGAATTATAAATTATAAAGATGATAATATGATAAAATATAATATTTGTGAAATGCTTGATGCTTAAATACAAAAAATCAAAATGCAATGCCGTTTTGCGAAAATAAAATAACATATAATATTAGAGTAAAAGTATGATTGTGATATTAAAATGCAAATGACAAATAAAAAATGCAAATAATACTAATAATAATGATATATATACATATATATGCCTATATTAAAAAATTGTTTTAAAGTGTCAAAAATATTAAAAATTGCAAATAAAATCAGAAAAGATGGGACAAAATTGGGTGTCAACAATCTCGCCGCCCAAAAAACACTCCACTTCTTGGGCCAAGCTTGTAAATATTTTCCCAGCCCCAAGCATAAACCCGAATAGGCTGAGGACTGCAACCCTCTCCTTTCCCGAAGACACAAATTTCCTATCTCGGCCAGTGGGGGTTGCAAGTTACCTGAGACCCTTGATATCAGAGTCTAACACAAACAAAATGAAAGAGGTCTCATGGAAGTGCCTCATCAACGAAGGAATGCACGCATCTAACCGGGTACGTTTTTCTAATTTTAGGTTCGCAGTTCCTCCTCTTTTTTTTACTATTCCAACTCGAGAAAAATATATTTTTTGCAGTCATCTGTTTTGGTCGGAGAAGGTTTCCTCTGTTGCCTCAAAGAAAATGAGGACTTGAAGGGTCAACTTGATGCCCAAGAGAGAGAAATCCAGCACCTCAAAGAAAGCCTCCGGCGAAAGGATGAGCAATTATCCAGTGACTTGCCTATTGTTAATGCATAATTATACTGGGTAAGGGGCGACTACCTCCGGGCCATGAACGATCTCGAACTTGTCAATGAGGAAAATAAATCTCAAGACAAAGAGGCTGACCATCTCTACAATGATCTTCAGAATCTCCTCCTAGAGTTTGAACAACATGAAGAAGTCTTGTATTACCAAATTCAAAAAGAAGACTTCCTTCATACCGAGGTTGACCACGTTACCACCGATCTCTCTATGATTGATGCAGAGCGAGTTGCTGAGTAGGCTGCTTTCAAGCAGAACTTTGAATGAGACGTAGAGACATCTCAAAATCAAGTCCGCCAGCAAGTTCAAATCATACTAAGAACTGAGCTCGAGGCCACTACCTAAAGGAATGTTGAGATTTCTTCTCAATGAGACCAAGCCTTAGCCGAACGATATCAAGCGTGTGTTGATCTAGTGGCCGGTAAATCTTGGACGGTGCTGAAGACCGAACACATAACTTAGAATGTCCGCAGGTTTACCCTGGAATAGGTTGTGATGGGCTCCTGGACTTAGACGCTAAGATTTCTGAGGCCAAGGAACTTGAGATCAAATCCCTCCGCCGGATAAGCACTGAAAGCTCTAAAGAAAAACTAGAGGACTCCGACTTTGAGTCCGAGTGATCTGCAGGTTGTAATGCCTTTTTTGTATTTCCATTTTTATTTTGGCTGCTTTCTAGCTTTTCTTATGAATGAAAATATACATCAAACTTCCTTTTGATTTGATTGAAATTTTCCTAAATTTTGTATCAGTTATTTAATCCAAACTGAGAAAATCGCTTCCAACTTTGGACTTTAACTTAAAACAAACCATCACTTAGTTTGCTTTGAACCGGGTAAAAGTTCTTCCGTTTTGGATTTTAAATAATTTTCAACAAATATTTACTTAGTTTGTTTTAAACCAAGCAAAAATTCTTCCGGTTGTAGGTCATTCGATGACTAGATATAAGGGTCTTATTTTATGCTTATGAATAAAACGTCTCTTATTCACTTCGGGCATCAGTGTTGGAATTTTTATTCTTTCTCAACCTTTTAGACAATTCAAATATCTTTAAATAGTCTAAATTCATTTCATCTGGTGCCTTTGAAACACACCTTATAACATTATTCATTTGTTCTAGCTTCCTTTGTCGACGATAGTCCCCAGTTAAAGATTTAATAATTTTTAGCTAATAAGCTTAATGACTTTAGCAATGATATAGAGAAATACTGGTAAAGGAAAACACGAAGATAAACTTTCGAGCCAAAACTTTGAGTAAAGTATACTTTCATTTATGCTTTTCTTGGACAAACGACTTGGCATGATTCAATCGATCTTTTTTTGCCTTTACACAACTTCTTTGTAAACACTATCACTTGGGAAAGATTCACTTTATCTTTTACCCTATAAAATTTCGACTAAAAATTTCAAAAAAACTAGCAACCTTCAAATTCGAAGCAACTGCAAACTGCCTTCAATTTCCTTCACTTCTCATCTGAGGGTATGACACTCCCCTAGTGTTTGTGTTTGAAGTATGAGAACTCAAACACTATTTTGGTCTTCAGCTGCCGGGTAGTCCCTAGTATTTGTATATGATGCTAATTCATACATTCTATTTAGTAACACGCTTTACATTGTTGCGTCATTAAAAACCTCATCGAAAAGACCCTATTAGGGATAAAATCAGGCTAAGGAAAAAAAGTGCAACACGTGTTTTCAGACCTAACTCTAATCCTCCAAATATCACCTTGTAACTCCGACTTCTTGATGCAAAAATTAACAAATCCTGAAACATATGTAATTCAAACACTTAATGAACACATACCTTAGCAGTAATACCGCTTCAAATGGTTGATGTTCCAATTGTTCGGCAACCTTTGTCTATCTTCGGCTTTCAACTGGTACAAGCCTTTTTTAGTTATTCTTGACACTTTATAGGGTCCCTCCTAATTCAGACCCAATATTCCTTCATTAGGAGTTTTAGTGTTGGGGGTTACTTTTAGTAGAACCAAGTCCCCTATCTGAAAGTGCCTAAGATTTGTCCACCGGTTGTAATAACTTCCTATTCTTTGCTTTGAGCTACCATCTGTAGCAATGCTATCTCTCTATGCTCTTTTGTTAAGTCGAGCTTGACCGCCATATCCACAAATGTAATTCAAACACTTAATAAACACATACCTTAGTAGTAATACTGTTTCAAATGGATGATGTTCCTATTGTTCGGCAACATTTGTCCATCTTCGGCTTCCAACTAGTACGAGCCTTTTATGGTTATTCCTAACACTTTATAGGGGCCCTCTCAATTCTGTCCCAACTTTCCTTCATTAGGGTTTTTAATGTTAGGGGCTACTTTTCGTAGAACCAAGTTCCCTATTTGAAAGTGCCTAAGATTTGTTCATCGGTTGTAATATCTTCATATTCTTTGCTTCTGAGCTACTAGTTGTAGCAATGCTAGCTCTATATGATCTTCCGTTACGTCGAGCTTGACTGCCATAGCCTCATTATTTGACTTTTTATTTACAAGGCTGAACCTTAAGCTCGGTTCCCCAACTTCCACCGGATTCAGAACCTCTGCACCATAAACCAAAGAAAATGGTGTTTCCCCGGTGCTAGCTTTCGGTGTCGTCCTGTATGCCTATAGTACATCCGGAAGAATGTTTCTCCACTTTCCTTTTGTCATCTTCAGTCTTTTCCTCAATTTTTGAATAATTGTTTTATTTGTTGACTTCACTTGCCCATTCGCACTTGGTTGGTACAGAGCCGACACTATCCTTTTGATCTTTAGTCCATCAAGAAAATCTGTCACATTCTTTTTAATGAACTGATGATTGTTGTCGCAAGTAATTTCCTTCGGTATTCCGAACCGGCATATGATATGGTCCCAAATGAAATTGATGACTTCTTTTTCTCTAACCTTCAAGAGAGCCTTTTCTTCAACCCACTTAGAAAAATAGTCAGTCATAAATAAAATAAAGCGTACCTTTCTGGGTGCCCATGGCAACGGTCCCACAATGTCCATTCCCCATTTCATGAATGGCCACGGTAAAAAGACTGAATGCATTAATTCCATCGGTTGATGAATCATAGGAGCATGCCTTTGACATTCGTCACATTTTTTAACAAAGTTTTTGGTGTCCTCTTCCATTTGTGACCAGTAATATTCGGCTCTAATCACTTTCTGGACCAATAACTCCGATCCTGAGTGATTGACACAAGTCCATTCGTGAACCTTGCGCATCACATAATTCATTTCTCCGGGCCCTAAACACCTCGCTAAAGGACCATATAAGGATCTTCTGTATAACTACCATCAATTATGCAATACCTAGATGCCTTTGTACGAAGAGTCCTTGACTCCTTCAGATCACTAGGTAATTTCCCATCTCAAAGATAATCTATGTACTTATTCCGCCAGTCCCAAGTCAAGCTCGTGGAGTTCACCTTGCCATGACCACCATCTATTGCGGACTTCAAAAGTTGCACCACTGTTCCGGAGTTAACTCCTCAGCTTCCACGGATCCCAAGTTTGCCAAAGCATCCACTTCGTTATTTTGCTCATGTGATACATGCTCCATGGTCCATTCTTTAAATCAGTGCAATAATACTTGAATTGTATCTAAGTATTTTTGCAATAAGAGATATCAAACAAAGAAATATAGGAGAAATATTAATTATAAAAATTATAATAACAAACCTTATAGGAAAAAGAGATTCAAAAGATATAAAAATACCCCTGAAACCAGGAAGAAAATTAGATACAAGAGAAAATTTAGAAAAAGAAAATATGTAAAACCCGTAGAAGTAGAAAAGGTTAAAGAATATAAATGGTGGAATTGTAATGAAAAAAGACATTATGCTAATAAATGCCCAAAGCTAAAGAAAAAAGGAGTAAAATATATAAATACGACACAATTTATAATGAGTTTACAGCAGATCAGAGAAGATAATGATAAATGGTATGAATACGAAGATTTTTATATCAGTCAAACTGATGAAGAAAGTGAATCGGAATTAGAAAATATTAACGTTATTAACCAACACTCAGATAGTGAAAGTAGTTCTGAGTAAAATGAACGTACAAGAAAAAGAAAAAAAGAAAATTATTAGAAGAAAGAAATTATTGGATACAATGTGAACAACATGGTCATCATAAGATTGTTACAACTACAACTACAAGTGAAACAGAAAATAAATATTATAATGATAGATATAACAAGGTTACTAAAAATCTTAGTAGAATAAGAGAAAGATTAAGTAAGATAAATTGTCAACTTATTAGAATAAGGAGTATAGAATAAATAATAGAAGATGAAAACATTCGCCAAGAGGTAAGAGGATTAGAACAAGATGAAAATCTCCAACAAGGATTAAGAGAAATGGATATCAGACAATACTAATACCTAATAAAATGGTAGCAATCTATATAGAAGCCCATATAGAATATAAGTTTAATAAAATGATAAAATAAAAAATCTTTATTGATAGCGGAGCAAATTTATGCTTAGCTAGGAAGGATGTTTTAGAATCACACAGATGAAAAAGAAGTAGATCACATAAAGAAAGAGTATCAGGATTTAACAAACAATCAAAAGAATTAGATATAGTAGCAGAAAATATGAGAATTGTATTAGAAAAAATAATATTCAGATTACCAATAATATATCAATTAGATAATATGAAACAACATGTTAATTTAGGAAACAACTTCTTAGATTACTTTAAGACACATGTTATAGATAGCAATACTTTTAGCTTACAAACACCTTGTAATAAATGAATAGTATTAAAAAGAATATTACCAATACATACATTAAGATTATGTACTATAAAAACCGATAGAAATAATAACCTAAAAATATTAAAAGAAAAATATCTTAATATACTAAAAATGAACTTTGGAGAAAATCTAATTCAACTATGGGAAAGAGAAAAAATATATGCAGAAATTAAGTTGATAAATCCAAATGATATAGTTAGATCCAAACCTATTAGATATAGTCCAACAGATCAAAAAGAATTTGAAACCCAAATAAAAGAATAATTAGAATTAAAAATGATACAAGAAAGTAAAAGTCCACATTGTAGCCCAGCCTTTTTAGTAAGAAAACATAGCGAACAAAAAAGAGGAAAAACTAGAATGATAATTGATTATAGAAAACTAAATAAAAAGATAATATTTGATGGATATTTTTTACCATATAAAAGAAACTTTATTAACAGATTAGGAAATAAAAAATGGTTTAGTAAGTTTGATTGTAAGAGTGGATTTTGACAAATAAAATTAACAAAGGAATTAAAATCTTTAACAGCCTTTAGTGCCCCTCAAAGTCACTATGAATGAAATGTACTTCCATTTGGATTAAAGAATGCACCACAAATATTTCAAAGGAGAATGGACCAAGTGTTAGAAAATTAACAGAATTTTGTATAGTATATGTCGACGATATATTAATATTTAGCGATAATCTAGACGATCATATAAAACATTTAGAAGAATTTATAAAAACTATAAAACAACACGGAATATTATTATCTGAAAAAAATCTGAAATCTTTAAAAACAATAATGAATATTTAGGATATATTATATATAATGAAGGATTACAACTACAAGAACACATAGTAACAAAGATAAATAATTTCAAAGAAAAACTAGAAAATAAAAAAGAAGTACAACAATTCTTAGAAGTACTAAAATATGCTTCAGATCATATAAAAAATTTACCACTTTTAAGAAAACCATTACAAGAATTAACAAAGAAAAACATAACATTTGAATGGAAAGAAGAACATACTAAAGCTATAAAACAAATCAAGGAAAAAGTAAAAGCATTACCAAAACATAGAATACCAACGGAAAAAGATCAACTAGAACTTTTTACTGACGCTAGTGATATAGGATGGGGTGCAGTCCTCATAGCATACGATAAAGATTATATAGATAAAGAGAAACCACTAATTTGTGGATATGGAAGAGGAACATGGAAACCAAATGAGAAGAATTATCATATTAATGAAAAAGAATTATTAGCAGTAAAATTTGGAATAAAGAGATTTCATTACCACTTATTACCAGCAAAATTTGTTGTTAGAACTGACAACACACATGTAAGAGCTTTTATTACAAACAAGATAGATCCTTTACCAAAATTGAATACGATGAGAAAATGACAATAATTCTTTTGCTGTTATGATTTTATTGTTAAGAATATATCTGGAACTAAAAATGTTTTAGCTGATTTTCTTAGTTGATATAACAATGTCGATCAGCAGTGATAACCTTGAAGAATATATTACCAATGCCATGGATTCCATTATACAAACCAATGAAATCTTAATATCCATATTACAAGAAAACACCAATCTTGTAAACCAACTCAGAGAAGCCATACAAGATTTAATAACCCTGAGAACTTTACAAAATGAAAACCAACCCAAATCACATATCACTACACCTGAAAAACCAGAAGACCCTACTACTAAAACTTTGGCACCATTCGTATCAAAACTTGCAACTATATCATCCTCAATACCATCCTCTCCATCAACTGCATCAATGACCGACAAACTGAAATATACACCCGAATATATCAGTGCTTATGAGAAGATTAATAAATTTTAGGATTATAAGACTAACCCTCATATTTTACGCAGTGCTAAACTGAGCAAGTATCCCAGATTCTTGTGCAGTGAACAGGTTAACCCGGACATAGTATCAAAATTATTTACTTATGGTTTTATTGATAAACTAATAGTGGATGAGAACATGTACAACATTGCCAGATTACCGAGTATTATTATCGAATCTACAAAACTCATGATGGAATCATTTGGAAAATGAGTATATGGAATACAAATCTTTGATGCATCAACAGATTTAACAGGAAAACCTATTGTGATATGCCAAATATTCAAGACAGGGAAAAATAGTACTATCAGCGAAGATGATGAAAATTTGAATATTAAAATACCGTGCACTTTGGAGAAATTCCATGAGTGGCTCAGTACAAAAAGAATATTTGGATTATTAACATTGAAAACCAGAATAGAGGACATGTTAAGAGCCAAGAAGGCATGTATTATTGGCGACTCGAAAGGAGGCTCAGTGGAAGAAATTATTACCTTGTATTACAACAATGACATTATGACACAAGATACTATAAAACTAACAGAAATGCATGACAGAATTATAAACCTGAAACATAAACCTGCAAAAGAGAAGATTGATCAATACCAAAGGACAGTTGGACAGAAGGCCTGTAATAAATACTAGAACTACTACTACTACCAATATAATAAAAAAAAGAAGGAAATTCTGATCCTTTTGCATAAGGATGTAAAAAATCGCTACTTGAACAGGGATCGTAGTTTTACTACTTGAAGTCCAATCTACTACTCTAACAGGGAGCATGTAGTTTTACTATTTCCAGCGCAATTTACTACTCTGATAGGGACCATGTAATTTATTAATTGGAGCCCAATGTATTACCATGTATTACTACGTATTACTATGTATTACAAACCATATCACTCAAAGACAAAAAATATTATCATTGATGACAAGGAAGACACTAGCAAAGAAATCTGATGGAGATATAAAAAATGTCAAGAAGAATACCTGGAAAGCATATAGGAAAAGCAACCAAACAAAGGACAAAAGGAGAAGAGACAGCTTTGAAAAAGACTATAACAAGACAAAAGACTTTGGAGAAATTGGCAATCATAGCAGACAAAAACTATAGCACTTTAGACTTTTGGAAAAGTTGTCACTATTTACTTTATGACTTTTGAAAAATCAATTTTGTCATTTTATTATCAAGTATCAACCGAGGTTATCTATATAAAGAGCATCTTGTAACCTTATCAGGCATTCGAACACTTGATATACAAATCTTTGTTTGAAAACTCTCTCTATGTCTAAACCCTCTCCTTAGTCTATAATCATGATCAATTATAATATCATAATAACAGAGATAAATCACTTTGAAGGATTATAATTAGAACCATATTAGTCTTTAAACCTGCACCTTGATAAGAATTTTAGAAGATATTCTGTTGAGAAACTCCCAAGCACCAAGGCTAATTATCCCATAATTTCAGTGGAAGAAGAATGGAAGCAGGGCCAAGGGTGGGTTGAGATCTCCGGTGATCTGAAATTCTGATTAAGAGGTATGATTTCTAGACTATGTGTTTTTAATTATGATTTTAATAAGTGTTAGACTCTGTAATTATGATGTTCATATTGATTAAATATTATAGACTTTTATTTAAAAATAAATTTTGAGTTGATACTACCTGTTTCCTTACTATATGCTTATTACTTGATAAACTTAGATAAGACTTTATTAATATATAATCTATATTTCTACCTTCTTCAGGGTTATTAGATGATGAAAAGATTCGCGCTAAAATTGGTATCAGAGCGAGTAAAGAGGCTAAATCATCTCACATGGGATCTGACCCGAACCGAAGCTCTCCGTATAGCACATCCTTCGTGCACCAGGCATCAACCTCAGTTGCCAAGGATCGCAAATAGGTAACAGTCATTGGGTCCTCAAGGTACACCTTTTTAGGCTCTTGAGACTGAGATGATCCGTTCATCGGTGTAAATTATAAACCTGAAACATAAACATGCAAAAGAGATGATTGATCAATACCAAAGGACAGTTGGCCAGAACAGAAGGCCTGTAATAAATAATAGAACTACTACTACTACCAATACAATTAAAAAATAAGGAAATTCTAATCATTTTGTATAAGGATGTAAAAAATAACTACTTGAACATGGATCATGTAGTTTTACTACTTGAAGCCCAATCTACTACTCTAACAGGGAGCATGTAGTTTTGCAGCCCAATTTACTACTCTGACAGGGACCATGTAATTTATTACTTGGAGCCCAATGTATTATCATGTATTACTACGTATTACTATGTATTACAAACCATATCACTCAAAGACAAAAAATATTATCATTGATGATAAGGAAGACATTAGCAAAGAAATCTGATGGAGATATCAAAAAATGCCAAGAAGAATACCTGGAAAGCATATAGCAAAAGCAACCAAACAAAGGTTGCTTGATTCACAACTAGAAGTAAGTCACATTTTGCCTCGATCACATCCAAACCTGCAATCACAGCCTCCTACTTGGCTTCATTGTTAGTAAATTTCATAATTTCTATCGCCTGCCTAATAATATTACCTTGTGGGTGTTTTGAGCAACACCCCTAATTCGGACCCTTTTACATTTCACGCTCCATCCGTATACAAGGTCCAGACCTCCGAGGTCATTCCCGAGATTATTATAAGTTCCCTTTCCACTTCGAGAATCATTCTGGGAGTGAAATTTACTACAAAGTCCGCTAAAACCTAGAATTTTATAGCCGTTCTAGGTTTATATTCTATGTCATATCCACTAATTTCTATCGCCCATTTGACTAGCCTACTTGATAATTCCGATTTATGCATTATATTCCTTAACTGATACGTTGTTACTACAGAAATAGAATGGCACTAGAAATATGACCTCAATTTTCTAGTAGCCGTTATCAGAGCTAAAGACAATTTCTATAAGTGAGGATATCTGATTTCTGCACTAGCTAACGTTCTACTCACACAATAGATATGAAATTTTGTACCTTTTTTTTCTCGAACCAAGACAACACTTATAGATACTTCAGATACTACCAAATACAAGAACAATTGTTCATCTGCCTTCAGTTTATGCAATAATGACAGATTGGACAGATACTTCTTCAAATCCCTTAATGCTTGTTGACATTCCGAAGTCCACTTGAAGTCATTCTTTTTTTAGCAATGAAAATAACTTGTGACTTTTCTCCGAAGATCGAGAAATGAATCTACTCAGGGCGGCCAGCCTTACGGTGAGTCTTTGTACCACCTTTACATCTTCGAGGACCTACGGTATCTCTTTGATAGCCTTGATTTTGTATGGATTGATCTCTATTCTCCGATTTGAAACCAAGAAACCTAGAAACTTGCCCGAGCCCACTCCAAAAGCGCACTTCTCTGGGTTTAACTTCATATTATACTTCAGATTATGTCAAATATTTCATGCAAATGCTTTAAATGGTCCTTTGTCTCCACGGATTTAAGTAACATATCATCAATATAAACTTCCATCGTATTTCCTATTTGGTTTTCAAACATGTGATTAACTAGGCGTTCTTATGTTGCTCTGACATTTTTTAAACCAAATGACATTACATTAAAGCAGTAAATCCCATACCAAGTTATAAAAGAAGTTTTCTCTTGATCCTCCATATTCATCCTGATTTGGTTGTATCCGGAGTAAGCGTCAAGAAAACATATCATCCTATGCCCTGTCGTAGCATCAATCATTCGATCGATGTGCGGTAAGGGAAAATAATATTTTGGACAAGCTTTATTTAAATAATTAAAATGTATGCACATTCTTAATTTGTTACTGACAAAATTATGATAGCAGAGTAGAATTAGTGGTCGTGAGTTCTTTCAGCGAATGGTTTTTTGTTCGAGATCAGGTGGCAATGTTACTTGTGATAAGTGAAGCTTAATGGAATGGATAGTCGGGTTTCTTCACCTAAGAGTGTGTGCTGACACCTATTTTTTACTCTCTAATACTTTATTTAATTATTCAGAGTTTATGAGTTATGAACGGAGTAAAATATGCAGTTTACAAACCGAAAGTAATTTTACGAAATTATTCCGGTAACATTTTGCCATGTTATTTGACAAAATATTATCGAATATATTATTGTATATCATTTGCATATTTTTACATATTTTTAAGAAATATCTATCAATTTCTTAAATTAAAGAGGATAATTATTCAATTAATTGTCTAAATTAATTATATTAATTTGGTAAATATTTTACTCCATAAACTTAAGAAAATTTGAGTAATTAAATATAGTGTCAAATATCATCTTATTTTACCCTCAATTGTTTTAATTATGAAAGATTTTGGCTTTTATCTATAACTTGTTTTAATTTTAGCCTCAATTGATTTTAATTGGCTAATTTTGGCTGCAATTGAAATTAAAGTGGTCATTTGCTAATTAATATCTGCGACACATTTGCACAAATTCGGTCAGCACCCCGACCCTTTAATTTATCGAATTTCGGGCTTATCTTCTTTTATTTTTGGGCAAGCCCAGTCCGTTAAGGACCAGGCCCAAAGAGAGGCCCTCATTTGCATGTTGAGAATGACCTTAGTCCTATTAGGTTGCCACTGTCTAGTGTTCTATTAAGGTGCCAAGTCATTCTGGATCACTCTTTCATCATGTTATTTGTACTTCTGTGTAAAATTTGGAAGAGATCTGTTGGACTATCATTTTCTTGCTCATTATCCTAAGATATGCATCCTCTTATCAGAAGAAATATGTGCCCTTTTGTTATGTGAAAATCGCTATATGAATATGTTCTCTGTTTGTGCTTCCTGAAATCTGTGCCCTTTTGTTAAGGCTGTCATTTCTCTGGGTCTGTGATGGTTTGTTTAATCTACTACAGTCAACACAATTATATACCTGCATGCATTTCTAACTCTCTTGTTTGTTTTTCCCTCTCATTGCATGACCTGGGGTCCACTGTGTCCACATCTGATCTGAAACTGCCTAACATTTGAGTCGTTATCACATTCTTCATCGAGTCCAAAACTGCCGGAAGGCCCAACATGGGTACAAATAGTAGAAGGCCCAGCCATGAGTGAAAATGACGTAGATTTAGTTGGTTCGTTGTCATTCAACAGTCAACAACTGTTCACCTCGGGCAGTCTCCTGGTACCTCAGTTATTTGATTAAGCCGACTCTAGTCAAACTAGGTTAAAGCCAAGCCAAATCCCACTTGATTAGAGTATATTGACTCAGGAAGGGCTTTGAATATTTGAGACGTGTTTGAAGCCCAATAGAACCTTCCGTATCCGCGTGGTCGGTGACCCGAGGATTACGTTAATCCAACTATGTGCTATGTGCGAACATGATTTGTTCCATATGGGTTAAACTAAGACTGTCAAGTGGGCCGGGCCGGGCCGTCCCGCTACTTGGCCCGCCTCGATCCCCCATAAAAAAAATTATTTTTTTGTCGGTGTCGGGGTTCGAACTCGGGACAGAGCCTGGGATTGTCCCGCCCATCCCGATCCCGACCCGCCCCATCTCGTCCTATCCCGCCCCATCCTGACCCCGTCTCGCCCCGTCCCGTCCTGCCAGCCCCCTCCCCCTTTGTAAAAATAACCGTTGCAACAACGACTAAATTTTGATTTTCGTCGTTGTCCAACGGCTATAACGGCCATTTTTGCCCCCCCCCACCCCACCCCCCCCAATAAACCCCCCTACCCCCGTAATATTTATTTTTAACCTTTAAGTTAATATATTTACACTTTAACCCTATTTCTTAACTATAAATACCTAGGGCTGACAAACGGGAGGGTAGGCCGGTCCCGACCCGACCCGCCGGGTCCTGCCCTCGGTCCCGCCCCTACCCTGCTATAAAAAAATGGTTCGAACCGGGACGGGACCTGGGCTCGTCCCGGTACGCCCGCCCCCGTCCCTCCCCGTTGCAAAAACTGACCGTTGCACAACGACCATTTTTTGCTCCCTCCCAACCCCCTTACCCCTTAATATTTATTTTGAACCCCTAAGTTAATATATTTATACTTTAACCCAATTTCCAACTATAAATACTTCATTTTTCTCTCAAATCTTCCTAATCTCTCAATCTATCTCTCTACAAGTCTACATTGTCTACTAAATATTAAATTTTATTTATTCATTTGTATAACTACATCAAAGTTAAAAAAAATGAGAGTGAAGTTAGCAACTAGCTTGAGGATCATCCATCGAGCAAAGTTTCAATTTTCAACCTCGATTACACGTCGACGTTACGTCTGCGTTTGGTACATATGTTCCTTCTTTAAATTATTATTGTTACTTTATTTTAATTAGCACACTTAATTTTATTATCTTTAACTATTTATTAGTATAATTAAAATGGAAGGATTAAGAGGTATGTTTAAGGGTAAGGGTAATAGTGCTTCTTCTAGTATGGGTAACAATGGCAGGGGTACTTCTTCTAGTCATCTTATTCCTAGACAGAATGATTTGGTTGATTACGCACATATAGATCATGAAACTGAAGTTTTTCTGAAATACCATTAGATTTAGACGATGAGATATTTTCTGCAACTCAACCCGACTTTAATTTAGAAGATAATCTAGATGACACACCCACTGATATAGATGACACACCTACTAGTGCACCTCCAACTGGAACGCCTCTTAGTCCCGTAGTATGAGACGAGACTCAATGAAACGAAAATTAAAATCAAATACATGAATTTTTTTTATAGGAACGAAGAAAATCAAGTAGTTAGATGTCAAATCTGTAAAAATATTTATAAATTTAAAATGGGAAAATGTCATGGTGTGACGGGTGGTTTACTGAGACACGTACAAAACTTTCACAAATCTAGGTGGGATCAATACCTGGCTAAAAAATCGGGTGCGTCAATGCCCTCTCAGTCGGAACAAGGTTCACATATTGTCCCGGACTAAGTACAGGGTCAAATTAACCCTATGACGGGGTAAATTGTAGGCCTTAAATACGATAAACATAAAGATAGGGAAGCAATAGCAAAATTAGTTGCGATAGAGGGTTTGCCTTTTTCATTTCCTTCCTCTCCTGGTTTTATTCATTACATTAGAGATATGTATAATCCTACTTTTAACTATTTTCCTAGATAAATTGTTAGGAGAGATGTATTTGAATTTGCACATGAATATCAACAATATTTACGTTATTCCTTATATCATTTTCCTGGTAAAGTATCTATCACGTCTGATATATGCCGTAGTACTAACGGTCATAATTATTTAATGGTAACATGTCATTGGATAGATTATAAATGGTCTATGCAAAAATAAATTTAGTGTATAGATATATTGATGATAGGCACACCGGAAATTTTATTGCATAAAATATTCATCAAGTTTGCGATTATTATGGTATAACTGACAAAATAATGACTGTTACGTTAGATAATACTTCTTCTAATAATTATGCTATTAGACTTTTAAAAGATCTTTTAACTATCTTTTTCTAATCATTTTCATATAAAATGTGTGTGTCATATTTATAACTTAGTTGTAAAGGATGGTCTATCACTTTTTGAAGACATTTTTAATAAAATACATTTTGATATACACTTTATTTTTAGAAGTAATAGAATACAACGAAAAAAAAGAATATAAAAAAACTTGTCACGCTTGTGGACTAGCTTATAGAAAAATTCCCGAAGAAGTAGTGACTATGTGAAATTTTTTTATACGAACAACTGTTTGTTGCTTATGATTATAGAATACCTATAACTTTATTTTTTAACGCCCAAAATCGAAATCCAACTGATATGGTTGTAGATAACGATTGAGAAAAAATTTCAGAACTTATTGTATTTATAGAGAAATTTTTTCAAGCAACAAAATAATTTTTCCAGTATATATTATCCTATTATTTCAACTATGTTGTTTTATATAGCTTTAATATTTTTATTACTTAGTGAATATATGGAAAAATCAGCTTATAAGACACCTATTAAATAAATGTTTATAAAATTAAAATAATATTTTATTCTTATTCCCACTATTTATATTAGTGGTGCTATATTAAATCCGATAATTAAAATAGACGGTTGTAAAGCATTAATTAAACTATTTATGATTGTATAGCAGTACCTCTCCAATTCCAAAACATCCAAATGACCCACCACCTATTGAACAAACTAAAAAAGAAGTGTTGTCTAGCATACAAGAAAAATGCAAAAAAAAATATATAGGCATTAGTGCTAACAACCAACCGGCTTCCATACCATCTTCTTCAACACAACCTCAAAAAAGACATGTCGTTTCTGTGGCTAGTATTGAAAGCCGTAGACATAGAATGTATAGTGATAACACTACTAACCAAGTTAACAAGTTTGTTGTTTTTGTTTTGCAGGGTGTTGTACCATACCAAGCAGTTCTCAATGAAGAAGGACGTGAAGACTTGTTGAAATATTGGAGGGAGAATGAGAAGACATTTTCGACATTATTAAAGATGGCCCGAGATGTGTTGAACATTCAAGCGTCATCAACAGCGTTTGAAAGTGCTTTTTCTACCGGCAGATTTCAAATAGGAGAGCACAGACACTCATTAGCGGGAGACAGCTTGGAGATTGCAGTATTATTCAGAGATTGGATACGAGCGGAGCGGAGAAGGTGCGGTCAACCGGAGATCAACGAAGAAGAAGACGAAAACTACAACGAAATCTTATCCGACGGAGGTGGAAGCAACGTCAAGCAATTTGACCAACAAATATCAATTCCAACCGAAGAACCGCAAAAAATCAAAAGAAACTAGAAAAGGTGTTTTTAAATATGTAATTTTTTTAATCGCAATTTTACTATGTTATTTGCAACTTTCAACACCACAAAGTTTCAATTTTGACAATTGTATTACAAAAAATTATATTTCTATTAAATAATATAAGAGGCACAAAAACAATATTGAGATGCTTTCATTACAGTATCTTATTCAATTATTAAGGTGTTTATATATATATTATTATTTTAAATCAAGTGCAAAAAAAAAATGGAAAGACTCGATCCCGTCCCGCCCCGACCTGCTAATACCGGTCCCCTTTTCCGATGGGATCGGGAATGGGATGGGACATCGGCGGATCCTGCTAGTCCCGCCGGAGGACCGATCCCGCCCTACCCCCGTCCCGTCGGGTCCCGTCCCGCCGGGACCCGCCCTGTTGGTCACCCATATGAATACCTCATTTTTCTCACAAATCTTCCTATAATCTCTCTAATCTCTCAATTTATCTCTCTACAATTCTACATTGCCTACTAAATATATATATATTTTTGCTCATTTATATCAAAGTTAAAAATTTGGGAGTAAAGTTGGCAACTCGCTTGAGGGTCATCCATCGATCAAAGTCAATTTTCAACCTCGATTACACGTTGACTTTACACCGGCGTTTGATACCTTCGTTCATTCATTAAATTATTGTTGTTACTTTATTTTAATTAGTGCACTTAATTTCATTATCTTTAATTATTTATTTGCATAATTAAAATTGAAGGATTAAGAGGTATGTTTAAGGGTAAGGGTAAGGGTAAGGGTAAAGGTGCTTCTTCTAGTAGGGGTAACAAGGGCAGTGGTACTTCTTCTAATAATTTTATTCCTAGTCCCGATGATTTCATTGATTTCACTCATATAGATGAAACTGCTTTTTTTAATGATATATCATTAGATGATGAGGTCGATGAACCAAACTTTAATTTAGACGATAATCCAGATGACACACCCACTAGTACACCTCAAACTCAGGCTCAGATTGAGTCTGAAACTGAAACTGGAATGCCTCATATTCCCCCTAGTATGAGTCGAGGCCCCACACAATGAAAATTAAAATCAGTTGCATGACATTTTTTTATAGGGATCAAGAGAATCAACTAGCTAGATGTAAAATTTGTAAAAATATTTATAAATTTAAAATCGAAAAAGGTCAAGGTGGGACAGGAGGTTTATTGAGACATGTACAAGGCGAGCACACAACTAGGTGGAATCAATACCAGGTTAAAAATTTGGATGTGCCAGCTAAGTTGGGATAAGGTTCACATAGTGTCCCCGACCAAGTATACGGTCAAATTAACCCGACGACGGGGGGAATTTTTGGTCCTAAATATGATAAAAATAAAGATAGGGAAAATATGGAAAAATTAGTTGGGGTGGAGGATTTGTCTTTTTCATTTCCTTCCTCTCCTGGTTTTATTCATTACATTCGAGAAATATATAATCTTGCTTTTAATGGTTTTCCTAGATCAACTGTTAGAAGAGATGTTTTTAAATTTTCAAGTGAATATCAACAATAATTACATTATGCATTGTATCATTTTAATGGCAAAGTGGCTATCACTTCTGACATAGGTCGTAGTACTAACGGTAATAAATATATAACGATAACATGTCATTGGATAGATCAAAATTGGTCTATGCAACGTATTTTAGCATATAGATATATTGATGATAAGCATACTGTAAGTTTATTGCACAAAATATTAATGAAATTTGTGATTATTATGTAATAAATGATAAAATTATGACTATTACATTAGATAATATTACTTCTAATGATTATGCTATAAGACTTTTAAAAGTTCGATTAACTCCATATTTTCCATATCATTTTCATATAAGATGAGTGTGTCATATTTATAACTTAGTTGTAAAGGATTGTCTAAAACGTTTTCAAAACATTCTTGATAAAATACAATTTGCTATAAATTTTATTTTTAAAGGTAATAAAAAACAAAGATGCAAAGAGTAAAAAAAATATGTCATGATTGTGGATTACCTTATAGAAAATCCAAAAGAAGTTTCGACTAGGTAGAATTCTCTGTATGAGCAACTACTTGTTGCTTACGATTATAGACAACCTATAACTTTATTATTTAACGCCCATAAAATAAATCCAAGGGATATGCTTGTAGATAATGATTGAGAATTTTTTTTAGAACTTAATGGATTTCTAGAGAAATTTTCAAGCTACTAATGAATATATGCAAAACCCAACTTAAAAGCCATCTATTGAAAAAAATATTTTAAAAATTAAAAAAATACTTTTTTTCCTATTCCCACTATTTATATTATTGGTGGGGTAATAAATCCGACTATTAAAGTAGACGGTTGTAAAACACTAATAGAAACGATTTATGATTGTATAGAAGTACTTCCAACAAACCTAACTGAAGAACCAACTCACAAACCAACTAAAGAAGAAGTTACGTCTAGCATACACACTGAATGCAAACAATTATATATGTATTACCAACAACAAAGTATAAATAATCAACCGGCTTCTGTATCATCTTCTACTACTTCACTGCAATCTTATAAAAAACATGCGGTTTCTGCTTCTAGTATTCAAGGTCTTAGAAATAAAATGTTTAGTGGTTCAACTTCTTCATAAGTTAGCGAATTTGATGTTTATGTTTTGCAGGGTGTTGTACCGTAAAAATTAATTGTCAATGATGAAGGACGTGAAGACTTGCTGAAATACTGGAGGCAGAATGAGAATATATTTCCGACACTAGCAAAGATGGCCCGAGATGTGTTGAACATTCAAGCATCTGAAAGCGTTTTTTCTGCTGGAAGATATCAAATAGAAGAGCATCGACATTCATTGGCGGAAGACACATTGGAGATTGCAGTTCTATTTAGATATTGGATTCGAGCGGAGCATAGAAGGTGCGGTCAACCAGAGATCAACGAAAAAAAAGACAACAACTACAATAAAATCTTGTCTGAGGGAACAGAAAGCGATGTCGAACAATTTGACATGCAAATTCCAATTCCAACCGAAGATCTTCAAGACAATGTGAGGAAATTAGAAAAAGTATGGTTAATTATGTAATTTTTTTAATTGCAATTTTACTATGTGATTTGCAACTTTTGAACAACACCACAAAGTTGCAATTTTGAAATTGTATTATAAAAAAATTATATTTCTATTAAATAATATAAGAGGCACAAAAATAGCCTTGAATGTTTTAATTACACTATCTTGTTCAATTATTGAAGTGTTTAAATATATTATTTTTTAAAATTAAGTGGCAAAAAACCCCACAAATTCCGATCCCGACCCCCCAAATCCCGACCCTTCTTTCGGTGGGATGTGGGATGGGAAACTTGAAGAACACTTACGTTCCTTTTTCCCAGGGCCTGCATCTCACGATACAAGAATAGAGTTTCAGGACGACGGATCAGTTCACTAGGATTCTCACGTATTAGCTATTTGTGAGCCCATTTCATTCAGGGTGTTAGTTTATTTACTTTTCATGTCATATTTTACAGTACATGTATGTCAGGGCTTTGTCTTAGTAAATCATTTTTAGCAGTCAGACTCATGCTCAGAGGTTTCAAAGACTAGTCCAACATGGCATGTCAGATATTCAAACGATTTATGTTTTTGAATTACTTCCGCTATTATATGTTTCAGACAATAATTTTAGTATTCAGATTTCTATGTTTTAAATGATTATTTTATGATATTAGATGCCCATGTTGATCCAGTAAGTCATGTGATTTGCTCGATCACATGTAGTCGCTCAGGCTATGGTTTGGGGCATGATAAAGCTTAGTATCAGAGCCCTAGGTTCAAGTGTCTTAGGGAGTCTATGATACTATGTCTAGTGGAGTTTCCTTTATATATGTGTGATGGCCACACATATAAATGGTTAACGGCCAAGACATTTAGGATTGTCTTACTTCTTTCATGCTCTAGATCATTCAGTTAGAGCTATACCTTCAGGAATATTTCTAACTCATGCCATGAAACTTAGAGCAGTAAGCAGCATTCTCTTCCTATCAAATTACGTACTATCGAATCGCAAGAAATCCAAGGTCCAAGTGAGAATGATTACCATTGGGGTAAAATTGTAAAGTGTCTGACTGTAACGGATGGGAGTTGAAATGATATTGAAAGTGGAATAAAGTGCATGTCACCTGAGAAGGGGCAGATGTATCATGAATGTGAAAGTCAAATAATAATGGCATACTTAAGGAAGAAGAACAAGAAATTGCAAGAAGATAAAGATAGAGAAATTAGTAAAAGAGCTAAGTCTACAGGAAACATTAGCCATGGAGGATCTCAGGGAGGTGGAGGAATACAGTTTTTCGATAGGAGGTCATTAGAATCCACTCCATCTACAGCCACTGCACCAGTCCCGAGGTTTTAATATGATCAGAAAGGTCAACTCGACCAGAAATAGAGTTTCAGAGGACCATACTCAGTCACAGGCCAGCGTGGGCCACAGAGGTTTTTAGAATCCTATGTGCATCAAATGTGATAGGAGACACCAAAGGGTGTATCGTTCATGCATGGATGTGCGTTTTGGGTGTGGCCAGCAGGGTCACTATATTAGGGACTGCCAATCAGTGAGACAGGGGCATCATAGGTAATATGACTCAGTCCGCAAATTCAGCAGCTCCCCGTAATTCTCAAGCCCAAGCCGGGTGTAATGCAGCTAAGCCTGGTAATGCATGTGGAAGCAGAACCACTTGTATGTATTAGCAAGTCGTCAGGACTCAGACGCATCCCAGATGTCGCCACAAGTATGATAATGATAGTTCTAATGTAATACCTCACGGGGAAGCACGTTATGAATTTCGCTGCAGCAGGCATAAGTTGATCACTATGATTTTGAACAGAATAGAGCCTAAGAGAAAATCACTTATGATTCTAGAATGTCTCAATTTTTCAAGTTGTATATTTCATCGTACGACCCATGCACATGACTAAGAATATATTGTGTACGGCATGAGAACTAAGAATAGATGAATTATTCAAGTTTATTCAAATCAGAACAAGAAAGTACTACGTTAGTAAGCTACTACAAGAAGCAGATAGTATTGTGAGATAAAAAGATGTGACAATTCCTTCTTAGGTTATGTGATTAAACTTTACCCCAGATGTGTATAGTTTGACATGATTTTAAAGTGTATAGAAACTTTGGGGTTAGGTATTTCAATCTTTCATTTAAGAGAGACGTAATTGCCCTAAGTTTGATTTATGTTAATAGTTCAGCAAAGATAGTATATGACCGTAGAATAGGGTTCGAATGATGAGGGAAGTTAGAAATAACCCCGTGCTTCACTTTAGTTATTCAGAGCAGAACCAGAGAACATGATGCTAGCAGGTGGTTAGTAGAAGAATAGTAAATAAGTTTTAGTAGATACAATGAATTATTACTATTTGGTTTCCTTAGTCAGGTTGACATTAGTGGGTGGTTAACCATTTGAATAGACCAAATGTGTGTTAGAACCCAAACAAAGTTTAATTTAAACCTAAAGTACAGTGACAGTGGAAGAAAGAGATCAGCTAGATAATATGAGAGCAAACTACAAGAAGAGTAGTCTTCAAGAGTTACCAAAAAGGGTTTTTCCTAAGACTGACAATGCGAGTAAAGTTAAGTCGTTAAGACAAAATATGCCAGTTAATAATTTAGAGTTCCCAGTCCATGTACTTAGTTCAGTTTTCCCTCAAAAGGAAGATTTTTCAGAAGTGAGTTGAAAGATGAGTCGTTAGTGATGCAAAGTGCAAAGAATTACAGAAGATAGGAAAAGTTTTTTGGATCCTAACAAGAGAGAATGATTCATAATTATAAAACCTTAAATTTTTGTGTACATTGTCAGTAAGTCCAGTTAGACATTTGAAAACCTGAAGGGTTAGCAGGGGATATAAAGAACCACAGCTCAGTAATGAGGGAAAATGAGATAGTCTTCATAAGGTATGTGTCTCGCGTGTACAAGAAATACGAAGTGAGTAGAATGATCGTCAGTCGACTTATGTCAAGATCAGTTATTATCAATTAAGAGATCACATAAAAGCTATAAGATCATGCCAGTTATGTGTCACAAGGGTAGTGCCATTGCACGAGACTCTAATCTTCAAGGTATTGGTCAAAGACATAGCGTGCAACAATACTAAGAGTATTTCAGGAAGTGTCTCATAAAGAAATTAAGTATGGGGAGTTTAGCTCCTGTTGAGGCGGACAAGAGAATTATGGTGAGATAATTTCATCATTTAGCAAACCTAGGAGTTCAACTTTTGGACCCCGAAGATGGTAGAGTTGTTGTACAGAACAAATCCAAATCCTCATTAGTAGCTGATCAAAAGAGGAAAATAGTTTCGTGGTCTCTATATATTACAGCTACATGAAGAGATTCACAGGTATAAATCCATAAATTTTGAACAAGGGGGAGATGATGGTACTCTAAGGTACCAAGGAGAATTTTGCGTCCCAGATGTAGATAGACATAAAGAGAGGATTATGGCAGAGGCGCACAGTTTCAGATATTCTACCTACCCAAGATCCATGAATCCATCATTTCAAATCGTGGTGTTCAATTCACAACGAACTTTTGGAAGTCTTTTAAAAAAGGATTAGGTACCTAGGTAAATCTCAGCACAACTTTTCATCCTTAGACAGATGGTCAGGCAGAGCGTACTATTCATACCCTTGAGGATATGTTGAGGGCATATGTCCTTGATTTCAAAGGTAATTTGGATGATTACTTGCCCCTTATTGAATTTGCTTATAATAACAGTTATCATGCTAGTATCAAGATGACACCATTCAAAGCTCTGTATGAGAGAAGGTGTAGGTCGGTAATTGGTTGGTTTGAAGTTGGTGAAGTAAAGTTGTTAGGGCCAGACTTGGTCCATCAGGCTATGGAGAAAGTCAAGTTGATCCAGGAGCATTTGAGAATGGCTCAGAGTCGCCAAAAGTCCTATTCAGACGTAAGGCATAGAGACTTGAAATTTCATGTTGATAATTAGGTGTTTCTGAAAGTTTCACCTATGAAAGGTGTCATGATATTTGGAAAGAAAGGGAAACTCAGTCCCACATATATCAGAACGTACAAGATTCTGCGAAGGATTGACCAAGTGGCTTATGAGCTTGAACTGCCACAAGATCTAGTTGTTGTGCACCCAGTATTGCATGTATTCATGTTGAGGAAATGTGTGGGAGACCCGTCGTTGGTTGTTCCTACTGAATCCATCATAGTTAAGGATGGTCTAACCTGTGAAGATGTCCCTATGGCTATTCTAGATCATCAGGTTCGTAAGTTCAGGACCAAGGAAGTTGTCTCAGTGAAAGTGTTGTGGAGGAGTCTGAAAGTTGAGGAAGCTAAATGCGAAGTCGAAGAGGACATGAAGTCAAGATACCCGCACTTGTTTGAGGAGAAAGCAGAAAATGTATAAGGTAAATACCTTCAGTATTCATGTTATGTCCCCGTACGTATCGATGTCTCATGTTTTATGTTCAGTTCACTAGGATTCTCATGTATCAGCTATTGGTGAGCCTCATTTCATTCGAGGTGTTTGTTTATTTACTTTTCATGTCATGTTTTACAGTAAAGGTATAACAGGGCCTTGTCTTGGTAAATAAATTTTAGCAGTCAGACTCATGCTCAGAGATTTCAACGACTAGTCTAACATGTCATGTCAGATATTCAAACTATTTATATATTTGAATTACTTTCGCTATTATATTTTCTAGACAATATATTTTGGTATTCTGATTTCTATGTTTTAAATGATTATTTCATGATATTAGATGCCCATGTTGAACCAGCAAACCATGTGTTTCGGTTGATCATATGCAGTTAAACACCGAGTGTCGTGTTACACCTAGGCCATGGTTCGAGGCATGACAGTACCTGTCTCTAACCACACAGCCTTAATACTTGTCTCTAGCCACACAGGCTCACACCGTACCTGTCTCTAGCCACACAAGCTCATATACTCGTCTCTAGCCACACATGCTCATATCGTATGAAATATGAATATGACATGCACAACAACAAGAAGCCATATTATGCAATAAATATTCTACCTTTAGTCAATTTATGCCATAAGATCCGACTTTTAGATATTTATGCAATAAAGACTCGATCTTTTGCTTCTTTTCCACTTTTAAACGAGTATAAAAGAGTGATGGGACACACAGTCACATATAAGACATGCATTTAATAAAGATGCAGAAAGTACAGACTTAATACCCCAATCACAGATCCAAAAGATCGTACTACTCTATCAGCTAGTACCCAAGTATGACATTCACAACATAATTTAAAGACGCAAGTATCCATAACATGTCACTGGTACCCGATGTAAGTTCTCTTCACCTCAAAAGTATCGATATCCCCTTATTATCCCCATTACGCACTCTTAGTTAGTTAATTAGATCAACCATGACGCTTAAGTAAGGTACAAGATCTCAACTTGCCTGGAATTTAGAGTTCGAGAATCACAACAATGCCTTTCCTTTTTGTAATGCCTCCGAAAGGTTCAAATCTATTCAAATATGAAAAGTACATTAACACACGATTCAATAGACACCCATATTACTATGATAATAATTCAGGTTCAAAAAAGTCACCCAAAAAGTCAATTACGAGCTCTAAAAGTCAAAACTGTAATTTCATAGCAAAATCGGGTTCAATATAGTCAAAATAATACTCTAAAGTGTTAAATGAGTCCATTGATACCCATATTGCTATACTTTAGTTTGGAACCCAAAAACGACCCTAAAAAGGTAACCCCGAGCTCCCAAAGGCAAAACCTTTTATTTAGAAATTGATTTACCCATAGCTTATATAGTCTAGATCCAGAAAATCACTCAATTTCATCCATGAATCGATCCCCAAATTGAGATTTTGTATTCTCTTATCCTTAGGGCTCAAAACCTAAACACGGATAAAAATGATAACTGACAGATATAATTATGGGGACAACACCAAAATAAAAGTTAGATACTAAACCCCTCATTGATACGAGAACAACGCCACAAAAATTACCTCAAACGGAGCTCTATAACTTAAGATATGATGAAAATACCTAATGGACTAAGTCTGAATTTTTAATACACAGGGGTTCACATTTGCGACCAGATCTTCGCAATTGCAACCACTGCAATCGAGACCGGATCTCAAATATGCGACCAGGTGTCTCATTCGAGACCAAAGGTCCGCATTTGCGACCACACCAGAAACCAACAATAGTTGTCCGCAGTAAAATGAGCATAACTTCCTCATACTATGTCGGAATTCGACAATGCTTTTTGATATGGTTTCGTAATTAAGATACAAATCTTATGGTTCAATCGAAACACAAATCAAAGGTCATTTCTCAATATGGTACCCCCTTTATCGCTAAATAAATGATGTTGAAACTTTAAACACAATCACGACACAACACAAATCCATGCGAAACTCATCAGAATCTCACAAAAACTTGCGGACAAGTCCAAAATTATCATACGGACCTGCTCGAACCTCAAAATACCCAAACGAGTCTGTCTTGATCCGATGTTGACCGTGATCAACTCCAAATCATCTCAAAGGCTAATTTCTCAATCAACCACCTAAATCACACCCGAACCTCTCGAAAACCGAACCAACGACTCGACAAAGCCATAAATCACATTTCTGACCAAATGGAATCGACAATTTTTTGAAAAAGACTCATTTACCTCCGGTGTTGACTTTGGTCAAACTTCTTCATTCTTAACTTAAGGATTTCCAAAATATCATTTTCTTTCCTAAAACGCATCTGAAGTCTCGGGAATTACGCCATCATTCCCCACAAGTCATAAACATCAATACGAAGCTAATGGAACCAACAAATTTATAATCCGGGTCTTATTTCTTTCCGTGACCATCTTTTCACCATTAATAGACATATTAAATGCTAAAACTGACTTAGTTGTCAATAAACATACCAAATGAA
Organism: Anisodus acutangulus; assembly: GCA_029783415.1. Taxonomy (NCBI): domain Eukaryota; kingdom Viridiplantae; phylum Streptophyta; class Magnoliopsida; order Solanales; family Solanaceae; genus Anisodus; species Anisodus acutangulus. The sequence continues at coordinate 19,057,572 of CM056490.1, forward strand.
CTCTAAAATTAGTTTTGTCAATTTTTACATGTCATAAATAGTATTTTAAATCTAACGGAATGTTCAGATCGCCAATTAAAGCATGTTTTCCCAAAATAAATAATTTATCCAAATAATTGAATGTTGGAATTTTCAAAGTGAAACATTCTCCCAAAGTGAATCAAATGATATCAGTTTGACTTCAAATTTGGCAAAAAAATCAAAATAATTATTACGAAACTTTTGAAATAGACAGCGCGCAAAATAGAACATCGATTCTCAAAATGACCGATCGGGTCATTACAAATTTGTGTTGAAGTTTCGTGCTTTTGATAATACTATAATTAATATATAAGTATTCGAATTATCATAAATAAATGGATTTAATTTTTTTAAAAAAATAGTTGGGGTAATTCAAATGAGTGAGCAAACTAAGTGAAGTTTCTATCTCTTATTGATTAGTACTATGTTATATATATATATATATATATATATATATATATATATATATATATATATATAATTTTTTTCTTCTCATACATCCTCTCTACCCTGCAAAGATAGAGGTAAGGTCTGCATACTCCCTACCATCTCCAAACTCACTTGTGGATTACACGGGGTACGTTGTTGTTGTATATATCTGTTCTCCTTTTTTTCATATTTATTGTACAATTTTATGTTTCGATTTATCTAAATTAACTATTTCTATCTGTCCATTATAAGAAATGTTTGAAGGAATTAATTCTTAAAATGATAAATTTATAGTTTTGGATCTAAAAATGTTAAAAGAGTAAACTTTAAATACAAGAGTGCATAATTTTATTATAAACTTTACATCTTTTTAAGTTTTGGTTTTAACCTACTGAATATATTGAGCTTGGAAACTCGTAAATCAGCCATCGCGTTCGGTAAATGATGCTATTGAACTAAATTTATTCCGAACAAAAATTATTATGTTTGAGCGAACAAATAGTTGAGGATTTTTGGGATTTGAAATGCGAATTGGATGTGAAATTTTGGAGAGAATATGGGCTTATAAACGGCTCATTGAGGAGTGAAAGTATATTTATGTCCTAGAGACAATCTGTATTAGGACAAATGTACTTTATACACATTCATATTGTTATTAATGGAGATTAATATTTTGACATTTGCGATTATTGAACTATTATTTGATTATTTGTAATTATTCATTAATGTGCATCCCTTGAACTTACATTGTCATTAATAGAGTGAGATATCGATGATAGAGTGTAACTCTTAAAATAGCATCGACTAATGATCATCGAGAATGGGATATCGATGATATGTGATAAGTCGACATGTGGTCTGCATCTGATCCTTAGAGGATATAGTATGTCTCACCTGCTATGAGTAATGGCTACTCGTGATGGACACATGGATACTTTGGAAGTATTGGCATACTCTGCTGATATATTATTTGTTATACTTGTCTAAAGTATGATCAACGTGTGGGAGATAGAAGTCCTTATACTTGAGGTCAATACGCGCCTAGTCTACAAAATAATGTACTTTGATCTCGTCCTAAGCTCAAATGTCTTATAGATTGAGATACGGCTTGTATTGGGTACATTACGATGTGGATTAAAGGTGGTAGTTGAGCCAAGATTAGGATTCATTCCTCGAATGTATATTCGAGAGAACACTCGAATTCTCGGTGATATTAGGTTGACTAAGTCGTTGGCCAATGCAATAGACGTATTTAGAATATGGTCTAGTTGTCAACTAATATAGATGAGACACAAGTATTAAGCCATTTGGATAGACACTTGACAAATTCTAAGCTTGATCGGGTGTGTCGTGAATAAAAGGATTTTATCTTACCACATAAAGGTTAAGTTTACTGGATTCTCATAAACGTACTTCACATATTGAGTTCGTCTTCCAGCGTCATCTAGGAGTTCCGCGTAGACCTTGATTTGATTAATGTCGATATGAGAAGGCATGTAGGGTCACACTATATCGATTGTCCTTTCGATCTAAGGATGTATTAAAAGAGAGTAATTAAATGTTCAATTTAGAATCGAGTTATTTAAATGAATAATGATTATTTTAATTAAGTCAAAATTATATTTTGGATTTAAATAAGAATGCGCAGAAAATAAATTGAGACAGTGCAGGAACACGTCGAGCGCCGCGGCGCCCATACCCTAGGGTCGTGACGCCTCCGCCTCGATTTTTGGGCCAGGCCCAAGGTCAAACCCTAATCCGGGTTTGACTTAATTTTCACCTATAAATAGAGGCATTCTTTTTATTATTCTACACCAATTCCATATTATCATTTTAAGCCTTGGAGACTTAGAATTAAACTCTCTCGAACCTCTGCCGAATTTCCTATCTTTCCGAAAGAGAAATACATTGATGCTTGGAGCTTGCAATCGGAAGGGCAACCGCGTATCCACCTTATAGTAGATAAAGACTACAAATATTCTAACATGTAAGTTTATGCTTTATGTTACAGGTTTGATTGTTGTATAACCATACCAGAAATTTTGTTGGGGTAAGTAAGAAATAAAATTTTAAACTTCCGTTGTGCCTTACTTATATGCTCTGAACCCAACAAAACCCTACAGTGGTATCAGAGCCCAGACCGGTTCAATGGTTATATAACAATTGAATAATATAATAATATGGGTTAAACATAAAATTAGATTAAAACAAGGCTTTTTGAAATCCTACATGTCTTGACCGAATGTTAACCTTTTGATATCACCCTAGATTATCTCCTACGCTAACTCGAGGAAGTCATTCCGCTCTAACTCGAACTAAGCTAAAAGTGCGTTGTTCGGCTCATTGCACGGTGCACGGCTAACAATAGGTAAGAATGGATGATGGTCGATATGAGCGTTATTGATAATGGTGGGTGATGATAAAGGATCTGTGATTTGATCCCTAAATTGGATTTAGGGCTCGAACGATTTTGAAAAATTAACACATAAATATTTTGTCAGAATGTCGGCGTCGCGGCCCTATAGTAGGAAGTTGCGGCGCTTGCTAAGGTTTCAAGGCGGCGCCGCGGCTCCATGGTGGAGTGTCGCGGCCCTAATTCTTCATTTTTTAATTCTGGACTTACTGGACAGTAGGCGCCGCGACTCCATAGTGGAGCATCGCGACCCTAAATAAATTACAGAAGCCGAAATGCTTCTGCCTTGCGAGCGTCGCGTCTCTAAAGCACTGCAGAAGCATTTTGCCTTGGTGGCGTCGCGGCCCTAATGATTAGCGACGCGGCCCCGACGGTCAAAAAAAATTTGTTTATTTGTTCGGAATGTTTAACTCAAGATTATTATTATTATTATACAGTATAATTGATAAGTATACTGTTTATGTGCTAAATGTCAAAATGTTTGACATTTACATTTCTAGAATAGCGTCCGCTATAACTGTCTGGGCAGGCGGCGCCCAGTATTTGATTAAACCATTTTATATTATGCATATTGGGTTGACGGTTCCCAACTATATATGTCATTAGTTTTGTATGATGTTAAGATGTCATATTGGATATGACGTAAAAGAGTTGATCTTGGTTAAAACCCTGAATTACAATGTTCCCCAAAATTTTAAATACAAGTCTAAATTAAAATGCGTCGTCTATTGTAATTGTTAGAGTGCAAAATCCTTTTCGACGATACGAGTATTTATGCCAAAGAATTTGCTCTAAGTCTACGAGGACCCAGACTCTTTCATAGATGTGTTTTAATGTAAAGGTAAACGATAAGCTTTTGTGGGTATTTACACCAAAGTGTTTGCTCACAAAGGCCAAATTTGCTTAGATATATAAATGCAGTCGTGTAATGGGGTTGACTTGCTTAGACAAATCTTGGCACCAAAGTGTCGGACTAATCTAAGGACGCAAGATTAAATGTAATATTTGATCAACCAAGAGTTGCAAATAAGTTTTGCAATTGGTTTAGAACCTACCAAGATGTGTTATTGAAGTTATCAGCCAAAGCAAACGCGGAGATAGCATAGGCTTGGATCTTGGACCATTATGACCTCAATTAAAATAAGTATGTATTCTACCTTAGGGTCGTAGAAGTATGTTAAAATAGTGGGAGCTAATTAAATAAAAGGCCATATTGATTAGCCTAAATGAATGTGTATAATAGAAAATAGATTTTGAGTTTGATTTCCAGTCTATCTAATTCTTCAGATAATAAAAGATGTCGAGCTTATCATTGAAAATGTTGATTGAGATGAACAAACTTACTGGACCGAACTACCTTGACTGGCTAAGGAATTTGTAAATAGTGCTGAGACAAGAGAAAATAGAATACGTGTTGGACACGGTGTTCCCAACAGTCCCTGCGACAGACTCTGCTGAATATGCCTCTTTTGATAAGGATGCTTACCAAAAATACCTAGATGATGCCACTTCAGCGCAGTGTGTGATGTTGTCTTCCATGTCTATGGAACTTCAGAGACAACATGAGAACATGGGGCCCAATGAGATGCTCGAACACTTGAAGAGTCTCTATGACTCACAATCCCAGACTATGGAATATGAGTTACTAATAGAACTCTTTAAGTGTAAGCTCAATGAAGGGGGCCAGGTCTCGCAGCATGTTTTGAAGATGATATGGTTGATAGAGAGGCTTTCTTCAATTGGAACGAAGCTTGAAAATAATGTCGCTACCACCCTCATCCTGAACTCTCTCCTGCGTTATTTTGAGAACTTCATACTGAATTTCAATATGAATGGAATGAAGGCGACTCTGTCGGAGCTGCACAACATGCTCAAGACCTTTGTGTCTTCCACTTCCAAAGGCAAAGTTGTGCTTATGGTGAGCTCTTCTAGCCGACCCAAGTCGAAAGGCAAGGAATGGAAGAAGAAAAAGGGCAAAGCAGTCGTTGCGCCCTCAGCTATGAAGCCTAAGGGAGGTGTAAAGAAGGAGGTAAATCCGGTTAAGGATGAATGCCTCAACTACCACAAGAATGGGCATTGGAAGAAGGACTACACGGCACCAGGAGGAGGAAAAGCACTAGGTGCTCCTGCCTTTGGTGGACAAGGTATGTACGTCATTGAAATAAATATGTCTATAAATAACTCTCATTCCTGGGTATTGAATATCGCTTGTGGCTCACACATTTGTACAAATGTGTAGGGGCTAACTGATAGCGGGAAGGTTAGACCAAGGGAGTTAGACCAAGGGAGGTAGACCTACGCGTTGGAAACGGAGCACGAGTAGATGTTGAGCATGTAGGGACTTATAGATTAAATTTACCTTCTGGCTATTGTTTAGTGTTGAATGATTGCTTCTATGTACCCTCATTAACGAGGAATATCATTTCTATCCCAGTTTTGGACATGGAGGGTTTTTCCTCGTATATTTATAATGGCAGTCAAGTACTGTCTTTTGATAATATTATATATGGACTTGCTCCTCTTGTGGATGGATTATATACACTAAACTGTAGTCGAGAGATATTCAATGTACAAAATAAACGAGTCAAGATAAGTAATAGAAACTCTACCTACCTATGGCACTGCAGACTTGGTCATATCTATGAATCAAGGATAGCAAGGTTGAGGAAGTTAGACTACCTCGAACCATTTGACTTGGAGTCTTATGATAACTGTGAATCTTGCTTGAGAGTAAAGATGACCAATAAACCACTTTCTGGGAAAGGTGTGCGAACCGAGGAGGTGCTTGAGTTGGTCCATACTGATGTATGTGGGATATTCTCGACTCAAGCTAAAGGAGGCTTCCCATACTTCATCACTTTTACTGACGACTTCACAAGGTATGGATATATGTATCTTATGAGACACAAATCTGAGGCTTTTGAGAAGTTCAAAGAGTACAAGTCGGAAGTAGAGAAGCAACTTGCAAAAAGTATCAAGACCCTTCGATCGGATCGAGGAGGTGAATACTCGAGCAAGGATTTTCAAGATTACTTAAAGCTACATGAAGTCCAGTCATAATGGACACCTCCTGGAACACCACAGATGAATGGCGTTGCCGAAAGGAGAAACCGAACTTTATTGGATATGGTTCGATCCATGATGAGCTCCTCAGCTCTACCTACATACCTTTGGGGACATGCTATACAAACCTCTATAGATGTTCTGAACATGGTTCATTCCAAGTCAGTATAAAAGACACCATATGAGATATGGTGTGGCAAGAAGCTAGCTCTTAAACATATGAGACCTTAGGGGTGCCCTGCATATGTTAAGAAGATGCTCACTGACAAGTTGGAATCTAAAAGTGAGAAATGTTACTTCGTGGGGTATCCAAAGGAAACTAAGGGATACTACTTCTATCTTTCTGGAGAACATAAGGTCATTGTTTTCAGGAACGCAACTTTCCTTGAAGAAGAATATGTCTACAAGGAACATAGTTGCACAGAGATAGAACTTGAAGAAATTCTAGAACCACAAGATAACACAGAAGTTAAACCCTTATCGAATGACCTAAACAAGGATTCAGTGGGAGTATCTGGTGAAGATTGGGTAATTAGAGTACGCCCTTCAGCTAGTGGGAGTGTTGTGAGAGATAGTTCAGAAATGCAAGACTCTCATACACAACCAATGGAAGATGATACAATGGTTGTACATCATTCCATTCAGGAAATACATGAAAATGACATTCCTGAAAGCTCTCAAGGTGATGGATTGTCCAACACACAAAGACCTTCTCACAATCAGAATGCAACAAACACTGAAACGCAGAATAATCAACTCCGTAGGACCACTAGGACTCATCGTCCACCTGAAAGACTTAATCTCCTTGTTGAAACACATAATGAGATAGATATTCCTAATGACGATGAACCTACAACCTACAACGAAGCTATGTTAGACATTGATTCGTAGAGATGGCAAGAAGCCATGAAATCTGAAATGGACTCAATGTACATAAATCAAGTTTGGAACTTGATTGATTTGCCAACAGGGGTTAAACCCATAGGATGCAAATGGGTCTTCAAGAAGAAGATTGATGTATATGACAAGGTACAGACTTATAAAACAAGATTGGTGGCGAAAGGTTATAATCAACGGCCTGGGGTCGATTATGATGAAATATTTTCACATGTTGCTAAGAGTAAGTCCATTCGGATTTTGCTTGCAATAGCTGCATATTATGACTATGACATTTGGCAGATGGACGTCAAAACTGCTTTCCTCAATGGTAATCTAGTTAAGGAGGTGTATATGAAACAACCTGAGAGTTTTTCACTTGAGTCCAAACCAAATGTAGTATGCAATCTACAAAAGTCCATTTATGGGCTCAAGTCATTTGATTTCTTCAGAAGCAAAGAGGATCCATGTGTTTATAGTAAACGCAAGGATGGGAGTATTGCCTTCATTATCATATATGTAGATGACATGTTAATAATGGGAGACAATAAGACTCTCCTACATTCAGTCAAGGAATGGTTGTCCAGTACCTTCATGATGAAGGATTTAGGTGAAGTCTGTTACATTCTGGGGATTAGGATCTATAGAGATAGACATAATAGATTGTTAGGGCTGTCACAGTCAGTCTACATAGACAAAGTGCTTAGACGTTTTTCTATGGAAAATTTCAAGAAAGGCGGTCTACCTATGGGACAAGGCATCAAGTTATCTAAGAAGGATAGTCCTTCTAATACTATAGAACTTGAACACATGAAAAGGATCCCATATGCTTCGGCTATAGGATCGATCATGTATGCCATGACCTGTATTAGGCTAGATGTGGCCTTTGCACTTAGTATGACTTGCAAATTCCAGCAGAATCCTGGGGAAGAACACTGGAAGGCAGTCAAGAGTATTCTTAAGTATCTTAGACAAACTAAAGATTACTTCTTAGTCTATGGTGGGGAAGAAAAGCTAGCTGCTACTGAGTACACTGATGCTAGCTTTCAGAAAGATGTTGATGACTACAAATCTCAATCAGGGTACACGTTCATTTTTAATGGTGGAGCAGTAAGCTGGAAAAGTTTCAAACAAGCTACAACTGCTGATTCGACAACAGAAGCTAAGTACATTGCCGGATCGAAAGCTGGTAAAGAAGTTGTCGTGATAACTGAGTTCCTGAAGGAACTAGGGGTTATTCCAGGTGTCACTTGTCCAATAACGGTTTATTGTGACAACACTGGTGCGATTGCGTAAGATAAGGAACCAAGATCAACCAACAGAAACAAGCATGTACCAAGGAAGTACCACATACTCAGGGAGATGGTGGAGACTGAAGAGATTAGATTAGACTATGTTCCCATAGACGATAATCTAGCTGACCCATTCACTAAATCATTAAGCTTAGTCAAGCATAATGGTTATTTTGAGAATATGGGCATTAGATATGTTGGAGATTGGCTATATGCCAAGTGGAAGATTGAAAGTATATTTATGTCATAGAGACAATCTGTATTAGGACAAATGTACTTTATACACATTCATATTATTATTAATGGAGATTAATATTTTGGCATTTGCGATTATTGAATTATTATTTGATTGTTTGTAACTATTCATTAATGTTCATCCCTTGAGCTTACGTTGTCATTAATAGAGTGAGATATCGATGATAGAGCGTAACTCTTAAATAGCCTCGACTAATGATCATCGAAAATGGGATATCGATAATATGTGATAAGTCGACATGTGGTCTGCATCACATCCTTAGAGGATGTAGTATGTCTCATCTGCTACGAGTAATGGCTACTCGTGATGGACACATGGATACTTTGGAAGTATTGGTATACCCTGCTGATATATTGTTTGTTATACTTGTCTAAAGTATGATCAGCGTGTGGGAGATAGAAGTCCTTATACTTGAGGTCAATACACGCCTAGTCTACAAAATAATGTACTTTGATCCCGTCCTAAGTTCAAATGCCTTATAGGTTGAGATACGACTTGTATTTGGTACATTACGATGTGGATTAAAGGTGGTAGTTGAGCCAAGATTAGGATTCATTCCTCGAATGTATATTCGAGAAAACACTCGGATTCTCAGTGATATTAGGTTGACTAAGTCGTTGGCCAACGCAATAGACGTATTTAGAATATGGTCTAGTTGTAAACTAATATAGATGAGATACAAGGGTTAAGCCATTTGGATAGACACTTGACAAATTCTAAGCTTGATCGGGTGCGTCGTGAATGAAAGGATTTTATCTTACCACATAAAGGTTAAGTTTACTGGATTCTCGTAAACGTACTTCACATATTTGAGTTCGTCTTCCGGCGCTATCTAGGAGTTCCGCGTAGACCTTGATTTGATTAATGTCGATACGAGAAGGCATGTAGAGTCACACTATGTCTATTGTCCTTTCGATCTAAGAATGTATTAAAAGAGAGTAATTAAATGTTCGATTTAGAATCGAGATATTTAAATGAATAATGATTATTTTAATTAAGTCAGAATTGGATTTTGAATTTAATTAAGAATGCGCAGAAAATAAATCGAGATAGTGCAGGAGCACATCGAGCGCCGCGGCGCCTCTGCCTCAATTTTTGGGTCAGTTCCAAGGTCAAACCCTAATTCGATTTTGACCTAATTTTCACCTATAAATATAGGCATTCTCTTCATTATTCTACACCAATTTCAGATTATCATTCTAAGCTTAAAGACTTAGAATTAAACTCTCTCGAACCTCTGTCGGATTTCCTAGCTTTCCGAAAGAGAAATACATTGAAGCTTGGAGCTTGCAATCGGAAGGGCAACCGCGTGTCCACCTTATAGTAGATAAAGACTCCAGATATTCTAACCTGTAAGTTTATGCTTTATGTTACAGGTTTGATTGTTGTATAACCATACCAGAAATGTTGTTGGGGTAAGTAAGAAATAAAATTTTAAACTTCCGTTGTGTCTTACTTATATGCTTTGAACCCAACAAAACCCTACAAGGAGTTCTTGCTTAGTAATTTTATACTCCCTCCGTCTCAAATTATTTGTCGTGGATATTAAAAATAATTATCCCAAATTATTTATCATTTTAAATGTTCAAACATCATTAATTATTTTTTTTCCATTTTACTTTTTGTCAGATGACATATGAATAGACTAACATTTAATGGAGATAGATTATAATTTAAACATAAATAAAAATAAAGTAAATTAAATATTTATTTTAATTAATTTCTCTTAAAGGGCGTGTAAAAAAAATACAAATCATTTGAGACGGGGGAAAGTATATGTCTAATTTTGAAGTCTAAAAGTTAAATGTTAAAACTTATGATAAAGTTGTAGGACTATATTTTAAGATTAGGTTCAACCTTATTGTTTTATGATTTTTTCATACAATAGACAATCTATTGTGTGTTCAAATACAATAGATTTAAAACGCCCTAAAAAAAGGAAAAGACAATAAGGGTGCATCCGTGTAACCCCAGTAAATTTAGGAAACTGAGCCGTTAATGTTGGTAATTAGACAGATAATAATTAGGGTATTAATTAATACAAAATTTAAACTATATCCTTATCAAGTATCAACTAAGGTTTATTTTATTATATATAAGATAAATTTTAAAGAAAAAAATCCATAAGAAAGGAAACTAGCCGTTGGGGTCGCCACCCCACTCTTCCTCTTTGACTTCAATCAAGAAAATAAGTCGTTTTCTGTAACCTATAACATAAAGTTCCAATTTTTATCAGTTATCACCACCCTTTAAGCCTTTCAACACAATTACATTTCTAGATTCAAGAAATTTTAATTTTTTTTCAAGAACAAATACACCTTCTTTAGGTTCCAAGAACTAAAGAGGTTTTTTTTTATAGGTAAAGAAATGGGTGAATCATCTTCAGCTTGTTTGGTGGGATCCTTCTCTCAACCTTCTCAAGAATGCAGTGAGGTTAGTCCAATTAACAAGATTCTTTTTCTTTTATTTTTTTCTATATTGAGCTAATGGGTATTTTGTAAATTGTAATCTTATGTCCCTTTGCCTATGAGGGTTAATGAATTAACTGGTAGTTTACTGTTTTTTTGTTAATTGTTCTCTATTTTTATTTTTCATATTTGAGAAATGGGTCTTGTACTCGATTATTGTGCTGCTTCTTTTTTCATAATGCTTTATCATACTTTTATAGTATTTTGTCATGTCTTTTTATACTGCTTTGAGTTGCTTGTTCTTGTGCCGAGGGTAACGTCTGCTACATACTACCCTTCCCAGAACCCTACTTTGTGGGATTTCACTGAGCAATTGTCTGTCCCTTCGCATAGAATGGTGTTTATGAACAACATTCAAAAGTTTCCTGCTTTTTTTGTTTGTAGGGAATTTTCTGCACCTTTTCGTATAAGGGTTTGCTAGGATTTATGAATTTTTTTACTACTAAGTGGGGTTTTTGAGAATTCATGCAGTAGGTTTACTTTCCCTTATGTGGCTTCTGCATCTCCAATGTTGACATTATTAATTTACTGTTCATTGTTTCTTTTAATGAAACTGGTCAAAATGGAATTAGGGGATTCATGTTGTCGATCCCAACTTGTTTGCCATTGAGGTGTAGTTGTTATTCTTGTTGTTAGTGGTGTTATCATCAATTTTTTATTGAATTCACGTTCTCTATAGTCCCTAGAAGTAGAGTTTATTTTTGTGGGGATTCATGTTGTCGATCCCAACTTGTTTGCCATTGAGGTGTAGTTGTTATTCTTGTTGTTAGTGGTGTTATCATCAATTTTTTATTGAATTCACGTTCTCTATAGTCCCTAGAAGTAGAGTTTATTTTTGTGTGTTTTGCTCCAGCAGAAGCATAATTGCTCTTTATTCTAGGATTCTGTTATTGTTTCACAGTTTATGAGCTATTTGCTTAACATACTGTTTCGGTGTAGTTACTATTCCTTTTTCCTATTTGACCTGCTTTGTTATTACTTTCTGAGCCGAGAGTCTATCAGAAACAGCCTCTCTACCTCCCAAGGCAGGGGTAAGTTCTGCGTACACTCTACCCTCCCCAGACCTCTACTTGTGGGATCACACTGGGTATGTTGTTGTTGTAGTTTATGAGCTATTTAAACTGACTTAGTCCTGGATTGAAAAATCAATTGCAAATATATTACTATTGAGTGTTTGAGATTTGATCTGTCAGTAAGTTTCTCATTTAGAAGTTGAGCTGAAAAATTACTCATTATAGGGAGACCCTTTACGTGCATTAACAACATCAGTATCATTTGGAAGATTTATGTCTGAATCGCTGGCCTGGGAGAAGTGGTCCTCATTTACTCACAATCGGTATCTTGAGGAAGTTGAGAAGTATGCGAAGCCTGGTTCAGTTGCTGAAAAGAAAGCTTACTTCGAGGCTCAACACAAAAGAGCCGCTGCTAAAAAAGCTGCAGCATTACTAGCGCAACAGAATGCAGCAGTTGATGAGTCATCTGATCTGAATGTGACAAATCAAAACAATGATCATTCCACAGTGAACTCTCAATTGACGAGGACTAGCAGTGATGTGGGTATCGAAGAAACACAAAGAGAAGAGGGAGAGTTGAATGTGACAACTCATATTAATGATGATTCTCAAAGGGACTCCGAGTTCACTGAGAATGGCAGCTACGGGGGGGGCAGTGAGGTAGTACAGGGAGAACAGGGCCATTTGAATGTGACAAATCCAGACCTTGATAATTGCACAATGCGCTTTGAGTTGCCAGAGAATAGAAGCCATATGGGTATTGAAGAAGTGCCGGGAAATGAGGGGGATAATACAACTACCCGTGGCAACTATCCTACTCATGAAGAAATCAACTTGGAAACTGTTGAGACTGAAAACACGATTGAACAATCTTATCCAGTAGAGAATGAAGACAAGGCATTGAATCAGCCGGAAAGTGCTGTTGTAGAGGTAAGTGAGAATATAGCGCAACTGAAGGAGAAGACACAAACAAAGGTTTGTACCATCACCTGGTTTATTCTCTCTTTGTTGCTAAGTGGGATTCTTTCATATCTAATTGAACATGCTTCAATCTTGTAGAATGTCACTATGGCGGGAGACTCCATGCTGTCAATGAAGAAGAAACCATTATCCTCAACGACTAGGCTAACAAATAAGAATGAATCATCAAAGTTCAAATCTCGTGTCAAACCGGTGATAGCTCTGCAACCTATAGTGACTGATAAATCTGCTGCAACTAGTAGAAAGAATGGAAAAGTCTTGATTGATGAAAAGCATTCGAATCCAAAATCTTGTCACATGTCAATCAAGTTTTCTTCTCACAGAAAGAATGGAAAAGTCTTGATTGATGAAAAGCATTCGAATCCAAAATCTCGTCACATGTCAATCAAGTTCTCTTCTCACAGAGAGGAAACAAAGAAAACATTGTCTCCGATTCTTGAAAAGATAGTGAATTCAAGACTTGTAAGATCCATCACCAAAACATCTAGAGTCAGCAAAGTTCAACAGACTTCAACTCTGGTGCATTAATTGATCTTTGTCCTTAATTTCTCCTGCATAGGTTGCTCTTCTGTTATCATATTACTTAACTCTATTCTGCAAAATGCAGGCACCGGTAAGTGGGATATCAAAGCGTCCTTCTGAGACCCCTCAACGAGAAACTAGAAGGTAACTACGTACTGTTTAAGAACTGAAACAGCAGGTTAATGAAGACAAGACAGAGCATTCAAATGTCTTTCTTTATTGATGAAGCTCTCAATGTGCATCAGTTATCTAAACATTTTACTTAAGGTCAAACTCTTTTCTTGCAGGGCTAGAACAAAGCTTGACCAATCATTCTGTAGAAGCAGAAAAGAAGAGGGTGAATCGCTATCACACTCAGGGTGAGATATTCTGGCATCTCATATTTTGTTTGGCTACCATTTGGTTATTGATTTTAATTTGATAAGGACTTTCTGATATCTGTTGAAGAAAGAATGTAAAATGAGCTTTGTTTTGTTTATATGCATGATCTTCAAGGTTTGACTTTAATATTTTTGTCTATGAAGCGTCTTTCTGCTATATTTTTATGTATTAGTTCTTAAGTGATGCAAGTTGAGGCAAATAAAAGGTCATGTTGCAAATAATGATTATTTTTGCCTTACAAGTTATTTAGTTGGGAATTTTGAGCTCAAGTTTTTTACCTTTATGGAGCAGAAATCTCAAATTAATAAACAAGCATGGAAACATAGCATGTTCCCCTACTCTATTTTCTCCTTTCAGCTTAAGGAGTGAAGAAAGAGCAGCAAAGCGAAGAGAGGTACATGAAGAGCTAATCGATGTCTATGTTTCTGTTCATTTTTTTCATCCATTGAATCTGATAATTCACTTGTAATCTGTCGCACTTCAGTTCTTTCAGAAGCTAGAACAAAAGCTGAACACAAAGGAGGCAGTAAAAGAGCAGCAACAAGCCAAACCAAAGGTCATTCCCGTCACTTAATTTCCAGAGGCAATATATGTGAAATATAGGCTTACTAATGGTACTCAGCATAAAACTTCTTTTTAAGGGGAGTATTTCTCGTTTTACAGGAGAAAGCCACCAGTAGTTCTAAAGTGCTTACATCAAGAGCTAAACCAATTCCATGCATCCATCACGAAAGAGAATCATCTAGTAATCAAATGAAGAAGGTACTGTTCTCTTTTCCCTTGGCAAGCTAGTTGTTACCATTAGCAACAACATTGTTGGCGGAACTGGTATTATGTTCATGAACAGGGAAGAAGATTGAATTTCATTTGGCAGTATACTAGGGAAGGAGAATGTCTCGTTTTGCAGGAGAAAGCCACTAGTAGTTCTAAAGTGCTTACACCAAGAGCTAAACCAAATACAAGCATTCATCAGGAAAGAGAACTATCAAATAATCAGATGAAGAAGGTACTCTTCGCTTTTCCATCGACAAGCTAGCTGTTACCATTAGTTGCAATGTTGTTGAATCAATGAGGCGGAATTTGTCTCATTTGCCAAAGCAGGGAAGAAGATTTAATTTCTTTTGGCGGTGTTAGATTATCAATTGACTATATGTCTAGATTCCATGTCTAGGTTCCATTGTACTTGAATACAGAAAATCATACCAAATTTATACATAGACTAAGACTCATATGTAAGGAGCACTTCATTGTTAATCAAGTCAATGAGAAGCTTCTATTTTCACATAGTCTCAGGGCTAAGACTCATATGTAAGGAGCACCTCATTGTTAATCAAGTCAATGAGAAGCTTTTATTTTCACACAGTCTCAGAGCTTCTATGATCTTGGTAGAGACTCATTCTGCAGCCGGCAGACGGTATTGGTCAGTGTGTACCACCAGTGTTCCAATATATGTTCGATCGTTTAGGCGCCAATCCTCTAGGATCATTTAACCACCCCCTCTTTTTCTAGCAGTCGATGTTGCTACTTTTTACGCGACCAACCCCTTCCTCTAAATCTTGAATTTCTTGTCATTGTTCTACTAATTTAAGTTACATCAATAATATTTCTGGATATTTGCAACACGATATCTCTTTTTAGTGATTGTGAAAGATTCCTTTTTATGTGTAGTACAAGAAGCACTTCTGTTTGTTGGGTACCAGCAACTTTCAAATGAAAGAATTTCAACACCGTTTTTTCTTTTTGCTGATTGCAAAATTTCAACGTCAATTTCTTATGTTTTCAAATATGCAAACTCAAGTTGATTTTTCCACTTTAAGTTAAGAGAGCATGTTAGAATATCAAGTGAATATATTTCTATATTCATACACGTCTAGATTCATTGTACTTGAATAGAGAAAATCATACATATTTTTTGCATAGTGTCAGATTAATATATAAAGAGCACCTTTTGTGCATTGTTAATCAAATCAATGAGAAGTTTTCTATTTTTACAACAATATGCTAACGAAGGAAAGTTGTCTTATTTTACAGGAGAAAGCCACTAGTAGTTCTAAAGTGCTTACATCAAGAGCTAAACCAAATGCAGGCATTCATCAATCAAGAGCCGAACCAAATGCAAGCATTAATTGTGAAAACGAATCATCAAGTAATCAAATGAAGAAGGTACTATTCTCTTTCCATTGACAAAACTAGATGTTACCATGGGAGCATATGTAATTGATAGAGATTTTCTTCCTATTAGATGTGTCACTTGCTGAAGTCCAATGTCAAGGACACTTTTGTCTTATCATTTCTGCTGATTGTAAACATTTTGGTTCTCACCTTTATCCATTTGTTTTTCTATTTTCAAACAATATGCTAAGGAAGGAGAGTTGTCTCATTTTGTAGGAGAAAGCCGCTAATAGTTCTAAAGTGCTTTACATCAAGAGCTAAACCAAATGCAAGCATTCACAATCAAGCGCTGAACCAAATGCAAGCATTCATCGTGAAAGAGAATCATCAAGTAACCAAATGAAGAAGGTATTCTCTTTCCATTGACAAAACTAGATGTAACCATTGGCATATGTAATTGATAGAGATTTGCTTCCTATTAGACGTGGCACTTGCTGAAGTCCAATGTCAAGGACACTAGATAAAGTCTTATATGGTGCTGAAATTGTAAACATTTTGGTTCTCACCTTTATCCGTTTGTGGCTTGCAGATGCTGCGACAACCTTGCTCACCTCAATTCAGAGGGAATCCAATGTCAGAAGTCCAAGAGAACAAACTTCGACAACCGTGGAGGCTTTCAGGGAAGGCTGATGGATCAAAAGATGTTAAATTCCAAATCATTTCCCAGTGAAAGGTAGATCACACAATCCCAAAACATATCTGTGAGAGTATGCGGGAAAATGCTTCTCCAAATATCCAAGTTTAAGACAGCTGCTGATCCGTAAAGAGCGTTTTCCTAACATTTTACAACATGCTGCTGCTTTTCAATTTTGATGTTTTCGGGGATGCAAATGGGTGCATACATCATAGGCTGTTATGACATTGATCCAAATGTCTAATACAATAGGATGTCCATTTTGTGTTTGTTTCCATATATCAATATTTCCTATTGACACAACAATGGAATGTAAATAATATGATCTAAAGTCTTGGCTGAATTTGTAATTTTTTTAACAATATTTCTGGATGATGCTTTTACTTAACTTTTGGCATCTATGCAGCTAATACAGAATAAAAACATTGATTTTCTGGAGAGTTTGTGACTGGACCAAACTCCAGCAGTTTCCTTTTCAGATCTTGTAAAACCTTCATACTAGTAATAGTTTGCAGAGGGATTAGCGTTGCAGCTTGATAGTTGCAACTCGTGGCCTCACAAGGGTTAGCATGGGCTATTCCTCTTTTTCACAAAAAAGAAAAAGAAAACAAAAAGGGATGAGCACATTTCCATGCTGTCCCGTACTAAATCTACTTACAACACCAGATAAATTAAGCATGCTTTGACTATACTAAGTTGTTCAAGAAGCTCTCAAGTACATTCTGTGAAGATGATCTTCTACTCCACCAAAATGAAAAGCACCTCCATACAAGCTACTCCCCCCCCCCCCCCAAAAAAAAACAAAAAAAAAACATGCCCCATCTAAAGCTTCCCACGGGATAAAGGTTTAGACTATGAACAGACCTTGGTCCATCACAATACCTTCCAATGGATCAATTGGATACTCATAATCAAACTTCAATGTATCATACAAGCACGTTGGAACTCCAGAAATGGGTTGTGGATCATTGTAGTCAAATTGTTCTATGTTCCGAAGACCATTATTAGCTAGAAAACATTCCCCTTGAATATAAGCACCATACATGTCCTCACCTAGAGATGCAACAATTGATCCACTTCCCGTTAGATTTCCTGTACTTGATTGAGGACAATTGACTACATTGTGACTCGTATCGCTCCATGTAGTTCTTGGCATTTGCTCAAGAGTATGAAAATTTGTTTGTTGATGGCTCACGGGTTGAAACAAGTTAACAGTACTATGTATTGGAGAAAATTTTCCTACTCCTTCACTTTTGCTCTTGAAGAAAGAAGGTTTATTCTCTGTTTCTGGATGTCTGTCCCTCTCTTCACGAGAAGGTACATGGTTGAGAAAACAAGTCGGTTGTGTGAGATCAACTGGGATTTGATGAGAAACCACAGGCAGTGGCTGGTGACTTAACCCATTTGCTGACTGAAAATGTGGTTTAAAGTCTTGCTTGTATTGAGTTTGTGGAGCTTCTCCAGTAGAGCAATATGGAGTGGGTACCTTAGCACTTTTTACATCGGTATTGACCAATCCAAGGGAATCGTTGAGGCCTATCTTTGAACCAGCAGTCTGAGAATCAAAGTTATCTCCAACCACAAACCTAGGCTCTGCCGCGGGCATTGAAACAACACCCTTTACCTTGCTCTCATATATGTTGGATTTCCCATTTTGAACAATAGTTTTGTCTCCAGAAACACCACCATACTTGTCATTTGTAACATCAGTGCACACATCCACTGGATTCTGAAGGGTGAGACTAGAAGAAGTTTCTTTACAAGAAATATCTTGATGCATCATCCCATAAAATGAGTCTTTAACTTCATCTTCTTTCAGCAACCTAGTCAAGTAGAGGCGATACTTCTGCAAGAAAATGATATCATTATGAGAACTTTTACTTTTAATTTCAAAAAGCAGAGAAGACCATTCACGTTAATACAGTAAAGGAGTTTTACTTTTTCTTAAGGCTTCAAACTACTGGTCATTAAGACTACTATGAATGAAAAGTCTGCGTGCTTTATATTCAACCTTTTAACTTGATTTTCAATATTACAAAGTCCAAACTAAGGGGAATAGACTTGCCATCTTTTCTTTTATTTATCTCGACAACAACAATAACAACAAAATATCGCTTACTTGCAATCCTCTGGATCTAAAAGGCAGGTGCCTTTCACAAATTGGATCTGATTTTATGGAGGCAACTTGCAAGAAACTGTTAAACCAAATCTGGTGACAAGTGAGAGGTCTTGGCTGAACTGGCTATATATGTTGGCAACGCATGCCAATGCCCCTCGTAAGAAATGCAAGTTGTAAGAATATTTACCTGTAAGTGGCTAGCAACATTTTCTCTAGTCAACCATGGGACACCCATCAAGTCAAGGATCTTCTTGGGACCAACTTCTGTAAAGCATAAAACGAAAAATATTATCACAAAATCTCAAGAAAATAATTACTAGAAATATGTACAGAAACTTTGAAGATGAATGGAGCTAAAGTTCTGGTTTTATCATTCGGTGTATCTACTTGAGAGTAAAAAACAAATTTCAATGAACTTACTGTCAAATCCAATCTGGTTTACAGCCTTGACAAATTTCTGATGAAGATCCACAGTCCAAACTACTCTGGCTTTCTTCATGGAAGAAGGATCGCCAAATCTTGAATCAGACATTTCTTTTTCATCATGCTTATTCTCAAAATCTTTTCTCTTGTTGCCTGAAAGGAGTTCAGCTCCACAAAGCATCCACACTTCATCATATTGGTCCAGTTCAGGATTTCCAATGTCCCTTGCCTCCTGCATCTTTTTTCTGAGTACATGCTGCCATATGTTTCTAAGTTCTTTCATCCGTATAGGCTTTAAGAGATAATCACATGCGCCGTGTTGAACACCCTTCATCACCCTGCTTGTTTCACCATCAACAGACATCACTGGAAAGGTATATGAAAAATCAGTGCAATTGTAACGGAGAAAATTAAAGTAGCCAATCAGTAATTAGTCCAGAACAAAACATAGCAAATCTTAAGTGAAAGGGAACTGACTTAGGACGGGAAGATCCATCTCAAGTCCAACATGCTCCAGAAGCTTAAATCCATCCATGTCAGGCATGTTAACATCACTGATCACAATGTCAAATCCATCCTTTCTTTCTCGGAGCAGATACAGTGCCTCTCGTGCTAGACCACATGTCGTCACTGAAAAAACCAATTATAAGGTCTTCAGAAACCAAAAGATTGCAACTATAAGTTATAGATAAATGGATCTACTTTAGTCTAACAAGAAGTCTTTGATATCTTTGTTGTGCATAAAACGCCAGACAATTCAAGCATGCAATCTAGAAATTTCAGTTGGTGCATGGGAAATTACGAGCAATTGACTCATTTGCAACAATATGCTCTCTGCCTCAGCACCAAAATAATACAATTTGAGAGATAAGATGTGTATTGGGATCTTACAGAGAATCCACATTGGTTCAAAACGGTAAAAGTTCAGCACAAGCTATCAGTTTAAACTCCAGTTATCTCTGCAGCATCATAACTAGAAGCAGGACTCTCAGCTAATTATTATAAATGACCTAACTCCTGAGTTAGAGTATAAAATTGTACTATACAAGTATGAGAATTTGTGAAAGTACTGATTCAAAGATAATAAGAACCACCAATTGATATTAGTGGAAAAAATAAGGAGAAGAAGCCATTGTGATCTTCATGAAGGAGTTCACGTGCCACAATAAATAGCACTAACTTCACCAAATGCAACTCCAACTTGCTACAGACCGATTAAACTATCAAACCACAAAGAGCTTACTCATTTTTCACTCAAGCGTGACCTCCATATAGACGAATTAGCCAAAGTGCAGAACTCAAAGGGATAGATTTACATCCACAAAGAGGTGAAACAATTCAATAGAGCTATGAAACAAAATCCAATATTCAATAGTCTGCCTAAAAATAACATCAAAAAGGTTCTTTTAGTCAAAGATGATTTACGTATAATAGATTTGTCAAGTAAAATAGAATGTCAGTAGTTGAGTGTCACTCTGAAAATCCAAAGAATTAATTTCTTAATCTTCTTTTCCCCCCTTCTCTTTGATGCCTCCATGAGCTTGTCCCTAGGGGGAAAAAGGACCATTTGAAGTAGTAATTAAAATTTTGCAGAAATAACAATCTAAACCAGCATAGAACCAAAAGAGCAGTTCAAACAATTTCATTGTTATAACTAAACATAAAAGGCATGTTTTACTTTTTGATCCACTCTACCATTCTAATGATTCAATGGAAATCATTAACAATCAACATAAGAGTTGTATAATAACTTTCCCTACTTTGGAATCTATGAAGGGGAGCCTTGTAATAACTGGTAATGTTGTTGTCATGTGACCAGGAGGTCACGGGTTCAAGCCGTGGAAACAGGCTCTTGCAGAAATGCAAGGTAAGGCTGCGTACAATAGACCCTTGTGGTCCGGCCCTTCCCCGGACACTGCACATAGCGGGAGCTTAGTGCACCGGGCTGCTTTTTTACTTTGGAATCCACACAGGAGTACATGATTCTAGGACTTTCTAGACCTTAAACCGTTGGCACCTTTTCATATGCACATAGAGGCATCAAAATTCTGGAAATGGAAAAAAAGTAACTAAGTATGAAATATAGCCTTTAAATTAAGCTAAGGAGATAAACTATAGAAACTAGAATTCAAGCTTGAAAATCCAATATCATCCAACAAAATCAAAACAAATGAATAAAAGGGTGTCTTTTTCAAGTGGTAACAACATAACTGAAGCTGCAAAATCCAAGGTCATGCAACAACAACAACATACCCAGTATAATGGGGTCTGAAAGGATAGAGTGTACGCAGACTTTACTCCTACCTTGGAAGAAGGTATAGAGGTTATTTCCGATAGACCTTCGGCTCAAAGACAAATAAATGAGTAAAAAGGGTGTCTTTTTGCAGTGGTGAAACAAATTCAAGATTGAAAATCCAACATCATTCAACAAAATCAAGAAATGGAGTGAAAAGGGTGTGTGTGTTTGGAGAATGATATAAACCTTCATAAGAACACTTCTTAAGCATCTTTTCAAGAATCTTCAACCAAGTAGGATCATCATCAACAACAAGAACTCTTAGACCAGCTGGGAAAGTATCACTTCTTGGAGAAGAAAATCCAGCACTGGTTTTACTACTATTCTCCATCATAAAAACAGCCAAGATTCTGGGGAAGACAGGAGCACAGCTTGGTATTAAGTAGTATTACTAATATGTATATATAAATAGGGAATAAACAAAAGTTATAATCTTATCAGCTATGTTTTCTGTTTTTATGTGTGTTTTAGAGAGAGTATGTGTGACAGTGACACTAAATAAACAAAGTTTAGAGAGACCACAAAGAGTTTTTAAAATGGAAAGGTTTAGAGGGGATAGAATGAGTGAAACTATCACTATTTGGCGCCGGCTATATTCTTTAGTTATAACGGCTCTGTTCTGTAGGACTGGGGCCTTTTTGTTTCCTTTTTTGCCTTTTTTTTCCATCTATATATTTATATGAATTGTATTTTTTATTTTTTTCCAACTTACTACGAGACTTTCAAAGATGGGATTTTGTATTGATAAATTGATATTTTACAAGATCAAATATTTATTCTATGCGATATCTAATTTTCACCTATAGGATGGATCAGGTTACTCTACCTAATTGATGTGCAGGGTTACAAAAAAGTAATTCAATGAGTTAAGTAACCAAGCCGAAATTTATGGAAGACTTAACAAAAAGAGGTCTTGATTACCATATTGGACCAGCAAGCTGAGAATCAAGAAATAAGCATCGTGAGGAAACAACATGATAAAGGAAGTGATCCCCTCATTTATTTCAGACTATCGAAGGTATTAAGATTTAAGACATTACCGTCTATTCGAGCGTAGGAGATATGAGATGATAATGAGTTGCGTTAAATGGTTTATGGTCCGATGAGATCGGTATCGTGATATACCTAACCCTGTATGGTCTATAGTATGTACTATGGACTACATGCAGGTAAGGGGTATGTTGGAATTATACAGGAAGCTCCGTCAAAGTGATATAAAGAGCCGCAAAATCAATAGTCCCTTTGTGCAACTTAACATTAGATGTTCCCACATGTGCCCTTTTTTTCAATGGTACTATAATTCCTATTCATATCCCTTCATTCCCTCTTATGGTCTATCTATATTCCAGGAAATCCATACGCTCCGCGGACGGAGCAAAAAGTGGAGTCTTGGTCAGAGCAAGCCGCCCTATTCTATTACCAGACATAATTGAGAGAAGCTCATCCGAAAGTAGAGATAGAAACGCTTTATTTCGTTTTGTTCCCGTTCTTCATTTCCTTCTTCTCGAATCAAAGAGGGACTTCTCATATTTAGAATAGTTCTGCGGTGTGCTCCATTTACTATTCTCTCCTAGGGGGGGAGAATATTACATCCCGTATTTTCATTCAACGTATATACGACTAAGTTGAGGTTGACGAATGCACTTAAATATGAGAAATGAGATTTTGGGCAAATAAAAATGAGCTGCTTGGTACATGTTTTACCAACTTACTTCTCGTACTACCTGTTTGAGCTACTTGATGTGTATCTTAACTACGAAGTAAGGATGAGACACGTGTTAAATTCAACGGACCAGCAAGTGACACCTATTTAATTAAGCAAGTAGGTGACAAGTAGGTGCATCACCTACTTGCTTAAAAAGGAAAGGGCAAGATTAATTTCCCACAAAGGGGTTTGTTGACTCAGCAAAGAGAAGCCTTTTATATGGGATGATTCTCTCATATTTTTATTATAATTTCCAAATCAAAACAAGAGAAAAACCCCTGCAACTCCTCTCCCAAAAGTTTCATCAAACCCTAAGAGATTTCAAAGGTTACAAGTGATTCTAGTGCCAAAGAAACTCAGACTACTTGCTAATTTCTCTTCATCTTTCTTGTAGCTGCGTTGGAGGTTGTTTTCAGGTGAAGTGGACCTAGATTTCGTGGGTTCTACTCAATTCAAGGTAATTTTATGCTTCTCCTTTCCTTATCTAAGCTTCTACGAGTTGTAGCTTGATCGTAAAGACTAGAACTTGCGTGTTTCGAAAGAGTAGTATGTTGTTTGTTGTTGCGCCACTGTTAGCTGATTGTGAACTTATTTTTAAGTTTAATTCATGGTTGATTTACATGATAAGAGGCTTAATTATGTAAGGTTGGTTGTGCTGCTCGATTTGAAAGAAAAGACAAGTCAGAAACGTGTTTTAGTGACCTGAAAATCAGTTTGAGTTGCGGAACTTGTGAGACTGTTATGGGGTCATTTTAAAGGTGTATTTTGTCGGAAAATCAGTTGGGATAATTGAATATATTGTGGTTAATGTTGTTGATAAATTCTGAAATGAAGAAGGGGTTTAAAACTATAGTAGTTTAATCACAAACCGAGTTTGCTGCTCGTTGTACTATTGTTTGAATTGTCAGACAATTTCTTATGTTATTGAGGGAATGAATGGATGGGATTGGTTATTGATATTATTAATATCATTGTTTGGTGCTGTTTTGAATTCGGGGAACTGAGAAAATGTAAGGGAAGTGCTGCCCAATTTTCTGTATGAGAGCAACTAGCATAGAAATGTGTTTTGAGTTCTTCAATGGCATTAACCACAATTCTAATACCTTGATGTAGGTTGAAGTACTACGGGCAGTATATATTGAGTCGTTAGCAACAAAGGTATGTTAAGGCTAACTCTCTTTCTTTTGGCATGATCCAAGTAAATAAAACGTAAACGTAATGTCATTTCATAATTTGGCTCTACTCTTGAAAGTTAAGAATGTCCATGTTATTCATTCCTATGTTATGTATTGAAAGCTTATCTATATATGATTCCTAAGTCTCTTTTGAGGCATATGATAATGATGTTGATGATCATACTATAATCGGAGGGTTATCGACTACAAGTCACTCCGAAAGATATTCTAATATTCCATAAGAGTCTTCATGCATTATATATATATATATATATATATATATATATATATACTAATGTACTATGATCAAAGGCATTATATACGCATATACGATATCTACATGGGTTATGGGAAATGAAATGGCGTTATATATGCACCACCACCTGATCAGTTGGTTCCATGATGATGATTATGCTCATAGAGGCTGTTATGGTCAGGAAAATTCTCAATAAGGCTAATGGAGTTATACACGCATATATATGTACAATGGCATTATATACATATATATGTATAAGTATGTAAATATAAATATGCATGTTCATGGACCACAGAGGAAGTTCAAGGTACAGGTTGATCTTTATGTCCCTCTCATTGATGATGGTTTATTGTTATGTTTCATTTCTGTCTTACATATTCAGTATATTATTCGTATTGATGTCCATTTGCCTGGGGACGTTGTGTTTTATGCCATGCAGGTGTAGGTAGATGGATAGAGAACTCTTCATGGTAGTTTATCCTTGGATATCATCTTGGATTGGTGAGCTCCACTTTCATTCGGAGCCTTACCGAGTCAAAGTACATATGTGTATGTCATTTTGTATGTTGGGTATGTCCGGGGTACTGTCTCGACCTATGTACAAGTATGGTGTTCCATGTTAGAGGCTTTACAGATAGTATCATGTGTATAATACGCATATGATGTCGTTGGTCTATTATGGCGATCTTGTTGGCCCGTATATATATGTATATTCCTTTTGGGTTGTTTATCATGTATAGAGTTATGCTTCTTAAAGAATGAATGTTAATGCAGCCTTATTGGCTTATGTTGAGTCTAATGATGGAAAGAGATGAGATGAACGTAGGCGCTCGATCGAGTAGGGCACCGGGTGCCAATTGCGGCTCTTCATTGCATCTTCAATTTTCTTGTAGGAGTCTGAAGTATCTTGATAAGTATTGCAAGAAAACATGCAGCCTTGTACGCTAAGTCCTTATCATAAAATACAAATCCTACTCGCGGTAGGACTTTGACCAGGAATACATTTTTGGACCTGGTTCAAGCATCTGTTTCATTCAATTTTGTCTCTCATATGTGTCTAATATGGAATATATTTGTCGACCTAGTTCATCTACTTCTGCTTTGTGTCTGATTCATTCAACTATGTATTGCATCTATCCGTTGGATGGATCAAGTCAACAAACCTAGTTCATTCGCCTTGTTCATTTCCTTTAACAATCTTAAAAAACTTACACTCATCATGCTTGCTAATGCCAACATAAAAATATATCAAAAATGAAGACTATTTGGCAAGCGTCGAAAGGACCAAAGTTTATGTTAAAATTATCAAAGCCAATTCAGCTAGGGAGTGATGAAGACATTCGAAAGTTTCTCATCGGACACCTTCCGTTAGTATCGGATCACCGGAATCCAGAGTGATCTATCCAGGAAGGTTAAGAATGCTCAGGTAAAGAATAACTTCGATAATAGCCACACACCGAGGTTCTCGGTATTTCTTTTAATCCCATTAACTTTCACGATCTCAATCAAATAACAGTTGAAACGTGCAGAGATCAAGGACATTAATTATTGTTATGTTACCCTATAAAGACCGCCACTTTCCCATGATTGTATCATTTGATTTTTCACCTAACTATTAAAAACTTTATGTTAAACAAGGTAATATACCCGTGATATACACTTGATATACATAAGTGTATATCACGGGTACTTAAGGATTGTGGCCCATCTCGGTCCAGCACTTCAGCCCATCACGGTGGGTTGTATATTAGGAATGTATATTGATGTAATATTGTAGTGTAAATGTTACCTTAATTAGCCTTGTACACTTACCATAATTGTATAGTTATAATTATGGTAAAATAAGGTTTTAGGAATAGAATAGGAATAGGATTCTCCTATTATTGGAATATGTAACTTATATATATACCTTTCAATTAATGAAAATAATCAAGGGGATTATTTCTCTCATTGTATCAAGAGACTAAGTCTTGCTTCTGCCATTGCTCTCGGTTTTTGTGCCCTTTCTCTGCCACAACCGTCGCCGGATTCCGTCCCCTTCACCGAAATTCATGTTATTATTTACCTCCACTCTTCCCAAATTTCCCCTCCTCTCCTTTTGTTCTTTCAATATGTCTAAAATCCTGCCATCATAGTTTCTAACATGAAGAATAACATCTCTATTGTTCTTGAAATGGAAAATGTCCAATATGCGACGTGGGCAGAATTGTTTAAAATTCACGCTATCTCCCATCAAGTCATCCATCACATAATTCCTCCCGCTGCACTTATTCCCGCGGAGGATCCTCAATTATGGATTACTCTTGATGCTACAGTTCCCCAGTGGATTTATTCCACTATTTCGGTTGACCTCTTACAAACGATTATTGAGCCGGATACCACGGCTATGAATACCTGGAATAGATTGCATGACATATTCCAAGATAACCAACATTCACATGTTGTCACACTCGAGCAGGAATTCTCTCAAGTTCGCATGGAAGAATTTCCAAACGTATCTGCATATTGCAAGAAACTCAAGGAGTTGGCGGACCAACTCCGTAACGTTGGCGCACCTGTGATAAATAATCGTCTGGTTCTACAACTGGTTGCCGGTCTTTTTGAGGCCTATAATGGCGTTGGGACTCTCCTTCGTCAAAGCAACTCATTTCCCACTTTTTATCAAGCCCGCTCCATGCTTACTTTGGAAGAAGTAAGTTTGGCTAAGAAGGCGGCTACCGGAGCTAGCCCCGTCGTCCTAATGACGTCCTCCACAAATTCTTCAGGTTTTGTTAATAATTCGGGCCAAAACCGTACTCATGGTGGCGGCAAAAATAATTGTAAGAATAATAACAAAAACCGCAGGGGCAACCGCGGTTGTTCCGGTGGTGGTTCCGGTGGTCAGCAGTCCGGAAGTGGGCCCCGTCCACTCAACAGTGGGCCTCATCTCTACTGGTCTCGCCGTGGGCCCATGGCGATGGCTGGGCACTGGCCGTGGGCGGCAAGCCCTATTTTCCAGGCTCTTCCAACAGCGATGGCTAGCTGGCCTCAATTCAAGCCCAACAATCGCCAGTCGCCTTCTTGCTCAAAGATCGGGTCGGACAAGATGGTGGGATCGCTGGGCCGCAATGCACATACTTGGGTTGATGCAATCGGATCCAAATTGGTACATGGACACCGGCGCAATGACACACATGACTTCCGATCATGGTACTCTCTCATCTTATTCCAATTTGAGCAACCCTCGTGGTATAATTGTCGGTAATGGTAACTTTATTCCAATTCAGGGTTATAGTCATAAAATGCTATCCCCCCCCCCAATGCTCCCCTTATATTGAAAAATATTTTACATGTCCCCAAATTGATTAAAAACTTAGTGTCTGTCCGAAAATTCACCACTCACAATTCCGTTTCTATTGAATTTGATCCTTTTGGTTTTTCTGTGAAGGATTTCAAGATAGGGAGTCCTCTCATGAGGTGTGATAGTATGGGAGATCTTTATCCTATCACACCTAATTTCAGTCCATCGAGTCCAGCCTTGCCGTCAGCGTTCGCAGCCCTTGCTCCTTCCTTGTGGCATGCTTGGTCATCCTGGATCTTCTATTTTATCGTATTTACATAAAAATAATTTTATTTCATGTAAGGGTACGAATAGTACTCCAAATTGTCAGTCTTGCTCTTTAGGAGAAATTGTTAGGTTACTATATGTTGACTCGAATTCACATACTTTAATGTCATTTGATATTATTCATAGCGACCTCTGGACATCTCATATTCTGAGTTCTCTGGGTCACCGGTATTATGTTCTTTTTTTGGATGATTATTCTAAGTTTTTATGGACGTTTCCGATTGCAAATAAATCTCAAGTATTTTCCGTCTTCTTAAAATTAAGAGCATTCATTAGAACTCAATTCGAACGAGAAATAAAAAATATTCACTGTGATAAAGGAAAAGAATATGACAATGGGGTGTTTCGGGAGTTCTGTGTTAATAATGGGATCAATTTTTGTTTTTCTTGTCCTCATACGTCTTCACAAAATGGGAAAGCCGAACGCAAAATTCGTTCCATAAATAACATTGTCCGCACTCTTTTAATTCATGCTTATGTACCCCCATATTTTTGGCATCATGCTCTTCAAATGGCTACATATCTCCTTAACATAATTCCTTCCAAAGGTCTGACATATTCTTTCCCCCTTCAAAATTTATATCATAAAGCTCCTTCTTATTCTGATCTTCGGGTTTTTGGGTACTTGTGTTATCCATTATTTCCATCCACCATAATTAACAAACTTCAGGCCCGGTCTACTCCGTATGTGTTTTTGGGTTTTCCGTGCAATCATCGTGGTTACAAATACTTTGATTTATCCTCCAAGAAAATCATCATTAATCGCCATGTAATTTTTTATGAAACCCAATTTTCATTTACTAAAGTTCATACTCCCGAGCCTAGTTCGTATAAATTTTTGGATGATGGTATATCCTCGTATATTACTCACCATTTTTCAGACATGCCCCGCACCCAAAATTCTCCAGTGGGCCCACTGCCCGCTGGCCCCACGAGTCAGTCACACTCTACCGTCACTAGATCAGTTCCAGCAATTGGCCAGTCCAGCCCAATTCTGGAATTGGTCCAGTTCCAGCACCTACTTACCGTCTTGGGCTAGCAGGCCCACTGCCTGCTGGCCAGTCCATCCCGAGCTCAGAAAATTCCAAAAATCCTTCATCTTCCTCCTCAAGTCATAGACCGGTCACTCGGAGTCAGCGAGGTGTTTTTAAACCAAAGAGACATTTTAATTTAAATTCTAATATTCTTAAATCACCCTTACCCCGTACTCATGTGTCTGCGTTAAATGACCCCAATTGGAAAATTGCTATGACCGATGAATATAATTCTCTTATTGATAATAAGACGTGGGAGTTGGTGCCCCGTCCTTCTGGTATTAATATTATTAGGTCTATGTGGATTTTTGCTCACAAGAAAAATTCAGATGGTTCGTTTGCACGACATAAGGCGCGGCTTGTGGGTGATGGTAAGACTCAACAGGTTGGGGTGGATTGTGGTGAGACATTTAGTCTGGTGGTCAAGACGGCTACCATTCGCATTGTACTCAGCTTGGCTCTTTCAAAAGCATGGCCTATTCATCAGTTAGATGTAAAGAATGTTTTCCTACATGGTGATCTCAAGGAAACAGTTTATATGCATCAGCAGTTGGGATTCAGGGATCCCAAACATCTTTATCATGTCTGTTTGTTGAAGAAGTCCTTATATGGGCTTAAGCAGTCTCCACGGGCCTGGTATACAAGGTTTGCTGACTATGTTTCGACTATTGGGTTCACTCACAATAAGTCGGATAATTCCTTGTTTATCTACCGTCGTGGTTCGCCTTTGGCCTACATTCTGTTGTATGTGGATGATATCATTTTGACTGCCTCTACAAATGCCTTACGCCAGTCTATCATGACCATGCTCAGCTCTGAGTTTGCTATGAAAGACTTAGGGCCCTTGAGTTACTTTTTGGGGATTGCCGTCACTCGTCATTCTGATGGATTGTTCTTGTCTCAACGGAAGTATGCAGCTGAGATCATCGAGAGGGCTGGGATGTCATCCTGTAAGTCCACTTCCACTCCAGTTGATACAAAACTCAAGCTTGGTGCCGCGGCTGGCGTACCCTACGAGGATTTGACCCGTTATCGCAGTCTTGCAGGAGCACTTCAGTATCTTACCTTTACGAGACCAGATATTACATATGTTGTCCAGCAGGTGTGTTTGCTCATGCATGATCCCCGAATTGAGCACATGAATGCGCTCAAACGCATCATCCGGTATATTCAGGGAACACTTGACTATGATTTACATTTATATCCTTCCTCGACGGCCACACTTGTCTCATATACATATGCTAATTGGGGTGGTTGTTCCGACACCAGACGGTCTACATCTGGCTATTGTGTGTTCATTGGCAACAACTTGGTCTCCTGGTCTGCGTAGCATCAATCGACTCTATCCCGCTCAAGTGTCGAGGCTGAATATTGAGGGGTAGCTAATATGGTCTCGGAATCATGTTGGTTACATAATTTACTATTAGAGCTCCATTGTCTCATTCCGAAGGCAACCTTGGTGTATTGCGATAATATTAGTGAAATTTACCTTTCGGGTAATCCGGTCCAGCACCAACACACTAAACATATCAAGATGGACATACACTTTGTCCACGAGAAGGTTGCTCGGGGTCAGGTTGACGTCTGTCATGTCCCGTCAAGATATTAAATTGCAGACATCTTTACAAAGGGTCTTCCCTCGGTCCTTTTTGAAGATTTTAGGGACAGTCTCAGTGTTCGAAGACCGCCCGCTATGACTGTGAGGATGTGTTAAACAAGGTAATATACCCGTGATATACACTTGATATACATAAGTGTATATCACAGGTACTTAGGGATTGTGGCCCATCTCAGGTTTGGCAGACTGGCACATCTCAGGTCCGGCACTTCAGCCCATCACGATGGGTTGTATATTAGGAATGTATATTGATGTAATATTGTAGTGTAAATGCTACCTTAATTAGTCTTGTACACTTACCATAATTGTATAGTTAGAATTATGATAGAATAAGGTTTTAGAAATAGACTAGGAATAAGATTTTCCTATTATGGAAATATATAACTTGTATATATACCTTTCAATTAATGAAAATAATTAAAGGGATTGTTTCTCTCACTTTATGCTTATTCTCTGAAAACATGATTGTTCGTCTCTGCTCTTCTGCAACATTCATCATCTGATTTAAGAGAATCAATAAGAATTTCTCTCTTGTCATTTGCCTAATTATGTACTGTTGATTACTTAATCCATTTTTTCAATTACTTAGTCAAAACCTTATTCACGTTATCACATAATTAAAATTATTTGATTAATTATGTCTCTTGTAACCTCATTAAAACAAATTCAACTAACTGGCCTAATAATTAAATTTTAGACTAACAATATCCATTATCGAAGGTATCGAAGATTAGGGTAGAATGGTAGTAAATAGCTTAGGGTGTCGAGTTAGGCCCAAGATCCATTCTTTACATGGTATTAGAGTCAGATCCGTCCCAATTCATTGTTTCCGATGTTGGGCCCCCCATCTTATATTGTCCACGCTGCAGACGTCCAGCCATGGGCGTGAGGCGGGGTGTTGAGTTTTCCCACATCGGTGGGATAAGTGGTATTTGGTCTCCTTATATGGCTTGGGCAATCCTCCTCCCTTTAAGCTAGCTTTTGGGGTTGAGTTAAGCCCAAAATTCATTCTTTAGATTGTATAAGGAGTCCATGTTCCCATTTCATATCCGATGTGAGACTGTTAACAGTTCTTGTACTTGGGAGAGGCACGGGGTAGCCTCATCTGCCCATCTTCTCCTTATTTAGTAGTATCAGTTAATATTTATGTAACATCTTATTCTTCAACTTTACTATTATTTGTTGCTTCTTTGCTTTGTTCTTATTGATACTCTATTGTCGTTATTTCTTTTTAATCGTGCTTTGATTTCACTTTTTTTTAGACAAGGGTTTATCAGAAACAAAATCTCCACCTCACAAAGATAGGGAAAGGTCTGCGTATCATATCCTTCTCAGACCCACTAATGAAATTACACTAGGTATGTTGTTGTTATTGTTGTAATATCCACCTATATAAATTGCATTTTTGTTACTTCGTTTATAAGGATATAGTGGTAAGCTGGTAGCAAATAAACGAGTTGAGATAGATTTAGGCGTGTTGAAAATGAGTTAATCAAAACGAGTCACAATATAACCTTCCATATTTCATGCGGATAAAAATGAATTGGATGATTAATGGATGGATTCATAAAGGATTGATGCTTTTATGAATGAAAAGAGATTTTGAACTCTTAAAAAGATTATTCAAAGACCAGGTGCAACACACATGACTTTTCGGATTCATACGCACGCTTTCTAAAAATGGGAGTAGACAAAAATACACAAACTCTACAAGATAGGTATAAATTACCGTAAAAATGTCGCAAAAGTAGGATAAAAATCTCACTCTGCATATAGACTAGGTACCAATTACCAAATATATAATTGTACCTTTGGAGAAATCAACTCCAGTGTCGACCAAAAAAAAAAAAGGGAATACATGATTTAGAACAAGCCTCTCTCTAAAAAATTTGATAGTCAAATGACACAGGCAAGACTGAACCTGTAGCATATGAGACTGATAAACTAACTAATCTCTAGAGTAGTTGTGTTGAATTTGATGAAACAATAATAGTTTCATATATAGCTGCCTTCATTTTCATCAAATTCATATATTATAGCTCTAAAGTCAACTCAAAGGAGAAAAGTTCAGGTCTTGAAAAAATGTTTAGGTAAGAGAAAACTAAGTTGAAGGGTTGAACTAACATGAAAATTTTTATGGTGGATGAGGCACAAACAACAAAAGTTGTGTGAGGATATTTTCTATATTTGAAAAGTGGTCCGGTGGGGCCCGCAAATAATTAACGCGCTATCACATTTTCTTTTTTTTCTTACCATTAAGAAAATATTTCCGTGTTGCCAACTTATAATCCCTTACTACTGTTTATTATAGTAGCTGTAATTTTCTTGAATTATGGTAAAAAAAATTTAATATTTATAAATTTTAATTAGGCGAATTTTTTTTATAAGAAGTATAAAAAAATGGATGAAATTCTCATAGTTATTTTTTTTTACATAAAAAATTGTTGAAAATTTAAATAAATATTTGAAGCTATTTATTTATATAATTATAAATACGGTATATATTTATCGGTTTAGTTCGGTTTTTTCTTTGATTCATGTTTAATAAAATTAAATATTATCCATTTTAAAAACCTTAAAATCGAAACAAGCCTAAGAAAATATATGATTTATTTAATAGTTTTGTTAGATTTTTGGTTTGAATCTGATTTTTACCAAACTATGAACACGGCTAGTTTTGGGTATTGATCTTGAAAAGAAACGGTGTATGAGATGGTGACGGCGGATTTTTGTATGTTTTTTGCTGTTTTAGGTGGCGTTTGACGATGAATGGGTTGGGGCAGGTGAATTCATTTGTTTTAGATATTTAGGGGGCCCACAGTCCACCTGTCACATAATAAAAATTTAGAAGTAACATATCTTTAGCTATTTACATAATTAACCTCAACTAATAGACAACTAGTTCAAGATAACGAAACCAAAAATAAAAAAGTGATTCTTTTATTATTTTCTGATGTTTAGTAAGTAAGTATAAATTACTATTTCAAGAACATTTACGTATAATCATGACAAACATTAGAGGATAGGGTGGCG
Source organism: Anisodus acutangulus (assembly GCA_029783415.1). Taxonomy (NCBI): domain Eukaryota; kingdom Viridiplantae; phylum Streptophyta; class Magnoliopsida; order Solanales; family Solanaceae; genus Anisodus; species Anisodus acutangulus. Next base: position 19,091,359 of record CM056490.1, read on the forward strand.
GGCTGGGGGCAGAGGTGGGTGTTGGGGCTGTGGAGTGGGTAGGGTATTGGCGGGTGAGAAGAAGTTAATAATATCACTTATGAACATGTTTTGTCTATTCTCATCAATAAAGCTATTTTTTTTACTTTTTTTTTTTTTAAATCAATATGAAAAATTAGAAACTCCATGCCAAACACATCCAAGAACAAAAATTATTCATTGAACGTGTGTATATTATTATATTGATGTGTCATGTATGTTTGACCTACAAAGGTTGGTTAATCTTTGTGTTGGTCGATTATCACTTACTATGGTTTATGACCCAAATAAAATGTACTCCATACTTGGCATAATCATAGATAAGGTTTCCAAAGATGGTGCAACTTTCTATAAGGAGTGTGGTATATTCATCCACGTGAACATTTACCATAAATGTCATAACACATATTAGATACCCACCATCAATCATTTCCTTTTTACTTTTTAGAGAGATAGCTTGATTTATGAATTAATCACTTTGAAGAAGTACTGTTTGAAATCAATATTTCAGTTTTGTTTCCATTTTGCAGGAGCTTTGAAAACTTAGGTGATTGAACAGAAACAAGTAAACCTGGCCTTTCAAATAGTCTTTTAGTCAAATTAATGTTTCAGCATACAATCAAAAGGTTCTTCTGTCAGAGTAGTTGACAAATGACTCGAGAGGCACCAAAAAATTAAAAAAAAATAAAAAAGTTGAGGGCTTCATCAAAATAACTGGTTAACTATTATTAGAAAGTTGAAATGCCAAAATAAGATTGCTCCAACAAAAATGGAACGTTTAAGTGCCTTCATTCCTGAAGTGCCAAATACATTATATGTAAGGGCCTTAAGGTTGTCATTAATTTTCACTTTGACATTTGAATTATGATTTGTTCTATTATACACTTTAACATCATTTAAGATATATCTATTCAACACCTTATTAGACACCGATAGAATAGGAAAATTATATTTAGTCATAATTATGTATATTCTGTATATGGTAGATGTATATTGTAGTTATTCCTTACCGTAATTGTAGCCTAGGATTAGGTTTGTATTTTAGTATATGTACTATGATTTTGGAATGAAATAATCAAGGAAAAATATTTCTTACATGGTATGAGCAGTCTAGGAAAAGTTCCTGAAACCCTAACCCTACTTCATTGTGACCGTCGCCCCCCCCCCCTCTTCTTCTTTTGCCGCCGACCACCACCCTTCTCCCCGTCAGCCATGTCTGACTCGAAATCCTCTTTTCATCCATCCCTCACAGTTTCAAACATTAAATCTCATGTTTCCATCACTCTTGAGATGGAAAACGTTAATTATGCAACGTGGGCGGAGCTCTTCAAGATTCATTGTCGCTCCCATCGGGTTATTCATCACATAATTCCGCCGGAAAAAAGCAAGGAGAAGGTGCCGAAAACCGATGACGAAAGAGAATTATGATTAACCCTCGATGCGACAGTTCTTCAGTGGATTTATGTCACTATTTCTAGCGATTTGCTGCATACAATTATTGAACTTGACTCTACGGCGATGGAGGCTTGGGATCGCTTACGCGGCATATTCCAAGACAACAAAAATTCTCGGGCCATTACTCTTGAACATGAATTCTCCACCACCGACATGACGGATTTTCCCAATGCATCCGCATATTGCCAACGTCTCAAGGTGTTGTCGGACCAACTCAAGAACGTCGGCGCGCCGGTAACTAAGTATCAGCTTGTTTTAAAACTAGTTGTCAGCCTTACTGACGCATATAGTGGAGTGGGTACGCTCATCCGCCAAAGAAATCCTCTTCCACCGTTTTACCAAGCCCGCTCTATGCTCATTATCGAAGAAGCGGGCTTTGCCAAAAAGTCAGTCACCATATAGAATTCCGCCATGGTTGTCGCTCCATCCGAGGAGACTTCTACACAATTTGAAAATTCGTCAAACCGTGGCCAAAATGTACGAAATAGCAGTAATTGAAGCAAAAACCGCGGTGATGGAAAGGGAGGCGGCCACCGCCATGGAGGAGGAGGAGGCAGTGGAGGCAGAGGCGGCGGCCAACAGCAATCGCCAGCCCAGTGGAAGTCGAGGGCACCATGGGGAAGTGGGCCGACATCATGGAACTGACAGCGGCCTTGGGTCGTGCCGCCCTGCCCCAATCCAGCCGGTAACTGGGCCAGGCCTAAGTCACAGCCAGCGACCTAGTAGTCCCAACATCAGCCAGAGATTCTTGGGCTACTGCCGGGCCAGTGGCAGCAGGCCCACTCGATAGAGGCGACTCCGATAGATATCGAGGCCGTAATGCATACTCTTGGGCTTACTCTGCCCTAAGCAAATTGGTACATGGACACCGGTGCAATTCCTTATATGACGTCCTTCCAAGGTAATCTCTCGTCATATTTTAATTTGAGTAATAATCATGATATAATTGTCGGAAATAGTCATTCAATTCTAATTCGAGGTTATGGTACTACAAACTTGTCTCCCCCGAACCCACCGTTAACTTTAAAAAATGTCATTCACGCTCCTCAATTAATTAAAAACTCTACTTCAGTTAGAAAATATACTACTGATAATTGGGTTATTGTTGAATTTGATTTTTTTGGATTTTCCCTGAAGGATTTTCATATGGGGATGTGTCTAATGAGATGTGATAGTCGGGGAGAGCTTTATCCAATCACCACAACCACATATCAAGCCACATTACCATCCACTTTTGCAGCTTTAGCTCCTTCTTTATGGCATGAACGTTTTGGTCATCCGGGAGCACCTATTTTTGCTTCCCTTAAACAAAATAAATTTATTGAGTGTACTAGAACTCGTAATTCTCATGTTTGTCACTCTTGTTCTCTTGGAAAACATGTTAAGTTGCCTTTTGTTGCTTCTAATTCTCATACTGTTATGCCCTTTGATATTATTCATAGTGATATTTGGACATCTCCCGTTTTGAGCTCTTCGGGCTATAGATATTATCTTCTTTGTTGGATGATTACTCTAATTTTTTGTGGGCGTTTCCTTTGTCTAAAAAGTCACGAGTTTTTTCCACATTTCTATCCTTTAGAGCATACATCCGCACTCAATTTGAACGGGACATTAAAAATATTCAGTGTGATAATGGTAGAGAATTTGATAATAGGTCATTTTGGAATTTTTGCAAAACTAATGGTTTGTCATTTCGTCTCTCGTGTCCACATACATCATCTCAAAATGAAAAAGCAGAAAGCAAAATTTGAACCATTAACAACATTGTTAGAACCTTACTTGCCCATGCCTCTCTACCACCATCTTTTTGGCATCATGCGTTACAAATGGCAACCTATATTTTGAACATACTTCCGAGTAAACAAGTAGCCTACCAATCCGCACTCAAAATTTTATACCTAAGGGACCCATCATATTCCCATTTACGGGTTTTCGGGTGCTTATGCTATCCTCTCTTTCCTTCTACTACCGTCAATAAACTTCAACCCCGGTCTACTTCGTGTGATTTTTAGGATATCCCTCAAATCATTGTGGTTACAAATGTTACGTCTTATCCTCTAATAAAATCATCGTAAATCGTCACGTAATTTTTTATGAAACAAATCTCCCTTTTGCCAAATTACATTGTTTCGGGCCTCTTACCTATGAATTTCTTGACGATAGCATATCCCGATATTTGATCCATAAATTAGCCTCCCAAACAGGCCTAATTTTTCCTGGTGTCTCGGCCCAATTACCGAGCCCGGCGGCTGCTGGCCCAGCTGAGCCTCTCGCTGACCACTGCCGAGAGGCCAGTGGCTGGCAGTCCACTGGGTCTCGGCCCACCTTCAAGCTCGAGCAACCCATCATTCGCTGGCCCACTGCTCGGAAGTCCAGTCACTACCAACCCACTGTCGGGCAGTCCATTATTCTCGTCTGGCCTAAATCAAATTCTGGCTCAACGGCCTGTCACTCATAGTCAACACGGAATTTTTAAGCCAAACAAAAAATATTGTCTTCACACCCATATTGCCAAGTCACCGTTGCCCCGTAATCCTATGTCTACCCTTAATGATCCGAATTAGAAAATGGCTATGAATGATGAATTTAATGCTCTTATTAATAATAGGACGTGGGATTTGGTGCCCCGTCCCCCTGATATTGATGTGATTCGGTCTATGTGGATTTTTAGTCATAAAAAAAATTAATGGTACTTTTGAGAGGCACAAAGCCCGTCTTGTAGGTGATGGGAAGACTTAACAGGTTGGTGTGGATTGCAGTGAGACTTTCAGTCTGGTGGTCAAACCGGCAACTATCAGAACGGTCCTCAGACTGGCTCTTTCGAAGGCATGACCACTTCATCAGCTTGATGTCAAAAATATCTTCTTGCATGGAGACCTCAATGAAACAGTGTACATGTATCAGCCCATGGGGTACAGAGACCCTACTTATCCTAATCATGTGTGCCTGCTGAAAAAATTATTGTATGGGCTCAAACAAGCTCCTACGGCCTGGTACAAGAGGTTTGCAGATTGTGTTTCACATATTGAGTTTTCTAACAGCAGGTCTGGTCATTCTCTATTTATATACTGTCAGGGTAATGATATCGCTTATATTTTTTTGTTTGTGGATGATATTATATTTACTGCCTCATCTGATGCTCTTCGCAAGTCTATCATGTCACTTCTTGGCTCTGAGTTTGCAATGAAATATCTAGGGCCACTGAGTTATTTCTTGGGGATAGTTGTGACACGTGATGCATGCAGTTTATTTTTATCCTAAAAGAGGTATGCATTGGAGATTGTTGAACGAGCTGACATGTCATCGTGTAGGTCGTTCACCACTCCGGTTGATACTAAACCGAAGTTGAGTGCTTCTTCCAGCAAGCCATATGCCGATCCATCATTTCACATTCACGAGGCCCGACATCTCTTATGTTGTACAACGGGTTTGTCTATTCATGCATAAACCGATGGAGGATCACATGCATGTTCTCAAACGCATTGTGTGTTATATTTAGGGCACTCTCAATCATGGCTTGCATTTATATCAGTCTTCAACAACCACTCTTATTTCATACACAGATGTCGATTGGGGTGGATGTCCAGATACCAGACGCTCCACATCTGGTTATTGTGTATTTCTTGGGGATAATTTGGTATCTTGGTCGTCAAAACAACAAGCGACGTTGTCCAGATCCAGTGTCAAAGAAAAATATCGAGGAGTTGCCAATGTGGTGTCTGAATCTTGTAGGCTACGGAACCTTCTTTTAGAGCTCCACTGTCCGGTTCCAAAGGCGACATTGATTTATTGTGATAATGTTAGTGCAATTTATCTCTCAGGAAATTCGGTTCACCACCAACGCACTAAACATATTGAGCTGGATATTCACTTTGTTCGCGAAAAGGTTGCTCGTGGACAAGTGTGTGTCTTACATGTCCCGTCACGTTATCAGATTGCCGGCATTTTTACAAAAGGTCTTCCGCTGGTTTTATTTAAAGACTTTCGGAACAGTCTCAACATACGCCGACCTCCCGCTTCGACTGCGGGGTGTGATAGAATAGGAAAATTATATTTAGTCATAATTATGTATATTCTGTATATGGTAGATGTATATTATAGTTATTTCTTACCGTAATTATAGCATATGATTAGGTTTGTATTTTAATATATGTACTATGATTTTGAAATGAAATAATGAAGAAAACAGATTTCTTTACATACACTTTAACATCATTTAAGATATACCTATTGAACACCACATGACACACAAAGATATTTAGGAAGAAAAAAATACTTATTGGAATGTGGGTTGGGTGGGGTAGGTTGAGGGGGTGGGGGGAATTTCTGAAACAGTGTTTTTTTAACTCAAAAGCTTCTTTTTTTAAGACTAGACTAATTTGTTTTTTTTGCCATGTCATTGCATGTTAATTAAGTTCACGCATTATATTATTTTTACAGATAGGTCATGAAGTGCTTAGTAGACATGCTTTAAATGACGTTGAAGTGTCTAATAGGAACAAACATCAGTTCAACTATCAAAATGAAAATTGATGTCAAGTTTAAAGGAACGCTTATGTATTTAGCCTTTTCTAAAGAGTTCATGTTCAGTATAAAAAGACAAATCTCATATAATAACTTAGAAAATAAAGTAATCACCTACTCAATAAAGTAAAAGTTATTTCTAACATTCATGTGCTTTATATGTTCCGGTTTATGTCATTTTATTTTTTAATCAATTTTCAAAAGAATATTTTCTTTTTAATTTGAAAAGAATTTAATTTAAATAACTCATTTTATCTTTAACGAGAAGCTTTAAATATATACAAATATTTCTATGTATTTAAGATAAAGTTTCAAGAATCTTATAACCATACCAATTTTATGATATATTTAATATCACAAATTTTATATATTTAATTTTTTAAATTATTTTTAATTAAATAAATTCATATAAATTAAAACGGTGAGAGGTATATACCATAAACTTCTTCCCAAATTCTTTTTGCTGTTCCCCAAATATGGAGGGCTTGTGCCACTATTTTACCCAACTCGACCTTTTGCCACTAAACAAAGATGTGATTGGCGTAGTACAACCAAACCTTTCTCATCATTTACTTTAATTTCCTCCCAAATTCCAACTTTTCTCTACACCAATCATTCTTCACCAAGTGCAAATACTCACTTTAGCTCAAGTCCAATCAAACACTTGCTGACAACAACCCTACACATATAAATACAATTAATTAGTGATATAATAAGTACTTAGAGGCTAAGCATAAGGTCAAGTACTCAATTCTCATTTGCCAATGAATAAATATGAAAATTATACTATTGATTTGCTAGAATATGCATGCCCATTAAGTCTGATCATTTATTAAACACAGTAATTAATTGTATTGGACAAGAAATAGATGGCCTCGTTACGTTGTATCTTGTATGTATGTGGGGGTGCATTTGGGAAACAGGCAAACAGCAGCAATATTAGTACATTATTGGACGAGTAATTAAGTATGAATAAGACCCTTACATTACAAAAAATTCCTAAACACTTAAAAGACAAACAACAGTAGCTTTCTGAGTTTTGGTAAAATCAATGAGAACTCATCACCCTCTTATTATCTATTTTTTCCAGACACCTTCTTCACTAAATTAGTGGCAAGATATAGAGAATGAGTTACGGCGAAGTCAGGACTTTCACTAAGAGAATTCTGAGTATGAAGAAGTAAACACGTGAAGAAGTCAATTGGATGAACCCCTTGTCCCTACCTGACTCCGCCCCTGGTTATTGGTCCATTCAAACTAAACTTAGTAATTTGGAAGAATACATTAATCATTACTTAATTTTTCAATAAATTTTATTTAGATACTCGAATTATAATTTATTTCGATTAAGTACCTGAACATATGATAAAATATTCTTATTAGACACTTCTAACTTAAAATTTTAAAAACATTGTGCGCATGTTTTCAAACAGTGATTACGTAAATAAGTTAATGCCTATAATGAAACGAGGAAGCATATTTTATCTGATTAACTTATTTACGTAATGGGTGAACACATACATAAACTTTCTAAAATATGAGTCGGAAGTGAGGCTAATGCCTATAATTAAACAAGGAAGCATATTTTATCTGATTAACTTACTTATGTAATAGGCGCTTGTGAGCACGCGCATAAACTTTTCTGAAATATGAGTCGAAAGCGTCTAATGAAAATATTTTATCATATGTTCATACATCATATAGGTCGAGTGTCTAAATAAATTTTATGGAAAGTTTAAGAGGTACTTGCTTCGAGTTGAATTTTATATTTTTTTTAAAAAATATATTATTTTCAAACTTAATAAATCAATCAAGTTATGGTAAAATTTCAAATTTATAAATCCTAATTCCGCTTATTATATCTCTTGTCTACATTCGAATGGAGCGTGATTTTAACGCTTTTTCTCCTCTTCGCATTAACTTTTATTTATTTATTTCTTTCTTGAATGGAGCTCATCACCACTAGATTCTTCTCTACTTTTACTTTACAGCAATGTTTACTTTCCATGTGTTTAACATTCTTTGACGTTTTAAAAGTAAGACGTTTCCTATTTATTTTTGTAATTAGTGAGCTTTAGTTAAGAGAAATGTTTAAACATAAATAAAGGATAGTTAGGATATCTCTCTTGACCTGAGTGAGTAATATTTCTTTAAAGATATATAATTAGTGGCAGAGCCAAGATTGTTATTAAGGGATTCAAATTATAAAGAAGTAAAACACATAAATAAGTTAAGAAAATTCAACTTCTACTATATATACATAAAAAAATAATTTTAATTTTATATATATAATATCGACGGGTGAACCTCCTTATCCCCACTTGACTCCGCCACTGCATATAATACTAAACGATAGTAATATTTACTTCTTATTTTGGAAGGGAAAACAGTTTTACTCATTCAATTACTTTTCTGGGAAAAAATAAACAATAATTATCATATGAATCAGTACAAAGAAGAAGGTAAATTAATTAATTCGAGAATGTTATAATAGTAACCAGTCTCCAACTTGCTATTTGCTAATAGCAGTTCGATCCATAATAAATGGACTAATCAAGAACCCAGATAGACAAGTTGGCACATCATCTTCAACCTTATTCTTGTAGTAATATCTTTTTGCCTGACCCAACCAAAATACAAAGAATAAAATAAATGAAAGAGTGAAAGATATAGATTATGAATTTCACGTGGTGATGAGCATGAACAAGTTTCCTCGTCAACTTTACACCACTCCACTGATTTGACACAGCTAGTGATAACATACTACCAAGTTTTTTTAAACAAGAGCATAAGCTAGTCGTCGACCTTTAATTTAAGGAGAAAGGGTCAAATTTATCAATATACCGTAGTAGGTGTTTGGTCATGAAAATTAAATATTTTTTACTTTATTTGAAATTTAATTATAATTTTTACAAAGAATATTTGGTTGTTTGAATGTACTAAAAGTGAAAATAAGGTTTATATGTTGTATTTGAAATTTCATGATCAAACGCTGATTTTAAAATAAAGTAAAAAAAATAAAAAAAAAGTGATAAATTATCCTGGCCAAACGAGTACTTACTTTTAAATATTATTTTTCCATTATATTAATGGAATAAAATTATCCCTATCGTTAGCAAAGTAATAAAAAAGACCTCTATTTTTAATGTTTCAGCATGACTATTAAAATCTCACATGCCCTGACACTTAAGTGAAGTCGGAGGTGAACGACACATAGCATACTACCTCACCACATTTCCCCCCTTTTATTTCCTCTTTCACCTCCCCTGTATAAAATTGCCATGCTTAATAAAAAAATTAAAATAAAAACAAATCTTTATCAGATAATTTTGTGTTGGTATTGGATACTGGATAGGTGAATGTGTTAGAATTTGAGTCACAAATTCTACGTAATCAGAAAACAGTAAATAAGCGAAGAACAAATAACACACAGATTTATAGTGGTTTACTTTCAATGTGAGAGCTACATCCACATTGCCGCTGCAGATTTTACTATAAATAAAATAGGGAGTTTGAGTTTACAATTCTCTATTTCTCTCTCTCTTGCTCGACCTCAAAGAAAGCAAACGATGCTCTAATCTATATATATAGAGAAAAAACTAGGGCGAACATAATACAAGCCCGAAATTTTCAAAATACCCTCCGCTAAAGAATCTTACATTATAAAAAAAATTACATTCTGCGTAGGATCTTCATAGTGTCGGCGATGAATTAGGCTCCATAACTCAACAGAATGTAGGCGCTTTTGGTGCTTAGATAAACTCTTTGTCGTCGTGGGCAACAAAATTAATAAGAATAGTGTTTTGAAACTTGAGATGGTGGATTCATTGAAATATATACTTTGGGAAAAAACAGATACTCAAAAAATAAGATAATTCCAGCTGTAGTACATGGCATGTATTTTTGCACATCTATTGGGTCTATGTGAATATCATCTCTATTTGTTGTTTGATTTGTAGTCTCTTCTACGCTTGTCACTACTGTTACCCCTAGATTGGTCCTCTCGAACAAACCAAAGTCAATTTTTATTTCAGTTACGTAATTGGTTTTACTAAGCATAACTATTTTACACGGAGGAGGTGGAAGAAGAAATAGAAGGGGAAGAGAGTGATGAGGTGGCATATCACATCGTGTTCACCTCACCTAAATATTATGTTATGTGGGAGTTTGATAGCTATGGTGCAACACCGTTAGAAATAGAGATATTTTTTATAACTTTACTAGTGAGAAGGATAATTTATTCTTGATAGTATAACAGTGGTTAGAAATAGAGAATATTTAAAAGAAAAACAGTAAATTTGGGTCTTTTACCTTAATTTAGTAGTCGCCTTATAATTAATAATCTGTTATAAATACACTGCACTATGAATGTCCATTCAAAAACACATTTATCTGATAAGCTTACAATCAAGCAAACAACTTGCAAGTAGCTCAAGTAGATAGATTATAAGTAGCTCAAGCAGACAACTTGTCAGTAGCAAAAGCCTTGCAACAGCTTTCTCAGGCTTGCAATCAAACAGGCAGCTTGCAAGTAACTCAAGCAGACAGCTTGTCAGTAGCTTCTGAAAAGCTTTGCACCAGCTTCCTGAAAAGCCTTGCAACTGCTTCTTTTTCTCTATTAATAGAAAGTTAATTCAGTTCATTTGTATACCCGTCAAAGTTGAAACATATAGCATTCTCTCTCTATATTTGTCTTTGATGTATTTACTTTATAGTCTTTATTTTATAACACGTTATCAGCACAAGACTCTGCCATCTGAAGCAAATACTTCAAAAGCCTCGAAGGTATAGACTTTCCTTTTCTTAATTAATGGCAAATCTTTCTAACCGTGAATTTGTTGCCCTAGATATATCAGGCAAAAGCTACCCGTCTTGGGTGCTTGATGCTGAAATTCACCTTGATGCGATGAGTCTGGCAGACACCATCAAAGATAAATATCAAGCATCAAATCAAGACTGTGCCAAGACAATAATATTCCTTCGCCATCACCTTGATGAGGGATTGAAATTGGAATATCTTACTGTTAAAGATCCTCTTATATTGTGGAATAATTTGAAAGATAGATATGACCATTTGAAGATGGTCATTCTTCCACAAGCACGTTTTGATTGGATCCATTTAAGGCTACAAGATTTTAAATCAATATGTGAGTATAATTATGTAGTGAAAATATCTCGAGTAATGATATGCTGGAAAAAACTTTCACCACTTTGCAGCAGCAATATCAAGAGATGGGGTTTAAGAAATATTTCAAACTAATTTCACATTTTCTTGTTGCCGAACAAAATAATGGGTTATTAATGAAAAATCATGAAAGCCGACCTACTGGTTCTAGTCCATTCCCTAAAGTGAATGAGACAAATTTCCATCAAGCTATGCGTAAAAAAGGTCGTAGCCTCAATCCTCGTCATGGCTCCAGTAGTGGTCATGACCGTGATCGAGAAAAAAAGCTCTAATCATGATGATCGCCTTACACTAAATAATATCATTCAAAAGAAGGATGACGGTGAAAATGAGAAATCCAGGAGATAAATGCCACATATGTGATAGAAAAGGGCATTGGGCCCGCGCTTGTCGTACGCCAAGACACCTAGTTGAACTTTATCAAGCCTCTCCAAAGTAGGCAGAAAAGAATGTTGAAGCAAATTTCATTTCTGAAGATCATGATAACTTCATGCATTTGGATGTAGATGATTACTTTGCACTCCCAGAAATAGATCTTGTAATCAGTGATGAAAATGTAGAAACTTAAAATATTTTAATTCATATTATTTGTATTAGCTAGTATAATCATGTTAATACATAAAGTACGTCATGTTTTATAGTAATTTGATTTGTATGGTTATGAATATTGTAAATAATGTGTAAATCGTTGTTTGATAATGACATTTACTATAGTGTTTGATTTGTCTATATTTTTTTATTTTGAATAAAATATGAAAGTTTCTAAAATTTTGGTTTGGATCAATGATCAATCATGAAGATCTTTGTTTGATTGATAGTGGAACAACTCATGTCATATTCAAAGATGAGAAATATTTTTCTTACTTGCATAGAAAAAGAGCAAATGTTACTACAACTTCTGGTAATTCGAAATTGATTGAAGGCTTTGGAAGAGCTATTATATTTCTGCCTAAGGGGACAAAACTTGTTATAGGAGATGCATTGTTCTCTTCTAAATCCCCAAGAAACTTGTTGAGTTTCAAAGATATCTGCCGAAATGGGTATCATGTTGATACGTTAAATGAAATAAATGTTGAATATCTTGGTATTACCAAGAATGTCTCCGGCCTGAAATATATTTTGAAGAAATTACCAACTTTATCTTCCGGCCTGTATTATGTAGAAATTAGTACAATTGAAGCACACTCTATCGTAAATCAGAATTTTACTGATTCAAGTATTTTTGTGCTTTCGCATGACCGAATTGGTCATCTTGGATCAATAATGATGAGGTGAATCATAGAAAATTCAAATGGGCACCCACTTAAGAACCTGAAGATTCTTGAAAGTGGTGAATTTTCATGTGCTGCTTGTTGTCAAGGTAAATTGATAACAAGACGATCGCCAATGAAAGTCAACATTGAATCCCCTACCTTTATAAAACATATACATGGAGATATATGTGGACCTATTCACCCACCTTGTGGGTCATTCAGATATTTTATGTTCCTAATAGACATATATTCAAGATGGTCTAATGTGTGTCTCCTATCGTCTCGCAATCTGGCATTTGTGAAATTATTGGCACAAATAATACGCTCAAGGGAACAGTTTCCAGATTATCCCATTAAGGCAATACGCCTCGATAATGCTGGAGAATTTACATATCAAGCTTTTGATGATTATTGTTTATCAGTTGGGATAAAGGTTGAACATCCTGTAGCTAATGTCCATACTTAAAATGCCCTTGCTGAGTCATTTATTAAGTGCATGCAACTGATAGCAAGACCACTACTTATGAAAATACAGTTGCCCACTACCGTATGGGGTCATGCTATCTTACATGTTGCATCGCCTATTCATTTCAGACCAATTCATTATAACAAATACTCTCTGTCATAATTAATATTTGGTCATGAATCAAATATTGCTCATCTCTGAATCTTTGGTTGTGATGTATATGTGTCGGTTGCACCACCACATCGCACTAAGATGAACCCCCAAAAATAGTTTGGGATATATGTTGGGTTTGAATCACCGTCTATTATTCGCTACCTTGAACTATTGACGAAAGATTTATTCACTGCTCGATTTGCAGATTGTCGGTTTAATCAAACAAATTTTCCACAATTAGGGGGAGAGAAAAAGGAAATCAAAAGAGAAATTACGTGAAAAGTTTCATCGCTCTCTCATTTTGATCCACATTCCCCTATATGTGATGATGGTCCAGAAGATCATGCAGAAAATAGCAAATCAGATGTCGAATGCATTTACTGATTTGAAACGGATAACTAAGTCGCATATCCCTGCAGAGAATGTGCCTATCCGAATTGATGTCCCAGAAAAACAATCTGTTAGTGCCATAGCTTCTGAATCCCATACACATCTAAAGCGTGGAAGATCATTGGGTTCCAAGGATAAATATCCTATAAAAAGAAGTACGAAAATGATAAAATGGCACTATGAAAGGATCTCATAGTGAGATTCAAAATCTGATTAATCCTGATTTTCTTGAGGATATCAATGAACCCGAGACTCAAGTGAGTAAAGAACTATTATTAAGTTCTATTGGTGATGGGATCGATTTGAATCGATCGAAGATAATAGTGGATAATATTTTTGCATATAATATTGTACTGAACATTATGAAATACAGTGAGGATCAGGAACCTCAATCTATCGAATAATGCCGATAAAGATGTGACTGGCCAAAATGGTAAGAAGCAGTTTAATCTGAATTGAACTCACTTGCTAAACGGGAGATTTATGGGCCGGTAATCCAAACGTCCGATGGATGCCATAATATTTCGATATCACATCAATTTAGTTGTACATGTAAACCTTGAAATACATCTTATACATGAGGTTACGACTTATCTTTATGACTCACTTGATAATAAAATTTATATTAAAATTCCAGAAATATTTAAAATGCCTGAAGCATTTGGTTTAAAGTCTCAGGAGATGTATTTAATAAGATTACAAAAATCATTATATGGTCTAAAACAATCAGGGCACGTGTGGTACAATCGTCTCAATGAGTACTTGATAAATGAATATTACATAAACGATGCCATTTGTCCATGTGTTTTTATTAAGAAAATAAAATCATAATTTGTTATACTTGTTGTTTATGTTGATGACATAAATCTCATTGGAACTACATAAGAGCTTCACAAAGCAATCAAATATTTAAAGAAAGAATTTCATATGAAAGATCTTGATAAGACAAAATTTTATCTTATTCTGCAAATGAACATTTAGCAGATGGGATCTTTATCCCACAATCTGCCTATACTGAAAAAGTTTTTAAATAGTTTTACGTGGACAATGTGCATCCTTTAAGTACTCCAATGATTATTCGCTCACTTAAAGTGAATAATGATCTGTACCTACCTCAAGAAGAAAATGAAGAACTTCTTGGTCCTGAAGTACCATATCTTAGTGCAATTGGTGCACTTATGTATCTTGCTAACGCTACAAGACGTGATATAGCATTTTCTATTTATTTACTAGCAAGATATAACTCTTCTCCTACACGGAGACATTGAAATGGAATTAAGCATATACTGATATCTAAAGGGTACTATTGATATGGGTCTGTTTTATGCTAACAAAGATAGTGCATATCTTGTCGGTTATACAAATGCATATTATTTATCTGACCCATATAAAGCTCGATCTCAAACGTGCTATCTATTTATTCCGCATTGTTATATCATGGTGATCTACAAAGCATTCTATTGTTGCTACTTCTTCGAATCATGTTGAAATAATAGCTATTCATGAAGCAAGTAGAGAATGTGTGTGGTTGAGATCAGTGATACATCTCATCAGAGGAAGATGTGGCCTGAAGTGTGATACAAAAATACCCAGTCTTAAATGAAGATAATATTGCGTGCATGGCTCAATTAAAAGGAGATAGAACAAAATACATTTCACCAGATTTATTCTTCACATGTGATCTTCAGAAGAATGGTGATATTGATGTGCAACAAATCCGCTCAAGCAACAATCCTACAGATTTGTTCACCAAATCTTTACCGATTTCAATTTTTGAGAAGATGGTCAATAAGATAAGAATATGAAGACTTAAACATCTGAATTGTGATCTTCATTAGAGGGAGCAAAGTACGTGTTATACTCTTTTTATCCTTAACCAAGGTTTTTTCCTATTGAGTTTTCCTGATAAGTTTTTAACGAGACAACTTGTAATACATATTACTAGATGTGTACTCTTTTTTCTTCACTTGGATATTTTCCACTGAATTTTTCCTAGTAAGATTTTAATGAGACACATTATCTATTAATGAACATCCAAGGGGGAGTGCTTTTAATTATATTGTATTTGTATGTCCATTCAAATACGCAGTCATCTGATAACCTTACAATCAAGCAGGCAACATGCAAGTAGTTCAAGCAGATAGGTTACAAGTAGCTCAAGCAGACAGCTTGCCGGCAACTTTCTGAAAAGCCTTGCAACAACTTCCTCAGGCTTGCAATCAAGCAGACAACTTGCAAGTAACTCAAGCAGATAACTTGCAAGTAGCTCAAGCAGGCAGCTTGCCAGCAGCAGTAACCTGAATAGCCTTGCAACTGCTTCTTTTTTTCTATAAATAGGAAGACAATTCAGTTCATTTGTATATTAATTAAAAATTAAATAATATAACAGTCTCTCTCTATATTTGTCTCTGGTGTATTTACTTGATAGTCTTTATTTTATAACATAATCGTTTTCCATTTGTCGATTAATTGAGATCATATCAAAGAATATGTTCTTGCTTCGTTTTCCTTTGGTGGAAATTTTAAAGTTGCAAGAAAATGTGTTTAGTTAAATAAAAGAAAGTGAATTATTCGTAATGACAACAAAAACAATCTTTGTCTTTCTTCGTTTTGCAACCTTTTCTCCGTATTTAAAGTTCTTATTTTTAGATTTATTTGTTTGAAATTTTTGTTCTTTAAACAATGTGAATTATGGTACTAGATACTATATCGGTCCGTTAATCTCACGTATTATCGTTGAATTTCTTCCATTGTAACTAGTAACATTACACTATTTTTTTGTCGGAATAAATGTAACTAAATTTTACCTATTAAAGCGGTAATGTTAAATGATTACTACTTTTTCTCCACTAACGTAACTAAGTTTAGCCAATATAATTTATCTTCTAATAGTAAAGTTTTCTCGATGGGTAAAAAAATTGTGGTTATATAGTGGGTAAGGTTTTAGTGACTTTATATTTATAGTAGTGTGTAAAGTTCAATTACTATATGTAATAAAAAATAGTTTTATGACTTTCTTATTATAATGTATAAAGTTATGTGATTTTATTGTGTTATAATGAGTAAGAACTTTAATGTGATAAAAAAATTATTTCATAATTTTATTGTTATAATGAATAAAGTGCAATGATCATATATACGTGAAATTAACCCCTCTATCATTTACTTATTCCATTTTTCAGCAACTTGAGCTTTTACAATGTTAGAACCATGGAGGAATACATTTATATCTTTCTAACTAAGAACAAAAAATGTTTTCTTCTCGTTTGTATACGGTAAACTTTAACATGACACGTGAAAAGTACATGTGCAAAGTTCGAGGCAAGGTGTGATGTTCATGAGTCTGCTTAAGACGCAAGCCTGGAATAAGCAACTTAGGGAACGAAATTGGCCGGGTTGCTATGGTCACAATCGGAGGAAGTTATGAGAATTTATCAATGTTGATCCAGCCCGGATATGACGCCAGACGTTAATCTTTTAACATTTAAAGCTTTTAATGTCTTAATTATTGCACTTAAATTTAGAGGGATTCACGGGCATAAAGACCCTGTTTTCACCCCTATAAAAGGAACCCAACATTCATGTTGGAAGGACATCCAATTCTACGTTTAACAATTACAACTCTCACAATATAGCAATATACAAGTTATTTCAGTAATTTTATTCCGGTTTATCGTTGTTTTATCAAATCCCGAAGTCGTTCCGGAGACATCTTCATCATGAGATTCATCCGAGCTTAGACTAATCAGGCTACTTTTAATCAATTATTTATTTTATTCCATTTTAATTTGTTCATTATTTAACTTTACTAATTTCATTATCTTATTTATCGCTTAAGCTAAATCCACATGTCCTTTAAATCAGTTAACAAATTTAACTGTACCAATTTATGGATAAACAGTTTGGCGTTCACCGTGGAGATAAGGACAATTGTGGTGTTGTTTAGGCTCAATTATATTCTTTTTACGGTTAACACATGTGAATTCAGGTTATACAATGTCAGAAAATGGAGTAGATGACTTGAACAACAACAATGAGAATCTGAACAACAATGACCAGGAAATTGATCCAACAACTGGTCAGCCAAGAGCTAGGAATGAGCAGGGGACTTCTCCTCATGTGCCACGGCGCATCAGAAGGGATCACAACCCGAACGATGAGGATGATGATGCTCAGACCAGGATCAGGGTCACTGGGTCAGAGCTGACAAGGATATTTATAATGTTGGAGAAATAACGGGAGGCAATAACGGATCTACAAAAGAATGAGAAAATCACTCCTACCAAAACCCCGCATGGCGGCGTTACCAATAATGACGTTGTGGTAGGAACTGAGGAATGTAGTGGTTCAAGAAACAATGGTACAACTGATGTGTTGAAGTGCGTGCAATCCTTGATTACCTAGTTGGAGCAAGCTAAAAGGAGTTTAACACTCAAATAGATCATATTCCGGGTGCACATCTATTACTAAAGGGGCCAGATTCAAGGAGATACATCCAGCTGCCTTTCCCACTGAGTGCAGCGTCGAAGCTGATACTCAATAGGTTTAAGATGTCGGACATCCCTAAGTATGATGGAACAACAGACCCTCAGGAACACGTGACGGCGTATACATGTGTAATAAAGGGCAACGACATGGATCCATATGAGATAAAATTTGTTCTACTAAAGAATTTTGGAGAAACTTTATCCAAGGGAACTATGACATGGTATTCTCTCCTACCCGAATATTCAATCATTTCATTTGAAATGCTTGTGAATTCTTTTGTTAAAGCACATGCTGGAGCAAAAATGCTGCAAGCTAGGAAGGCGGATATTTTCAAAATTTTCCAAGGGGATACGGAGCTACTACGTGAATTTGTGATCCGGTTCACGAAGAAAAGGTTGTTGCTATCAGCAGTACCAGATGAATGGGAAGCTGAAGCATTCACTAAGGGTTTAAATCTCAAGAGCTCGAGTGCTTCGCTTAAGTTGAAAGAAAATATGTTGGGGTTCCCAACAATGACATGGTCGTATGTCCATAATAGGTATGAGTCTAAAATCAAAGTTGAAGATGATCAGTTAAGGCCTCCGACTCTTCAGGGCTGATTGGTCGAAACCTCTATCAAGATAGGCCAAAGTGCAGTTTCTAAATCTGAGCTGAGGTCGTTGAGAGATAGGTATCAACCGTATAACATGTCGAATGGGTCACGATTGGAGCGGGGTCATGGTAATCAATACTCATCATTTCAGAAAAGGTTAGAGTTTGATAAACACGGTAACATGAGACTAGAGAGCAAAGGTAGAGCGAATCTGTCGTCTTCTAGTAGGACTGAGGCTCCGAGATTGTCCGAGTATAAGTTCAATGTCGATATAGGGAAGTTGGTGTCGACAATCGGATGAATAAAGAAGACAAAGTGGCCAAACTAATTCGGATGGATCTAAATCAAAAGAATCTGAACGTGATATATGAGTTCCATAGTACTCATGGCCATAGAACTGGGACTGTCTGTATCTTCAAGAAGAGGCCGCGAGGCTTTTAAAGAATGGTCACTTAAGGAAATTCCTAAGTGATCGGGCCTGGGGTAACTATGGAATAAGCATGGAAACGGAAGAATCGACCAAATCGGTTACACCACATCATGTAATCACTATGATTATTGGAGGATTTAAGGTAGCCGGGACAACTTTCGCAACGACTAAGAAAACTAAAGTGTCCATAACCCAGGAGATACCCCTCAAGGATACGATCACCTTCACCGGTGAAGACGCAGAAGGCATTTTGTTTCCACACAATGACGCATTGGTAATCTCTGTCAATATTGATTCATTACATATTAAGTGTATTCTGATTAATCTAGGTAACTCGTCTAACATCATCCGTTGGAAAGTCATCAACAAATGGACATACTCAACAAGGTTATCCCAACAATAAGGGTGTTGTCCGGTTTCAATATGGCCAGTAAGATAACCAATGGTGAGATTGTGGTGCATATCGATGGTGGGGGAATGACGAAGGAAATCAAATTTTATGTAATAGACGGTGATATAAGTACAATGCAATTTTTAGAGATCATGGATGCACGACATGAAGGCGGTCCCCTCAATATTGCATTTGCTGGTAAAATTTCCAACTCCGGAGGGCATCAAGAAGATCCGAGAGGAGCGTTCAGCGACAAAGGAAATATTTTCCATCAAGGAGCTGATAGCATAACTAAAGATGAAGAGAAAGATAAATATCAATTATCGGAGCCGGAGTTATCCTGCGGACCAGTTGAAGAGTCAACAAACACCATGGGAAATAGTGAAAAGGATCAGAATACGGCTCCAAACCTTAAGGGAGAACAGTCAGAGGAGGAACTCGAAGAGGAGTTTGGGGTCCCGACATCTTTTGTGGTACCTGAGGACTCGGACTCCACCAAGTCAACTATTGAAGAGCTAGAGCAAGTAATCTTGTTCGTACAATGGCCTGAAAGAAAGGTATGCCTGGGCACCCGGTTAACCCCAGAGCTCAGGCTTAAATTAATTAATTTTCTTAAAGCGAACGCAAATTGCTTTGCATGGTCTCATTTAAACATGACATGAATTCCACCGGCGATTAGTACTCACAAGCTAAGCTTGAACCCCAGGTTCACACTAGTGAAGTAAAAATAGAGGCCGATTGTGGAGTACAAGAATAAGTTTGTGAAGGAAGAGGTAACGAACTTGCTTAACATAGGGTCCATTCGGGAAGTAAATTACCCCGAATGGTTAGCTAATATTGTCGTCGTACCCAAAAAGAGAAATAAATTAAAAATATGTGTATATTATAAGGATTTAAACAAGGCTTCCCAAAAGACTCATTCCCGTTGTCGCACACTGATTGTATGATTATTGTGATGGGAGGACGTGAGATGCTAAGTTTTTTTTACGCCTATCCTGGGTACAACCAAAATAGGATGAACCCAAAGGACCAAGAGAAAACTTCTTTCATAACTAAGTACGAA
Organism: Anisodus acutangulus; assembly: GCA_029783415.1. Taxonomy (NCBI): domain Eukaryota; kingdom Viridiplantae; phylum Streptophyta; class Magnoliopsida; order Solanales; family Solanaceae; genus Anisodus; species Anisodus acutangulus. Next base: position 19,111,767 of record CM056490.1, read on the forward strand.
ACTTACTGTTATAATGTAATGTCGTTTGGTTTAAAACATTTTGGGGCAACCTATCGGCGGTTGGTCAATCACATGTTCGAAAATCAAGTGGAAAATAGGGTGCAAAGTTTGAGGCAAGGTGTGATGTTCATGAGTCCGGTTAAGACACCAGCCCGGAGTAAGCAACTTAGGAAACGAAACCGGACAGGTTACTACGGTCACAATCGGAGTAAGTTATGAGCATTGATCACTATTGATCCGGTCCAGATATGACGTTAAACGTTATTCTCTTAACATTTAAAGCTTTTAATGTCTTAATTATTGCACTTTAATTTAGCGGGATTCACGGGCATAAAGATTGTTTTCACCCTTATAAAAGGAGCCCAGTCTTCATGTTGGAAGGGCATCCAACTCTACAATTAACAATTACAGCTCTCACAACATAGCAATATACAAGTTATTCCAATTGTTTTATTCTGGTTTATCGTTGTTTTATCAAAGCTGAAGTAGTTTCGGAGACATCTTCATAAGGAGATTCATCCGAGCTTAGACAAATCAGACTACTTCTAATCAATTATTCATTTTATTCCGTTTCATTTCGTTCATGATTTAACTTTACTAATTTCATTATCTTATTCTTTGCTTAAGCTAAATCTATGTGTCCTTTAAACTACTAAACAATTTTAATTGTACTAGTTTACGGATAAACATCGTTATTACAGGTAAACATCGTTATTTTAGACATAAAGGAACTATTTACACTCTAATGTTGAAAAACTTCAAACGCTAAGATACCCAAATTTATGAATATATTCTATATATTTTCAAGTCAATCACCAAGGACCTAAAGTTGAATTCCCAAGTACTTTACGATTTTAAATTAATCTAGTCTAACAGAAAGAGGAAAAAATCAAAAACTTTATAGATCTTGAGGTACTAATTTTTTATATATTTTGTACACAGTCTGTATCTTTTGTCTTCATACATGAATAACTTTATCGTTTTAATTTCATTAACATGGTACGTGTACCGTACCTTTCCCTTAACGAATAGATGATAATTTCATTTAAAAAATTATGTGGCTATAGTGGGATCTAATGTTCACATGTAGGGAGTATAAGGAACTTTTTTTGTGGAGATGGGGGTGGGGGTTGGGGGTTTATATGGCACAAAAAGGGAATGCCCACTGACATAAAGAGTATTTAGCTAAAGGGGAAAGTGGGCATGATTGGTCATTAACAAAATGGGGAAGGGGGAATAGTAATTAAGTGATGAGCTCCATGAAACTATTCCATTAGTGGATGATTAACTTAATCAAATGTTAAAAGATTTATCAAAAACCTAGTTAGTCTTAGTTATGCTCTCTATATATATGATGCTCTCAATCAAGGTCATGTGTGTGGGATTTTCACCAAACCTATTTTTATTCCTTTTAATCCTTTAACTCCCTAAACTGGCTTTCCAGATGCTTTTTGACAACTAATATCAATTATTTATTCCCTCTTATATGTCACTGTAGTTACTGACTCACCACTTAGGGAGGAGCCATTATATGACTATTTTTATTCTCTAGTAATTAAATCGGGATTTTATCATCTAAATTTTTATTTTTTTTAAATTAAATGAGTAAATACTAGATACTTCCTCCGTCACAAAAGGATTATTCTAATTTAATTTAATATAAAATTTAAAATTATCTTAATTTGACTTGACATGGAATACACGAACTAACCTTCTCACTTCCGCTTCATTCACCAATTACCAATGCTCATGCAAAGGCTTTTTTCTAAGTTTGTACCGATGTAGAACGGTCTATAGTGGTGTTTAGAATTGGAAACTTTAAAAAGCGTTTATCTATAATAAGACAAAATGTTAACTTCAAAGCATGGAACGTATGTCCCCATGAAATACAATGCTCTTTCAATCTCAATTTATATAAAAGTGTTTGACTGGACAAATATTTTAAGAATGAAACGAAGATTTTTAAAATTTGAGGTCTAAAATTACTATAAAAATTGAGTAATTTGCGGAGGTTGAAAGTGCGATTCGCGGAGGTTAAGAATCTCCATAATTTGCTATCAGCAAATAGTGGAGGTTTTTAACCTCCGCGAATAACAATTTCAGCCTCCGCAAATTACCCATTTTTTTTGTAGTGTAATAAGTCGTAGTTATATTGTTACTAAATATATAAAGGTATCGTTCTTTTTGCACGGACTAAAAAGAAAAAAAATATCACATAAATTGAAACGGAAATCGTATTATTTTTCAATAATTTCAAATAGAAAACAAAATTTAAAACAAACAATATAAAAGATTATGACAATATTTGCAATTTGTATAAAAATCAAATACAAAAATTATATATATAAATTGATTACCTCATAAACCTTGCATAACTAATCTTTACATAATTTTTTTTATAACTAATTCATTCATAACTCTAATCAGCTACCAAACGACCCCTAAACTATAGAATGAATTGTAGTTAAACTTAGAAGACATTAATTAGCATTAAATGTTTGAGGGTGTATGTGAAATAATCCAAGAAGTGTGCATTTGAGGCATACTGAAGAAATAGTCAAAAAGAAATGAACTTTGACTTTAACTTAATCAAAAGGTTAGTTAAGGATAGCGATTAGCTTCTATCTATGCATCAAACTCACGCGACATTACCCCTCTCTAAAGCCTATATGTCAGATAATAAGGGAACTCTTGAATCAAGTCCCTAATTTCTCCAACATCAATCAAAATCACCAAAGATTATTAACCTGATGTTGATTAGTTTTAATAAAATGTATTTGACTCTTTTTGAAGAAAAAGAGTTTAAAAGAAATGAATCCATCATTGGTTCGGCGGTTGACAGCTTATACGACAAATATATATTTTTTTTAAAAACACTTGTGCATTTTATTTTTCTTTTTTTCTAAAAAAAAAACTTGTTTATTTTATTTTTCTTTTTAAAAAAGAAACTTGTGCATTTTATTTTTCTTTTAAAAAAAATTGTGCATTTTATTTTTCTTTTTTAAAAAAAAAACTTGTGCATTTTATTTTTCTTTTTTAAAAAAAAAATTGTGCATTTTATTTTTCTTTTTTAAAAAAAAAATTGTGCATTTTATTTTTCTTTTTTTAAAAAAAAAAACTTGTGCATTTTACCTACCTTTCCTACCCAATAATCTACGGTTCTTTTTAGTGTGTGTTTCGTTGAAGGAAAATATTTTTTTGAAATAAGGAATTTTTTTATTTACTTTTTTATGTTTGGTAAGTAAGAAAACATAAAATTATCATAAAAAATTATATATATAACATAAAAAGACACTATGAAAATGGGTGGAGAATAGGTCCTCCGGGGCATAGTCCAGTGGCAAAGCCTGGGCGCTATAAGGCGCTCTGGCATGGGGCAGTGTGGGTTCGATTCCCCGCAAGCACGAAGAAATTCTGCATGTTGGGGAATTTGACCTTGTCTCATTGATCAGTTGTACGCTCCCAGAAAACTGGCCACCGGAGCACATCCCGCGATTTACCTGGTGATAGTTGTTGAAGGACCGGTGCTATTACCTCCAGGACGTCTGGGTAATACCAGTGAAGTAGTCAGGCGCAAGCCTGGAAACCTGGATTATCAAAAAAAAAATGGATGGAGAATAGGAGTTGGGGGTGGGAGGGTAGGGAGCTGGTTGGGAAAGAGACAATGACCTTAGTGTGTGCTTATGAAACTTGTTTCCTTTCCAATGGGGAAGTCATTTTTTAAAAAAAAATTATGAAATATATTTTTCTAGAGAAAATATATTTGATCAATCAAATATGAAAAAATTGAATTTTTTTTTAAAAATATATATTTTCTCAAATGCCAAACACACCCGTGTTATAACAATTTAGAAAATATCTTTCATAATAGTCACTTACACTTGGGGTTGATTTGTTTTTAAAAAGCAGAGGATTTCCTTTTGGGATTTTTTTCAACACAGCAATCCAAAGTGACCCATTTAAAAAATAGTCAGTGTTTGTTTTGATAACATTTAGCTAATATAATCATTATATGATTAGTATGACTACAGCTGACAGAAGGCGTGATCTAATATCAACGACCGATTTTTGGTATATTATTTATAGAATTCTTGTACAAGTGTAATTATGGTATTAATTTTGTATTAGAAAAAGCTATTAGAATTATAGTACGAAAAGATAGATTTATTTTTCATATATTAGATATTGTATATTTGTATATATACCTCTTCATTAATAAAAATAATCAAGGGATTATTCTCTTTCATGGTATCAGAAATGGTTGCAGGCCTATCCGAGATCTATAATGGTGTTGGGACTCTTCTTCGTCAAAGCAGCTCTCTTCCTCCGTTTTACCAAGCCCGGTCTATGCTCACCCTTGAAGAGGCGGGGTTGGCTAAAAAGGCTGCAACTGGAGCAAATTCCGCCATGATGACGGCCTCGCCACAAAATTCCTACTCTCCATCATCTTCGCCTAATTCCACTCCAAATTGGAACAACGAGGGTGGAAAACGGGGGTCAAAATCAGAAATCCGACGGAAAAGGCGATAGCCGCGATGGCAACGGTGGCGGCAGCGGTAGTCAGGGTGGCAGCCGGCAGGGGCAACCACAGGTTGGGCCAGGGCAGTGGGCCAACAGTGTCGCTAGCCAGTGGGCCTGGCTGTGGCCCAATTGACCCAGTTATCCCTTTCCAGTCCCAGCAGTTTACCCATAGAATTGGGCCAGCCAGCAGAGGCTCAATTCGTAGCAGTTTCAATCCAGACATCCAATTGTTGGGCCTTGGCCTCAGCAGGCCTTCGTGGCTGCGGGCCCAACAACAGTTTCGACACCCACGGATATCAGGGTCGCGATGCATACACTTGGATTAAATTCTCCAGACACAAATTGGTACATGGACATCAGAGCCACTTCTCATATGACGTCCGAACAAGGTAATCTCTCGTCTTATTTTAATTTGAGCAAAAATCGTGGCATAATTGTTGGTAATGACAATTCAATTCCAATTTGTGGTTATGGTCACTTAAATTTGTCCCCCCCCCCCTACATCCACCTCTCGTCCTAAAAAATGTCCTTCATGCCCCTCACTTAATTAAAAATTTGGTGTCTGTCCGAAAATTCACAACTGATAATTGAGTTTCTGTTAATTTTGACCCTTTTGGATTTTCTGTGTAGGATTTCAAGACGGGGATACCTCTAATGAGATGTAATAGTCGGAGAGAGCTTTATCCAATCACCACCACCACCAGTTCCACGAGTCAAGCCACACCTTCAACATTTGTCGCCCTTGCACCTTTCTTGTGACATGCACGTTTGGGTCATCCAGTGTCGTATATTATTTTGTCTCTTTGTAATAATAATTTTATTGATTGTAAGAATACTCGTAGTACTCATATTTTTCTTTCGTGTCCATTAGGAAAACATATTAGATTACCGTTTGTAGCCTCTACTTCTAGTACGTCGATGCCTTTTGACATTATTCATAGTGATTTATGGACATCTCCGATTTGGAGTTCTTTGGGCCATCAGTATTGTGTTTTATTTTTGGATGATTATTCTAATTTTTTGTTGACTTTTCCATTGTATAAAAAGTCTCAAGTTTTTTCCACAATCTTAAAATTTAGAGCTTTCATCCGTACCGAATTTGAACGAAAAATTAAAAACATTCAATGTGATAATGGTAGGGAATATGATAATGGACCATTTCGGGAATTTTGTGACACTCATGACATACTTTTTTGGTTTTCTTGTCCTCATACGTCCTCACAAAATGGGAAGGTCGAACGAAAAATTTGTATCATTAATAACATTGTAAGAACCTTACTAGCCCATGCTTCATTACCCCCGTCTTTTTGTCATCATGCATTACAAATGGCTATTTACCTCTTAAACATACTCCCTAGCAAAGGTTTAGCATATCAATCACCCCTAAAAATTATTTATCATAAAGACGTATTCTTATCTAGGGTGTTTGAGTGTTTGTGTTATCCACTTTTTTGTCCACTACAATTAACAAACTTCAAGCCCGTTCTACCGCTTGTGTGTTTTTGAATTATCTGTCTATTCATCGTGGTTACAAATATTTTAATTTATCCGCTAATAAAATCATCATTAGTCGCCATATTATTTTTTATGAAACCCAATTTTCATTTGCTAAACTGTCTAATTTCGTGTCTAGTGCTTATAATTTTTTGGATGATGGGCTCTCTCCGTACGTCGTCCATCATTTAGTCCAACAACCCATTGTTCCAGCGTCTCGACCCAGTGACGATCTGGGTCCAATTTCTGCTTCCGAGTCTCAGACCAATCTCGGTCCAGTTTCCGGCCCAAATATTTCTCCCCCAACTCCATGTCGTCAGCCGGCCGTTATTGGGCTAGCAGGCCCACTGCCTGCTGGCCAATCCATTGCTAATCCAAATCCCGTAATCTCGTCCAATTCTATCTCAAGTCAAGGGCCCGTTACTCATAGTCAACGGGGTATTTTTAAACCAAAATGATATTTTAATCTTAATTCAAATGTCACTAAATCACCCCTAACACATAACCTAATGTATGCCCTTCATGACCCGAATTGGAAATTGGCCATGGATGACGAATATAATGCTCTTATTGAAAATAAGACATGGGAGTTGGTGCCCCATCCGCCTGGTGTTAATATTATTCGGTCTATGTGAATTGTTACTCATAAAGAAAATTCTGACGATTCTTTAGAGAGGCATAAGGCCCATCTTGTAGGTGATGGTAAAACACAACAGGTTGGCGTGGATTATGGAGAGACATTTAGTCCGGTGGTCAAACCGGTAACCATTCGAACTGTGCTTAGTTTGGTTCTCTCGAAAGCATGACTCATTCATCAGCTGGATGTGAAAAATATTTTCTTACACGATGATCTTAAGGAGACAATATACATGCATCGGCCTTTGGGTTTTAAGGACCCAAATTATCCTCACTATGTTTGTTTCTGAAGAAGTCCTTATATGGGCTTAAGCATGCCCCACGGGCTTGGTATAAGCGGTTTGCAAATTATGTGTCTACTATTGGGTTTTCTCACAGCATGCCTGATCATTTTCTTTTCATCTATCAGCGTGGTACTTCTCTAGCATACATTCTATTATATATATAGATGATATAATTTTGACTGCCTCCTCTGATAATTTGCGCAAGTCTATCATGTCCCTTCTCAGTTTAGAATTTGGTATGAAAGACTTGGGGACACTTAAGTTACTTCTTGGGGATTGTTGTCACTCGTCATGCATGTGGGTTATTCTTATTACAACGGAAGTATGTCGTTGAGATAATTGAAAGGGTTGGTATGTCCTCGTGTAAGTCTACTTCCACTCCTGTTGATACTAAATCCAAGCTGGGTGTTTCGGCTGGCTCACCTTACGAAGATCCCACCCACTATCGCAGTTTTGCCAGAGCTCTTCAGTATCTTACTTTCACGAGACCGGATATTACATAAGTCGTACAGCAGGTGTGTTTGTTTATGCATGATCCTAGGGTTGAGCACATGAATGCGCTCAAACGCATTATATGATACATCGAGGGAACACTTGACTATGGCTTGCATCTTTATCCGTCATCGACTTCTACACCTGTCTCGTATACAGATGCTGATTGGGGTGGTTGTCCAGATACCAGACGATCCACGTCTGGCTATTGTATGTTTCTTGGTAATAACTTGGTCTCATGGTCAGCAAAGCGACAGTCTACGTTATCATGCTCTAGTGCGAAGGCCGAGTATCGAGGGGTAGCCAATGTGGTGTCTGAGTTATGTTGGTTGCGTAATCTTTTATTAGAGCTTCACTTTCCTATTCAGAAAGCTACTTTGGTCTACTGTGATAATGTTAGTGTCGTCTATCTCTCTGGTAATCCGGCCCAACATCAGCGCATTAAACATATCGATATGGATATTCACTTTGTTCACGAAAAGGTAGCTCGTGGACAAGTACGTGTCTTGCATGTCCCTTCAAGGTACCAAATTGCTGACATCTTTACTAAGGGTCTTCCCTTGGTTATGTTTGAAGATTTTAGGGACAATCTCAGCGTACGACAACCTCCCGCTATGACTGTGGGGGTGTGACAGAATGCGTGATATACACGGTTTGTCCGTGTATATCAAGGACCGATTTTTGGTATATTATTTGTAGAATTCTTGTACAAGTGTAATTATGGTATTAGTCTTGTATTAGAAAAAGTTATTAAAATTATAGTAGGAAAAGGTAGATTTATTTTCCATATTTAGATATTGTATATTTGTATATATACTTCTTCATTAATAAAAAATAATCAAGAGATTATAATCTCTTGAAAGCATACATTGATTGTATAATTATTACACATTTATTATACATTTATTACACATTTAAGATATATTTGTGCTGGCTGCAAATTATTACGGCTAGACGCACATAATATTTTTAACCTCTTGGCTAAAATTGTAAGCTCCCCTTTCTTTTTCTGAAAATAGCTCTCGGGTCACTTTTTAGGTCTATCTTTAAAGAATAGTCATTTTTATAGAGTTTAAAATTCAATAGATTTATGATCATGTGACAATATCCGAAGAGTTACCTATGAAATTTTAAAATTCTATGACAATGATTATTTTTCAATTACAATGGGCTAAAAAATAGTTATTTATGATTAGTTTTGGCCTTCGTTTTCTTTATTATTATATATTTGGCTGGAGAATAGGCCAGCCAGTTTTAAACCACCATTTAAACTGTATCCATATTTTAATATAATTTTTTACATATATATATCTACTTCGGACATGCGTGTTTGAAGTTAGGCTTGACCCAAACTTCATATAAAATGTATCACGTTACATATAAGTGAAGTTCATACATTTTAGCTAGAAGTTCAGACAAAAAGTAGTTCGACTTTAGTCATTTTTTATGAAATACTTTTACTGCATTCCCTTATCATATGATTTCTTAAGGGTAACGTTACAAATGATTATACTTTATGGTTTTTTTAGGCATAGCTATATTTTTGCTAATTACATTTCGTAGCTACAATAACATGTAATCGAAATTCGGCTGTATTTTAATTTTTTCTGTATTCAAGTCAGATTTCGCTGGATTCAAGTCAGATGTATTCAACTCAGCTGTAGTAAAGTCAGATGTATTCAACTCAACTTATTCATTTGTAGCTATTTTTACAATGTATTCAATTTATTATATTTAAGATCAGTTGTATTAAAAAACCATAACTGCAAAAAAAAAAATTAGAAAATATTCAGTAGTATTCAAATTCACTTTATTTATTTGTACACACAAAAACTCCTTCAAAATACAAGCAAAAAATACATAAAGAAACACTGAATTTTACACTAAAAATTTAACGAATACGCTCAAATAATGAATACAAAAAATAAAATACACCCCAAATACTGAATTTTACATTAAAAAATTAACGAATACACTCAAATATTGAATACAAGAAAATAAAATACATTCTGATTTGAAATATAAAAAAAATAAATAAGATCATATTCGAGTCAGCATGCCGGAAAACGACCAGATCTGGAGGGAGACGTCGGCGGTCGTGACAATAACAGATCTGGAGGGAGGCGCCGGTAGTGGTCACGACGAGAGTGGTGACTGTGTAATGCTATTTGAGATCGACGTTTTGGTGCTCCATTGATCCATCACCAGAGCTGCTACTCTGGTAGATTTTTTTTCTCAGTAGCAGATCTGGAGGGAGGCGCTGGTAGTGGTCACGACAAGAGTGGTGATCGAAACTCCGACGGTGACGGGAGTCATGGCGTCGCTGCTAGCAAGGTGAAAAAGGAGCAATGAGTTTCGTCGGAGCTCCGGCGGTGATGTCAATGGCGATGAGAACACACTAGATCTGAGAGTAATGGGTTTCGCCGGAGCTCCGACGGTGATTCGCGGTGGCCGACAGCTATGGAGGGAGAAGAAGCATATCAAAGCCTAGTCCTAAGATTCTCACTCAGGAATAAAAATAGGCTGTTCTACTTTAAATATATAATGCAACTATGATAGGTAATTCAAATACACATTATAGTTATGCTTTGTAACTAATTTAAACAATCTCTTAGATGTATTCTGCACCATGTAAATATTCCATAACGGTAATTTGGACGGAAGGAGTAGGTTTTGAACCACTTTAAGGGCCTGTTTGGAAAGTCACCCTATAATTGAATTTAGATGTAATTGGGGGTAATTACACAACTTTGACATGTTTTTCTGATCAGATAATTACTTGGTCAGCATGTAATTGAGTGTAATTGAGGGGGTGTAATTATACTCTCCAATTCTCAAGGAAGCTGAGAATTGCAGGTAATTACAATGTTATTTTATGAATCTCTTCTTTCCTTTTTTATTTTATTTTTTATTCTATTAATTTTTTCTTTTTAATTTATTTTTTATTTTAACTTTTTAAATTCTTTTTTTCAAATATCATTATTTTTACATTATTATCTTTTATTTCTTTATTTCTCATTTTCCAACCTTTACTTCACGTTCTTCTACATAATTTTCATATTGTGCTTCTTTCTAATTATTTTTTTTCACTTATCTATGTTAATTTTCTTAGTTATTTTTTTTATTTTTTATTTCAGGTAGCTATGTTATAATTCATTTTTTTTAAAGACACCTTCTAATCTTAGAAAGGATAAATCATCCACAAACTTGACTTATAACGAGCTAGTGATGTCATTAAAGTTGAATTTCGTTGTTAGATGAGGTTATATGCAAACTTAACTTATATTGAGTAATGTTAGAATTGATAGATTACTTTTTAACAACAACAACAACATACCCAATGCAATCCCACAAGTAGGGTCTGGGAGGGTAAGATGTACGCAGACCTTACATCTATCTTTGCGGGGTAGAGATGTTGTTTTCGATAGATCCTAGGCTCAAAAGGAACGTAAGTCATTGCAGGATTGCTGGAAAAATAGGACATCAAAAAATAAGATACATAACAAATGACACAACATGGTAATACACACATAGAGATAATGATCTACGCGATATCAAATAATACAACTAAGAAAAGGAGATGGAAAGGCTAGCCTCCCACCTCTCTCACGCACAGCGCGACCAAAATAAAAACCTACTAACCTTCTATCCTAATTGTCACGCCCCGACTTTTTTCAAGTCTTTCTTTAGGACGTGATGGCACCTGGACAACTATCCATTTCCAGGCGAACCATTTACTTCATTTTCTTCCTAATTTAGACAGGTATTTGCGGAAATAATATATATAATAATCAATTTGAAGTTTACGAAGAACAATTTCATGCGGGGCATTCCCCGATATAATAAAACTTAATTCTTTAAACAAACTTAGTCTAGAGTAACTTTCACCAAATCCGAAATAATGGATTGGTGGTACGATGAGGCTGCGGGACGATCGCTAGCCCTCTTGCGGAGATTTTCCTTTATCGCGCCTTCCTGAAATATGTTAAATAAAAGAGTCAGCCCTACCATCCGGGGCTGAGTGGGAATCTCACCTTACAATCCAAAGTAACCTCACAATATTTTTAATTACAATCACATTATAAGAAAATAATAAGCATGTTGAAATAAACAGATTACAACCCTTTTTATTAAATAAATCAATAAATATTCACGAGCAAAATTTTATCCCCACTCGTCTTAAAAAAAAACTTAGTTTAATCAGTACTCCTGTTTTTTCCCATATAACATATTATACATTTATTGCGGTACGTGCAACTCGGTCCAATGCATTTATATATTTGTTGCGGTACGTGCAACCCGATCCAATGCATATATATATATTTGTTGCGGTCCGTGCAACCCGATCCAATGCATTTATGTATTTGTTGTGGTCCGTGCAACCCGATCCAATGCACTCATTTGTTGCGGTCCGTGCAACCCGATCCAATGCACTTATTTATTTGTTTAAATATGTCATATGTTCAAAAGGCTCAAATAATATTTCATTCCTTCAATATTTCGCCCTTTTCACTTGTAAGGGTTACAACTCTCAAACCGTAAGTCGGATTTATCCCCGTAAAGTCTCACACTGTTGAGGACAGAGTAATCTATAACTTTTATTCAGCACAATCTTTCATATGCTTTACCTATTTGTACAGTTTTTACGTTATACATTCTGCCCTTTCAGACTTCGGTTGATCCGAGGCAGAATGTTTAAACAGCGATAACTCTCAAACCGTAAGTCAGAATTATCCCCGTAAAGTCTCAAACTGACCGTAACAGAAAGATGTACAACTCTGTAAAATTTCATCCAATTCTAACAAGTATAGCCCAGTATAATATATTACAATTTCACAATCCAAACTAGTTATTAAACAAATCATAAATTTCATGCTCATTCTTTCAATAACCGGATTATATTCTAACATGTATTGTAACTTAAAAATAAAGGATTTTACTAAGAACTTTGAGTGAGAAAACTCACCTTTTGTTTCTTCGCAATCTTTTCCGACCTCCTCAAGATCTTTTGCGAAGATTAATTCACAATAAGCAAACGACTACGATCTACTGATTTTCAAGTTAACAATAGCTAACTTTCAAGTCCTTTAATGCGAAATCGTGAACATAAACATCCGAACTCGGAACAAAGCCCTTCTCGAAACTCCTAAATTGTTCTAGGTATTTTTCTCTCTGTGTATTTTTTTCCCCTCTCAAAGTGTGTTTTGTTTTTGCTTTTCGTGTCTCCCTTTTCCCTTTTGATGTGTTTGTGTGTATAGTTATATAGATGTGCATATTGCACAGATTTTGGGACGTGAGGGAGTGGAAGGAAAAGTTGAGGGAGAGGGGTTTTAGGGACGTGTGTGTATGTGTTGTTTTTTTTTTTTTTAATTTTACAGGACTTTACACTAATTCTTGATCTTCAGATCTTCGTATCTAAGGTCATGTCCTTATTCAGCTGGAGTTGAGTCATATCCTGTCTAATCACTTCCCCCAAATTCTTTTTCGGTCTACCTCTACCTCTCCTAACTCCTGCGATCGCCAATCTCTCACACCTCCTCATATACGCATCCTCACACCTCCTCTTCACATGCCCAAACTATCTCAGTCTCACTTCCCTCATCTTATACTTCATGGAGGCCACTCTAACATTGTCCCGTATATCTTCATTCCTAATCATATCTCTTTAAATATGGTCACACATCCATCTTAGCATCCGCATCTCTGCTACCTTCATCTTCTGAACGTGAACGTTCTTGATTGGCCATCACTCTACTCCATACAACAATGATGGTCTAACCACCACTCTATAGAACTTACCTTTCAGCCTAGGTGATACCTTCTTATTGCAAATCACCCTGGAAGCGAGTCTCCATTTTATCCACCCTGCTCCAATACGATGGGCGACATCATTGTCAATCTCCCCGTTTTCTTGAATAATGGACCCAAGACACTTGAAACTCCCTCTTTTGGGTATAACATGTGTATCAAGCTTCACTTCCACATCTATCTCTTGTGTCACTTTACTGGGCGACATCATTGTCAATCTCCCCGTTTTCTTGAATAATGGACCCAAGACACTTGAAACTCCCTCTTTTGGGTATAACATGTGCATCAAGCTTCACTTCCACATCTATCTCTTGTGTCACTTCACTGAACTTGTACTTCGTCTTAGTCCTGCTCAACCTTAAACATTTAGATTCTAAGGTCGTTCTCCAAACTTCCAGCCTATCGTTAACGTCACTACGCGTCTCGTCAATCAAAATATAGATTACTTTTTAATATTTAATAATATTATGAAATTATGGTTATAGATATTATTTTTTTTGTCATACACGTTGTCTGTAATTATTGCTAAATGTGTACTTAGTAAGAAGTTTTTATCAATTGATTCAATTAAAGTAATATATATATACATATGTATATATATATATACATATGTATATATATATATATACATATATATATATATATATATATATATATATATATATATACATATATATATATATACATATATATCAACTTTTTATAATATTAGTTACAATTTTATAATTATTTAGTTCTATATTTTCGAAATAATATGTATCTTGAATACATAGCGATATATAAAATTAAGTAATATTTCTTATAAGAACATATATTTGTCAACATTTAACATTTAATTTTTGATAACTAACTTTTATTTTTAAAATTTAAACTATCTAACGGTGTAATTACACTCTTGCAACCAAACAGTACCCCTGTAATTACAATGTAATTACCTTATGACAAATAAACAAGTCATCGTAATTACTATACTATGTAATTACTATCCTAATAATTACACCAATTTCAATTACCAGATGACTTTCCAAACAGACCCTAAATGTCCGACCCAAACGTAGAAATGTCGGAGAAAACAAATCCTACAGAGTCTTCTGCTTGTAGTAATTGACCCTTGGACAAATGTCGCTAGTTCTTGTCATTTTTAGTTTTTTTTTTTACTTCTAAATCTACTTAGTATTAAACACAATGACAAAAAAGAAAGGTGGACCAATATGTAAAGTGCAGCCCACCCTATCATGTTTAACTAGCCCAACTCCAACTTAGCAGGTACTACTATTTGACTAGTATTCTACCTCTTCTTATTTTTTTACTAATCCAAAAATTTCCGAAAATGCATATTGTCCAAATTCAACAACATATCCAGTGTAATCGAATGGTGTTTAAGCAGACCTTACCTTTACCTTATAAAAGAAGAGAGGTTTCCGAAAGACTCTCAGCTCAAGTAAAGCAATTCAAAGCACATTTGACATACTGTTCAAATTCATAGATAATAGGGTTCAAACTCGTAATGTGCATCTAACTCACACATCATGTGTTGGCTCTTACCTCTCACACCTCCTAACTTGTATGTTGAAGAAAACCTACTAATTCTAAAAGAATAAAGTTAAAGGTAAGCTAAAAGTTTATAACATGGTATCTTCTGGGAGGTATGGATGAGCTACTTACTGAAGGAATTCTAGGCACCCAGTTATATTGCTATGAATGTCTTCATAGGTATAGCCATAGCTGGAAGAAGATTCTAACAAATGATTGAGGATGTCCTAACAGTACATAATTCTCTAGTAGTTGTTTGGTTAGGACAACCTGAATCCTGACCTGTGTTGATTCTTGAAAAAGTAGCTCTAATTTTTAGAGTTGAATGAATGCTCACCTTATTATGAAATGAAAAAGGAGAAAGAGCATTTATATACTATATGTACATATTTATACACACATGTTCACACGCATGCACGCGAACATACAAGGAATACATTAACAAATCTGTCATGGATATGGTGACTAAACAAAAGAAGTTAAAACCATGAGTTTTCCATTAAACCTTCTGCTTCTGCTTGTGCTTCTGCAACTAAACAATTTGGTTCTTCCCTCAATGATCATTGGGATATAAAAAATGGCAAAAGCATATGGCTTTGGTCCATCATACATCCTTTATTTTAAATGGTAAAATACTGTACAAGCATAACAAGTACCATCTGCACTTGTCAAAGACATTTAGTCTTTTGCATCCCTATTTCAACACTCAGGTTCCAAAAAACTGAGTTGAATGTCAGGCATATATCTCTACGCTTTCTACTGTCATAAGCAAGATGACCCTTTACATAATTTACCTCTATTTAAGAAACTCATCACGGAATTACAATAAGCGCTATGTGCAAAGAGTAGTCATTTCACAAACACCTTGTCTCTGTAGCTATGAGTTTGCAGTATGGATCGGATGGCTAGTAGTTTAGTTGGCTATGTACAATTTAAGTGAGACCCCTTATTCCGCTGTAGTAAATGGGATTTAAACACGTAATCAGCAATCATGCTTATATGGTCATAGGTCAGCATGCATAACTCGTTGCTTCCACTTTCAAGGCTATATCATATAATTGTAAAGCATCACATTGGTGTCAGGGGTGGCAAGTGGCAACTTATCAATATAAAGGTAGAAGCGCCTTAGGTTCTCCTGCGCAAGTATGGTGCTATCAACCACATCACAGTCACTAGTTAATACCCACAAGTCTCTGGAGTTTACTCTCGTTAGACTACCTCGGCAAAAAGGGCATGATTGAGACCGGATGTACCTGACAGATCATAGTAATGGATTTTAATGTCTTTGTTTCAAATTATGCAGTAGATATTTGGTTGAAAAGATTTGTGAGCGGAAATTCACTTCAGATACTCCTCAAACCAGTATTTCAAATACTGATATTTAGTATTTGCAAATATTTGATGCCGAAAAGGGCCAATCTTGTTAACATTTATGAAACTAGTTATGCGAAGGGGGGGTCTCTTTCGTACCAGTCGTGGAAACAGCCAACACACATGGAATGGCTACAATTAGGCAAAACCACCTTGGAGCCAGTCTCCATGCATATACCACATTCTTCTTCTTCTTCCTGTACACTTTTATATGATTGTCTTTTCTCTTCCACTCCTCCATTTGAAGTGTTAGAAAGTTGACTTACTTTATGATTCTCCTTCATTAATTCCACTATATTCCCCTCCAGCTGCTTTAGTGAAGGATATATTATGGCTGCAAGATTTTACAACAACTATTGAGCATTGATGAAATCCTAACACACCCTTCGATATCATTTTATTATCATTAGATACAATGGAGAAAGGAGCAAAGTAGTATTTCCTCCATCCCAATTTATGTGATGGTGTTTGACTATGCACAGAGTCTAAGAATGAAAGAAAAACTTTTGAAATTGTGGTCTAAAACAAGCTATAAATATTTGTGTGGCTGTAATTATCTCATTAAGGGTAAAATGAGAAGTTTTAAGTTAAATTATTACTAAATATAGAAATATGTCATTCTTTTCAGGACCGACTAAAAAGGAAAAGTTCCACATAAACTGGGATGGAGAGAGTAGTTTCATGAAATTGATTAACCAAGTACTAACAATCAAATTCAATCTCTTGCCTCTGCCTTGTCATATTCACCTTCAATTTAAAATGCACCAAAATTTCACATTCATGACTCAAATTTACTTCTGATTTAAAGAACTTTCTTTTGCTTTTCTGTCTGCCTCCCCATTTGTACTCTAAACCAAAAGAAGAATAAACAAGGAAAGAATACAAACCATAGAATTCTCTAATTGTGGCTTTCCTTTCTTGTGGGGACATTGTCGGCATCGCACCAACATAAACCTGCAAAGATAAATAGCTTAGATACTAAAACATCAGCTGTGGAAGTAATACTGAGAGAATAAACATCCTCTGAAAGGTGAAACAAATGGACAAAGACAACCAAAAAGGCAACTTTAAGAATGCCTTTAATTTGCAAAGGGAAAAAAAAAGCAATTGAGGTATAAAAGCTTACCTTGTAAAAAAGAATGTGAAGGAGTGCTAAACAGCTAGGGAGAGTATCTAAACAACTATAGTCCATCCATTCCATCAGAAATAGCAAGAAGGGGGCAAGAAAACCATAGGAAACTTTCATCTGAACACAATCCCCATCGAGATCCTGGGCAAGAGCTGCTGCCCTGCAAAACAACTCGTGAACAAAACAACAATTGTAAACTAGCTATTCTTCAAACAATTGTTGTATGTCTAACAAGAACAAAACAAGCACTTACAGAAAAGAAATCGAGCCACCTCAAAAGCAAATTCTTCATAAGCTAACATAATATCACATGTTTCCTTTTATTTCATCTCCAGTAACTGATGAAGCGTGTACCATCTAATCTACAAGGTTGAAACTATTAGAGAGAACACACTTTTAATTACTTAATTATTCTATGCCTCAACACCCCTCGTCCTGAACACCTGAAAATATTTCTCTTTTTTTTCCTTTTTCTAATAATTGGGTGAAACTTGAACCTGGGACCTTTGTGTAATATGATACCGTGTTAAAGTGTGTGACCATGTCATCTAAAAGCTTACGCTATCAGAGCGCACACTTTAAAGTACTACATTAACATTTCCAGATTGTGGCAATTTTGGCCATTAATCGAGCCAATTAACCGTTGGTATATATATCTAAGTGTAAATTTAGACATCATTCAAATGGAAATGGGAAATTGTTGTTAAAAGGAAATATTTCAGCTTGAGCTACTTTACTAGTAAATAAATTTGTACCAATTCCAATATCAAAATTACAAAGTTTATGTTATTGACGAAAGAAACTACCCAACAACCACAATGATGTGCAACCAAACTCATAAGATGTATAATAGGAAAATTAATCAGAATTAACACATAAGACAAGAAAAATGAAAATTTACTTAGATTATCAAATTCTCCTAAATACAAAGTTCAGCCGGTGCACTAAGTTTTCGCTATGCGCGGGGTTTGGGAAGGATCGGACCACAAGGGTCTAGTGTACACAGGCTTATGCTGAATTTCTGCGAGACAACAACTTTAACAGTTACGTCACGACTGCCTTCCAAACTCTCCTTAATAGTTAGAAACAAAAGAAAGAAAGAAAGTTTGAATAAAGACTTGTTGGAAATTAGCCTTTGGCGGGAGTTGCGACCGACCAACTTTAACGGCTTAAACACTAGTGTTACGTATGTTGGAGAATCCGGTTCTTCACACATGCATGATGTACTAAGTACGTAGATAACCGTAGGGCCAAGAATCGTCAAATTTCATTGAGAAATGAAAGAGATATTGGTTCACGAAGTGAGGTGTTTGAAGCATGGAAAGTGTGGTGTTGTGTTCAATTCTCCCTCATCGGTAGAGGAAGAAAGAATTGTTGTGTATATAAGACTCGAAATGTGTTTGGGGTTTGGGACCCCAAGGGGTATCCCATGTGTTTAAAGGAGGGAGGACCTAGATGTGCTGGTTCAAGGAAAGACCACACGCGCCGCCGCCGCCGTCCGCTCAGAGTCCGGGTCCACAGTGCAGTGGTGTGGGCCTTCGATATTATCTTTTGGGCGAGAAAACTTTGTCGAAATACAGTTTGATCCCGAGAAGTTTCAGATGTGCGCTTTGGACGAATTCTTTCAAATGTGCGATTTGATCCTGAAGTTTCAAGATGTACGCTTTGGTCCACTGAAGTTTCAAGATGTATAGTTTGGTCCCTGAAGTTTTCGAAAGTCGAATTTCGACGGTCGAGCGAAGCGTTAAAGACTCAATTCACCATTTATTTTGGTGAATTACACCTCCAATAATGGCCAATCCGTTGGCAATTTTCTCCATTTATTTGGTGGCTTTACTACCTCCATAATGGTCATTATTTGGCCAATAATGGTTGTTATGGAGGCGATCAAACAGCCCCTCTTCCTCCTATATAAACACCCCTTACACCATTGTTGATGGACACTTGATATACACGAAGATACACAAAGCAGGAAGCATAGCAAACCCGGTTGTTCCTAATCTTCCAAAGATCATTTCGTTATTCAATATTCTTCACGGTAGCTTTTGAGTTTCCTTTGCTCAATTGTTCCATTGCTGTTTTATCTTGGGAGACGAATTGTCCGGAACGTATAAAGGATACATACGGGGCAATATTGTCTTAAGGACAGAGTGCCACACTCGACTCAGCAAAAACCAAAGCAGTTTCCGGTCTTCTTGTTCTACAAAAATTGTAATTTCGGTTTTATTGTGATATTGTAATTTTCAGTTTTCTAGTTGAATTGTAATTTCAATTCTTACATAAGCAGTTACTTGTAATTTCCGTTTTTTGCAATCCTTGTAAAAATCCAACAAGACTTACATAGTATTGGCATGCTGAACATCAGCTTCAAGGGCTTTAATGGATTCTCTAAAAGAAGAACTGTGGGACTGATTCTGCCACATTTATTCTCAGTTTTCTTGAAGTCTGAAAGGAATAATAAAAAATAAAAAAGAGAGGGTCCTTTAAGATGATGCTTCAAAATTAGCTATTAATAATAAGAAGAAACAAGAACACAAATTAATGGGGAGGGGAAAAGGAGTGGTTGGTTGGATAGCTTAATGGTTTCAACTTGCCATGTTTGAAGCCTGAAAGTAAAGAAAAGGATATCTTCAATATGTGTCATCTCTTATGTGGCTTTCCTAATTACTCTTCCTTTTTTCTTTACTTTGTTCTCATTTCTTTCTTAGTAGTCTTCTTTTCCTTTCTTCATTATTATTTCTCATCCTGTTTTTTTGAACTTATCATTTATAAACCAGAAAAATATCTCTCTCTCTCTCTCTCTCTCTCTCTCTCTATATATATATATATATATATTTTTATTTTTTTTTTAAATTCTGAACTTTGAATCCACTGTAATAACATATTTATTTTCATTATTCTTAAAATTATGTTATATGATATTGTAAACTCGTTATAATTCTGTGGTTATATAACTATAAAAGAGCTCAATTTTTGTAACCATGAATTTGATAATTTTTGGCACCTCACCCACCCCCACCACCACCCATCCCCACCCCCCACCCCACAACCACCAACCCCTCCACCACGCTACCATTCACCCAACCACATCCGCCACCCCCACCCCACCCCGCACCCCCACTACCGACCACCCCACCCATTATCTACTTATTTTTTAGAGTTTCTACTTTATCCATTAACCTAGTTTTATTACTTTATATATATATATATTAGTTTCTAATTAAGAGTTAAATGATATCTTAGTAAACTTATATGTTATTATACAATACGATACAGTCAAATCAAACGACAAAAATATTATTAAACCACAACAAACAATACAATTTATCTAAATATTGTACATTAATTCAATACAATACTATACCATACGATACAATATAATAAATTATAATATGAAACCATGGGTAACGAACATCCTAACAGAGTGCAAATTTTAAATGTTTTGAATCTGACTCTGGTTATTAGGCTAATGTCATTTTCACTGCTTATTAGGATCAACGTACCTTCTTTAGTTTAAATTTTAGGGACATAATGGATTCTTAAATTTCTCAATTATATGGCTTGAGGCACGCAGTTAATTGCATATCCAAAAGGAAGTAGAAAATTTAACTTACAAATAATTTTTTTATTATTACGTGACTCACACAATTTATACTAATAGTATAAAATCTTTTTTTTTATCTCACATAAAAATTGATCGAAAGTTTGTGGATCCAAAAGTATAGATTTTGATCCACCGACTTGTGAGAAAAAAAAGAAATTTCACACAATTAATATAAGTATTGTGAAACGCATAATAGAAATTTTCGTAAAAATATATGTATAGGTGAATGTGCAATGTAAGCTTAAGATGTCGGATTAATATAAGATACACAAAAAAAAGGTCTTTTAATACAGGAGTATGGGTGGATTTGATGAAAAAAGTTTACTTTGTTTATCATTCTCTCTTATCTTACGGGAAAAAAAAAGACTATAAATTTTGGTCCTCCTGTCAGATCCTACATTAAAAAAAGGAATATTTACATAAACGTATTGAAAAAATAAAATATTTATAGCCACTTATATCATTTTTCTATCAACAACAAATTACCAATGATGTACAATATTCAAAAGACCTATAAAAAGGATTTTTAGTAGGTGTGATTGGAATACATTTTTTTGTCCGGGTCTGACCGTTTTTTTGCTTTGCTTGTGTTTATGCTTTGTCTTGAGCTGGGAGTCTTTCGAAACAACATTTCTACCTACCAAGGTAGATGTAAGGTTTGCGTACACTCTACCCTCTTCAAACCCCACGTTGTGAGATTTTCATTGGATATATTGTTATTGTTGTTGTCGTGGTTGGAATACATTGGAAATACATGGGCGAGTCTATATACAAAATTTGACGAAAAGTGAAGGTGATCTCATAGCTGAAATCGAGTTTGAAAAATATGCTCTCACACATGTATATCATTGTATACCCATGTATCACACACCCATATAAACATATATACACAGTATACGGGGGATACACAATATATATTTGCTGAAGTTATCGACAGACCCTTTAAATTTTTTATGTATTCCAAGTAACCTTCCAATTGAGGCTCCCACCATCTGAACTCTTCAAATCATTTTTTACTTTTCCACTTAGACACAATTTGTTGAGGTGGTGTGTGCATTACACTTTCTCTTGAGTGTGTGAACAATTTCAAATTATGATTTTCTTTTTTTTTTTCAACTATGAAATATGTCACAATAAATAAATAACCAAAAAAGAAAAAATACAACGAATTAAATTAAGACACGTGTATTAAACCTATTTAACCTATTAAAAAAGTATCTCAAAAAGAAAATGACGTACCCCACCCCAACCCAAATAATCATCCCCTTTCTGTCGTCTTCCTCGTCAAACACCCGCCGTCGGCCGTCGTTCCCCACCCCCAATTGCCGTCCCTCCACCCACCAACTCCGGCAAACATAACTGTAAAAAATGGATCTTGGGCCTAATTCAACCCCAAAAGCTAGCTTGTAGGGTGATGATTGTTCAATTCCATGTTTCCATTCCATATCCGATGGGGACTCTTAACACTCCCCCGCACGCCCAGACCTTGTTAACTGGAGCGTGGATAATATAATTTGAGGGTCCAACATCGGTGAACAAAGAATTAGAATGAGTCTAGCTCTTATACCATGTAAGAAATGGATCTTGGGCCTAACTCAACCCCAAAAGCTAGCTTGTAGGGTGATGATTGTACAAGTCCATATAAGAAGTCAACATCGGAAATGGAATGAGAACATGGACTCCTATTATATGGCACAATCGGTTGGGACACCCAGAAGCAACAACGGAGACAAGTGTAGAAAATTTCCATTGAAAAGAATAATTGTGATGCCTGGATCAAGGTGTACTATATCTTTTGTCCTAAGAAATTTCCATGGGGATGTTGTGTGCATTACTGCATCAGCTGGTGCCTGTAGGGTTAGAAGAAGGGGGGGTTGTTTTATTTTTTGTTTTTTCGTAATTTTTTTAAAAATATTTATTTAAGTTAAATTCACATGTCTCCGTTTTATTTGTTAATTTGGCATGTGAATTGCACACACTTTGTGTGTTTGGCTGCATATTAATTTTGTGTCTAAGTGGCACGGTAAAAAATGATTTGAAGGGTTCAGATGGCGGTGCCTCAATTGAAGGGTCTAAGTAAAATATATCAAAAACTTAAAGGGTTTGTCAATGATTTCAATTGTTTTTAATAACATGAGAATCCGCAATCGCTACCCTTTTGGGTGCAAAGATATGTATAGTTAAACATGATAGAAACTTCATCTTCTTCATTTGAACTGAAATCTCCACCAAAATATCTTAAAATTGAGATTCAAACTCCTTGAGATGTACCCACTCTATTCCAATAACACCACTCAAGACAAATTCAAATTTCGAAAACCCAAAATTTCGACCTCAAACTTAAGCGAGCTTCAATGGATGTATGTTGCGTTTACCAACTATGTTGCAAGTTTCATGCAACTAGGGCTGGAAAATTGGACCCAAACCCAATTGACCAGCCCAACCCATCCAGATTGTAATGGGTTTGGACATTGACATACAATTAGATGGGCTAAGTTTAAGCTAGCCCAACTTAACACATTTATCCTGAGCAGCCCAAACCAACCCATTACATTAGTCCAAACTAACTCATCTGCTATTCTATTATTTACCCTTAGGTCTTCTCACGGCAAACCCAAAAATTGTGTGCTCCTCCATTTTTATTCAGCAAATACTGGTAAGTTTTTTTTTGTTGCATGTTCCCCTTCTTCTTCAACAAATAACATAATCTTCAGTTGTATATTAGAACTATATACATGTTGTCATGATGGTAGTTGTCTTCAGTTTCCACTCTGATGCATTGAGGGTGTTTGATAATAAGCTTGAAATAATTATTTGGTCTTACTACTATTAGGGATGGCAACGGATCGGATCTTACTAGATCCAGATCCAGATCCATTTTTCATACCGGGATTCAGATTCGGATCCATCCATCGGGTCCATAAAATCAGATCCAAATTCGGATCCACCGGGTCCATGGATCGGATCTGGATCTACATGTAAATTTTTTTGGCTTGAATAATATTCCCACATGTTGAAACTTTTATGACAAAATGAAATGCAATCTGATTGAAAAAAATGATTGAGTTCATTCAATCAACCTACATAAACATGACACCATTCTTACAAAATACTGAACAAAGTTTTAGCTTCACAAGAAAATAAAGACGATTGACTTCATTAGTGATGCTGAATATGTTGCAACTTTGAGCTAATTTTTGGAGGCTTTAGTGATGCTCCACTTATAGTTCTACTGATTGACTTCATTAAACAACATAAAACAATGTCAGTCATATATCAAAAGTCCCAGTTTTTTTTTGCTGATCAAACAAACGAGAGAAAGATACTTAAAACTTACAGCTAGCAGATTCAAGAAAGAAAAATTTAAAGAAGAATGATAATTTTTTCTTTTTATAGAAATGAAAATATGAGAAACTGCAGAGAGCATATAGGTAAAAGAAATGAAACTTCAAAGACAAATTACATGGTTGTGTGACTTGTGCCTTATCATGGTTCAACCCTTTACCCAATGCATAAATTATGAAAAACAATTAAGAAAATACTTATAAAATTACATTCTAGGTTATGGATATATTTAATAAAAAACGGATCCACATATCGGATCTGGACCGGATACGGATCTCAAATACAAGATCCAGATCCGTCAGAAATGGATCCGGATCTGTCAGGTCCAAATTTTGAAAATCCATATTCTATAAAACGGATCTGGATCCACCGGATCCGGATCGGGTTGGACATTAGCCCAACTATTAGTTCAACCCATTTGGGCTAGCCTAACTTCAGCCCAAACAACACATTTGTCAGAAAAAATGCAACCAATTTAGCTGTTTTACTCACGTGTCCTACTTCATATTTGGACCAAAAATAATTTTAGCTTTGAATCTTCAATAATTTCCTCAAAGTTTTCAACCACAAGTTTTGATTAGAAGATCCAACAACTTTTAGGTCGAAAATCTCATTCAAAATGCGGGTTGGTAAAAAAGGGTTAAAGTTGGTAATAAGTTGAGAGTTGAGCCCAAATGAATACTTATTTTTCCATTTTAACCATACTCTGTAAATATTTTAAAAGAAAACACAGGACATAATTAGTTAATAAACAACACTACGAGAGTCCTAACAATTATCGAAACAAATTTAGAATGTTTACAAATAGTCATTTTGATAAACATACAACAACAACACCCCTTGTTTTGTTCAATTGTGATCTAAATGATATTTTGAGTCTTGGAATAAGTTTGTAGAATATTTTTGAACTTGTTGGTGTGGTCGAGGTTTGAAAAATAAGGGTTCTTCGACGCACTTGAACCTCATATTAGATTTTGCTAACCGAGCCTTTAATTGCAACAACGGACTCGATCAACTTTGACCTTTTCGCAATTGCAGGGATTTAGACCGCAATTGTGATATGGCTCTCCACAAAAAGGATACTTGTGTTGCAATTGTCAGGTATAAAAACGTACATAGACGTTTCAGATGCCATTTTTTTTGCAATTTGAAAAAGAATGAGCTTGTGGGGATTCACTTTTGGATTGATATATTTTTTATAGTTCTTCTACAACTTTAGACAATAAGGTCTAAAGATCGCAGTGAACCCTTTCGGACAACTTTATACTATCGGGCCAAAAGTTCCTAAGTGAACTTGAGTCAAATCTTTTGGATAACTTTTGACCACTTGATCATAAACTTTTTATAGCTCTTCTACAGCTTTAAACCATCGAGTCTAAGTTTCTAGTGAATTTGGGTGAAACCTTTAGCTTGTGAAGCAAGGATGTTATAATTTATAATTTTCTTAAAAAGGGCATAAATGGTGGCCTAAAAATGAGATACCCAACTAAATATCTTGTGTTCTAGCATTGCATTACTATCTTGGCCCCCGTGCCAGAAAAATTAAGCTTTGTGTCAATTACTCCTTTATTATCAATTAGCAAATTTTTTGTAAAAACCTAGTCCTCAGTAGCGAATATTCTCCGAATATTTACAGTATATTTTGTAATTTTGATAGATGTATATTTAAGGTAACCTGGGATTCTTATTGTAGTAGGAATCAACATCTATACAACTATATATATATTGTGATTAATGAAAGGAATCTCTAAGGGAGATTATTCCAATCTTACATGGTATCAAGAGCCAAACCCTAATCCCTACTCTTCTCCTACCAAGCCGCCGACCACCACTATATATTTTTTTCTCCCTTCTTCTCGGTCGACGGCAACCATAGCCACCATGTCTCGTCCTACTTCCCCTACTAATTCCGGTTCTTCCACTGGTACTTTTGACAACCCTCTCAACGTTCATTGTCTTCTTTTCATCCGGCATTCGCCGTTACCAACATCAAAAATTTTATCCCTATAATTCTTGATCAAGAAGACTGTCAATATTTCATGTGGATAGAACTGTTCTACATTCATGCATGTGCGAATAATGTGCTAGATCATATTGATGATTATGTTCCTCGTCCCACCGATGTTGCAGACTCGACATGGCGTCGCCTTGACGTCATCGTCAAACAATGGATATACGACACCATCTCAAAGGATTTGTTGTGTACTATCATGAAAACATGTGCTACGGCACGTGACCTCTGGGTACGGTTAGAAGAAATTTTTCAAGATAATAAAAATACTCAGGTCGTGTATTTGAAAGAGCAGTTCAACAATACGCGTCTCGAGAATTTTACCAACATGTCCGATTATTGTAAACAACTGAAACTCATAGCCGACCAACTTTTCAACGTAGGGATATCTGTTTCAGAAACCAAGATGTAACTTCAACTAGTTGCTGGTTTACCGAAGGGTGAATATGATACACTTGCGACAATGATTCAACAGGCCAACCCACTACCAAGTTTCAACAAGGCGCGTTCATAACTTTTGTTGGAAGAGACCCGCTGTACTAAACAAGAGGAGCACAATCAAAAGGCATTAGCCGTTGACAGCATGACACCACCGGCGGCTAGAGATGGCAGTGGATCCTGGACCCAGTCCGGATCCGGTGGATCCAAATCCATTTTATAGGATATGGATCTTCAAAATTTGGACCCGGATCCATTTCTGACGGATCAGATCTGGATCTGGATCTTGTATTTGAGATCCGTATTCGGTCCAAATTCGACCCGTGGATCCATTTTTTATTAAATATATTCATAACCTAGAATGTAATTTTATAAGTATTTTCTTAAAATTGCTAAGCACATCCTTGCAAATTTAATTCTCAAAACAAGTTTAATTTATCCCCGCGTTAACTCAAAAACCAAAAATAAAGAGGTAACTTAGATAATAAAATCAATGTTATATTAGTGAATGACTAACATCTCCATAGACAAGTAGTTAAAATTATATTCACTTCATTTGTGAAGATTCCAAGCACATGCAAGTTCTACATTGTGGAAATACTAGTCAGTATTTTCCACAACTATTGTCATTGTCCAACATTTTCAATTAATAACTCACAATCAAAACGAGACAACGAACAAAATATCTCATATGAACATTTCAAAATTGAAACACAGTAAACTGTTAGCTAAGTAAAAATCGTTTGTCAGTTCAAAAAAATATTCTTAGCAAAGTAACATTCTTAGCAAGGCAATTTTTTTTACATGTGGATCCAGATCCGATCCGTGGACCCGGTGGATCCGATGGATCCGGATATGGATCCGGATATGGATCTGATTTTTATGGACCCAATGGATCTGGATCTGGATCTGACTTCAGGTATAAAAAATGGATCTGGATCTAGTAGGATTCGATCCAGATTAGATCCGTTGACATCCCTACCGGCGGCCAACACCACCTAGCCCCCACCGCCAGACCACCAACAACAGCAATCCCGCGACGACGGACGTGGCGGCAGAGGCCGTGGTAGCAACAACAAAGGGAAGGGGCGCGACAAGGGCCAAAGGAACCAGCAGTCAGGCCCAACCCCTGCTCCCTATTTTCAGTGGGCTGGACAGTCACCTTGGCCCAATACCGGGAACTGGGCCTCGCCTGCATGCCCCTACCCAACATCAGGGGCCCAGTTCCGGCAAGCTTGGATACCATGTCTCTTGGGCTCCGCCCTAGCCAACATGCAAGCCCACACAGAAGGCTCACATGGTTTCGGCCTCTCAGCACCCGCAAGTCAGCAACTTGGTCCCCACTGATTTGGGCCAGGCCTTCAACAACCCGATGATAATTGGTACATGGACACCGGAGCCACATCTCATCTCACCCCGTCGTCAGATAATTTATCTCAAATGTTTCGGTTAAAGTGTCCTCAATTTATTACTGTTGGCAATGGTCCCCGCATTCTAATTGAAGGTTATGGTAACACACATACCAAACATCCCCACCCGCCTTTCTCCCTTAATCATGTCCTTTACACCCATAACATCATTAAAACTTAATATCTGTTAGAAAATTCACTCGCAATAATTATGTGTCTGTCGAATATTACCCTTTTGGTTTTTCTGTGAAGGATCTCAATACGGAGAAAATTCGTACGTGCTGCAATAGTGTGGGAGATCTCTACCCCTTCACTAAATCTTCCGATGTCAGACCACAGTCACCTATCTCCCTTGTTGTTATCTCTCCGTCAACTTGGCATAACAGACTCGGACACCCAGGAGACCCTGTTTTTAATTTCCTTAGAACTAATAAGCGTATTCAATGTAATAATGGGAAACTTGCCCACCACTGTTTTTCTTGCCCGCTTGGCAAGCGTACTCGTCTTACATTTCTATCATCCAACAATGTTACTTTTTCTCCATTTGATATTGTTCATGCTGATTTATGGACATCTCCGGTTGTTAGTTCTTTGGGTCACAAATTTTATCTAGTGTTCTTAGATGATTTTTCACATTTTGTCTGGATTTACCCACTGAAGTTCAAATCTAAAGTTTTTGCCAAGTTCCTTGAATTTCAAAAATTCATTAAAACACAGTTTGAAAAATCTATAAAATCTTTCCAATGTGATAATGAACGTGAATTTAATAATTCGGCATTTCACAATTTCTGTTCTAAACAAGACATGGTTTTCTATTTTTCATGTCCCTACACTTCCTCCCAAAACGGAAAGGCTGAACGAATTATACGTACCATCAATAACATGGTTCGTACCCTTTTGTTTCATGCCTGTCTTCCACCACCTTTATGGGTCTATGCTGTTAAAATGGTAGAATTCCTTCTTAATATTTTACCCACTAACACTCTTCAAAACAAGACCCCCCCACTGAAATTTTATACCGTAGGATCCCGTCCTATGACCAACTCAGAATTTTCGGTTGTCTATGCTACCCCAATCTAGCCTCCATTGCCCCTCACAAATTAGCACCACGAACTACGCCCTGTGTCTTCGTTGGTCTCACGTCTAATCATAGGGGTTACCTGTGCTATGACATGTCCACTCGTAAAATCATTATCTCCCGCCATGTCACATTTGACGAGACATGTTTTCCATTTTCGAATCTTCAGAAATTTCAAACCACGAACTATATATTTCTTGATGAGACAGATCTGTCCCCGCCAGTCAAATCACTGTTCCAACTTCAGTCCATTGTTCCCGCGTCACCGTCGTCGGCTCCGGTGGTCTCATCTCCACCAATAACCATCACCGACGACATCATTGTACCACAGAGGTCCCAGTCTCCCATTCTCACGGTCGAACAACAACCTCCACCACCAAACACCCAAAAGGTTGTCTGAAAACCCTGTAGCTGACACATCGTCGATCCACACTCATATTGGTAACATGCAACCACTACCCACACCTGAACTGCCAAGCTCTACCACCTCACTACACAACCCACCAACAACCAACCAATATCCCCAACCAATCTCCTCAACCCCCCATCATCATCTGACCCTGAAACCCAGCAGCCACTGACCACACCCAATACAAACCATACACCAATGCCTACCCATCGTATGGAAACTCGTGCTCAACACGAGATTTTCAAACCCAAGGTTCACTTTAACCTCTCCACACAAACCATATCACTCATTCCTAAAAATCCAAAACTAGTCGAACTGGACCCTAATTAGAATGCGGCCATGTGCGAGAAATTTAATGATTTAACATAGCAGAACTCTTGGGATTTGGTACCTAGACCGGACGGCGTGAATGTTATCCAGTGCATGTGCTTATTTCATCACAAGTTCAGAGACAGTGGTGATTTGGAGCGGTATAAGGCAAAACTGGTTGCTAATGACACTAATCAGCAGGAGGGAATTGGTTGTGGTGAGACATTCAGTCCGATTGTTAAACCGGCTACTATTCGTACTGTTCTCAGTATTGTTATGGGCAAGCATTGGTCGATTCATCAGCTTGATGTCAAGAATGCATTTCTTCATGGGGATTTGAAAGAAACTGTGTACATGCATCAGCCACCTGGCTTTGTTCATCCTGCAGTCCCTCAATATGTATGTCATCTCAGGAAGTCCCTATATGGCTTGAAACAAGCACCCCACGCTTGGTATGATCGCTTTGCCATGTATATTATGCAAATCGGGTTTATATGTAGCAGGTGTGATAACTTTCTCTTCATTTTTCATCGAGGTAGCAGCATTGATTATTTGCTATTATATGTGGATAACATTATTCTTACTGCCTCCTCTGACGGTTTGAAGAATGAAATCATTTCTCAACTCAAAACTGAATTTGCTATGATTGATTTGGGCAAGCTGAGTTATTTCTTGGGTATCTCCGTGGCCAGATCTGCAACTACTATGTTCTTGAGTCAGCGTAAATATGCGGAAGAGATAGTGTACAGGGATAAGATGGAAAATTATAAAATTATGCCAACTCCGGTTGACTCGAAATTCAAGCTTAGTGCCAATGATGGCGCACCAGTTTCTAATCCCACCCTATATCAAAGTCTTGCAGGTGCTCTTCAGTATCTTACATTCACTAGGCCTGATATTGCATATGTCGTTCAGCAGGTGTGTCTGTTTATGCACGCCCCGCGAGAATCCCATTTTGCTTCCCTCAAGCGTATTATCCGATACATTAAGAGCACACTTGACTTTGGACTGCATCTCTACCCTTCTGCACCAACCAAATTGTTCTCCTACACGGATGCAGATTGGGCAGGGTGCCCGGACACACGTCGCTCCACCTCGGACTACTGTGTATTTCTAGGGGATAATCTTATTTCATGGTCCGCCAAGCGACAAGCCACACTATCCCGTTCGAGTGCTGAAACAGAGTATCGAGGAGTTGCTAATGTAGTTGCTGAGATCTATTGGCTCCAAAATCTTCTTTTGGAGCTCCAGTGTCCACTGCGAAAGGCGTCTATAGTCTACTGTGACAACATATCTGCCATATATCTATCTCACAATCCGGTCCAACATCAGCGGACCAAACATATCGAGATGGATATTCACTTTGTACGTGAGAAGGTCTCTCTTGGTCAGGTCAAAATATTGCATGTGCCTTCCTCATATCAGTATGCCAATTTTTTCACAAAGGGACTACCGCGACAGTTATTCACCCACTTCAGATCCAGCCTTAGCGTCCGGCCTCCTCCCGCTCCGACTGAGGGGGAGTATTAGCGAATATTCACAATATATTTTATAATTATGATAGGTGTATATTTAAGGTAACCTAGAATTCTTATTATAGTATGAATCAATCTCTGTACAACTATATATATATATATTGTAATTAATGAAAGAAATCTCTAAGGAAGATTATTCAAATCTTACGCTCAGACCCTATTCCCTTATTTCCCTTCTTCTTCTATTTTCAGTCGTCGTCGCCACCACAGCCCCACTTGACCAGTGTTCTTTCCCTATAGTTTTTATGGGCTTA
The DNA here is from genome assembly GCA_029783415.1 of Anisodus acutangulus. Classification (NCBI taxonomy): domain Eukaryota; kingdom Viridiplantae; phylum Streptophyta; class Magnoliopsida; order Solanales; family Solanaceae; genus Anisodus; species Anisodus acutangulus. The sequence goes on from CM056490.1 coordinate 19,143,427, forward strand.
TTCATTGGCTCAAACACATGCACAAATTAAAAAAGTTTCATTATTACCCAAAGATAATTCATTTACAGTAAGAGCATCACTTTGTTCGACGTTAGAACAAACAAATCTTCAATAAACTCCCTAAACCCACTTTCTTTTCTCAAAAGCCTCGCCAGTGAACCCCACTTTCTTCACAAATCTCGTCACCCAAAAGTCACTCTCGGATCACATTTCCTTCTTATGTTGTCTTACATGGGCTTTTTGGCTGCATTTAAATCTTATACCTATTTGCTTAGAGTTTTTCTCCTTAATATTGAAAAACATCTTAGATATTGGATCTTCATCTCTCTCTCTTTCTTTTCCACAAATGGTTGTTAATTCATATTTTTAGTCATTAACTTCTTTTTTCTTTTTCTTTTTCTTTTTCAATTTCAATCAATAATAATTAAAAAAATTGAATAATTTTTGTAGAACGGAAAAACCTTGTCAATTTCACGTAATCATTCGTCAATAATTCTAGATCTATAAATCTAGCTTGAGAAATAGATTGGTGGCGACTGAAACTAGTCGAAACGATTCAAGCAATTGAAAAATTGATAAAGAAGACGACTTAGTTCACCTTTGATTTTGTGTATACAACAATGTAGATACATAGTTTATATATATCGTCATACAAAATAAATACATCATTTCTACATTGTATATACTCTATATATAATGTATAATAGTGTATAAAGATGTATATGTAATGTATAATAGTGTATAAAGAATGTATATGTAAAGTTATAAAAGAAGTTGAACAACTTTTATATAACTATACAGAACAAATGTATTATCTATACACCGGTTATATAATGAGCTACAATGCCCGCAAAATAGATGTGTGGACGGTATATATGAGTTATTTCTCCTAAAATGAAGTCTGGACCAAGCCCGCAGAGCTTTAAATAGAGGCAAAAATGACTCCAGGTATCCATTTTTAGGGCTGGTAATTGAAATACACCAACATTTGCAAAACGGTTGAAAAATAGTCCCATGAACTTCCGAATTTTTTTTCTAGAGCTCGAAATCTATATGAGTAAAACTTCAAGATAATGTACATTTTGGAGTTCAAAATTTATAAAAGTAAAACTCCATGACAATGTCCTAGAGTTCGAAACTTATAGAAGTGAAACTGGACGTCAAAGAAAATTGTTTGAACTTTAGGAATTTTTTCTAAAGTTTTGGATTGCCCTTTCCAGATCTAGCTGCTTTGCTTGTCGCTCAATAATCTTGTCTTTCCCTGTTGAATGTGTTTTTTTGTTCTTTTATTGTTGATCTTCTTATGAATTCAAAATTTTACATTTATATGAATCTCTGGGTTTTGTTAATTCTTAATAATGTAGAGAGAAGGAATTGAAATTCTTAGGAGCTAGGAGGAGGAGATAGTCTTAATTTTATAACCATAAGCAAAAGCACTACAGAAACAAAGAAGAAAAAGCGGGTGCGTGTCACTTTGTTAAGTTTTCATTACTTTGCAAATACTAGTTATATTTCAAGTAGGCATCTGACATCTGTTTTCATATCGTGATTTCATAATTTGATTTTTTATTTATGTAATTTGGACAAAATTTCAACTTCAATTTTATATATTTAAAATCTCAAATCATCTAAAATGGTGTGATTTGAGATTTCAAATCATGATTTCAATTTTTTAAAATGTAAATATTGACCCATAAGTTTATATTTTATAAAAATAAATAAATCATAAATTGGTAGATATATTTACTAATCATATTTACCAACCATTTTATCAAATATTGAAAAATTTGCAAGTTGGTAGTATATTAAGAGATTGTCCATATCATGTGAGAAAACTATATTAAAGAATAGTTACACTACAACTCAAGTTTAATTTTTTTTTATTGAATTAAAGTTCGATCAATTGATGTTGTATTTTTTAGAAAGCTTTTCTAGTAGCGTATTAATTTTGTTATGAACTATGATTTATTCATTTGGTAAGATTGTATGAAAATTTAAAAAGTTTTGATGGTTTCCATAATTTGTCGGGATTTTATGTCTATAAGAAAAAAAAACTCAAATTACATGTCTAAACAAAATTACAACTTCAATCATCATGATCTCAAATCACTGATTTCATATCATGATTTCAAATCAGGTTCAAACGACTTCTAAGAACTCTAAAAGTGAATATTTATGAAAATAATCCAACTAAAATTATTTGGACTTAAGGAAATTTTTCTAAAGTTTAGAAATGACCATTTTCAGAGATACTTTATTTTTTGCTGAATAATCCAATCCAATTCTTACTGAATGTTTTTTCCATTCTTCTTTTTATTTTTATCTCCTTTTGAGTTTTCACGAGTTAATATATAGAATTTCAGTATTGAATTACTCTACAGTTGCAAAAGAAATCTGGCAATTGTAAAAAATGTCTTAAAATTCCAAGGAGACTTATACAATCAGAAGTTTATTATAAATACTGATTGTCAGTCAGCAAAATTTATGTTTAATAAAGATTGCAAGCATGATGTTTCTAAACAAATTCTGGAGTAATGTTCTGATATTTTCATAATCATCCGACCATCTTCCAGTAAAGTACTCTATAATATTAATTCCTAGGGTATAGACAGCATTATGTGCTGGCTCAATCCCTGACTCAGTCTTAACAACTCCAATAATATTATTACGGTGTCCTGGGGTTAGATAATGATCCCACCACCTCTTCAATTGACCTGTAAAACCTGATATAATCATTTCTGACACCGTCTTATCTGTATTATTGTTGGCTTTACAAATAGTGCTATACATGAGAAAGTTTTAATATTGAAACGAAAAGGAATATATAGCTTGTTGAAGGAGCTGGACGGAGGATATGCGTTAATGTTGTATCGCATCATAAGCAGAGAAAAAGAATAAGCAAGCTTCTTCGCTAAGTTAAGTTTACATTTGCAAACACTGATTATATTACAATTAAATAATCCTAAAAGTGAATATTTATGAAAATCACCCCCAATTAGAGCTCAATGTGAGAAATCGACAAATAGACATTTTACGGGCAGCTAATTGAAACTCACCCATTGTTTCAAAGCTATTCAAAATTTGACCGCTTTTTAATATAAAAAGAATATCTTGATAATAATACTCCGATCATCTTGTAATAAGGGCCTTCAGAAAAAGTTGTTGAATTTTAAAATATCTCGTTCAAACTTCAGAATAATGTTATAAATATTTTACTTGTATAAATTCGAATTTTAGGATATTTTCATGAAATTTCACTTTAGTTTGAATTCAAAAAGTATTGTTGAATATATAGGAGGAGGCTGCTTTCATCTGGTGAGAAGAGGGCAAGAAGCCGAGGAAGGGCGAACTTCCAATTTTATATATATAGGGAGTATTGTTAATCTGACTTGGAGAGCTTAAGATAATTGCTTCCTTCGAGTATTTGAAGAAAGAAATATGAGCAATCCAAAAATTTAAAAATACGGTCAATGAGAAGTTTGAATTTTATGACATTAAAGATTCTTACTGACAATATTGAACTTCAGGACACTGTTATAAAATTTTAAGTTGCAAAATTGAACTTAAGGATAATATTTTCAAAGTTCCACTTGGAGAAGTTAGTGTCCTGGAGTTCGAACTTCTGCAAATGAAAATCTAGGACAATGTCCTAAAGTTAGTGTCCCGGATAATGTCCTAAAGTTAGTGTCCTGGAGTTCGAACTTCTGCAAATGAAAATCTAGGACAATGTCCTAAAGTTAGTGTCCCGGATAATGTCCTAAAGTTAGTGTCCTGGAGTTCGAACTTCTGCAAATGAAAATCTAGGACAATGTCCTAAAGTTAGTGTCCTCGAGTTCGAATTTCTGCAAATGAAAATCTAGGACAATGTCCTAAAGTTTCGGAAAGGCTAAGAAGATGAAGAAAGATGTTTCTACCGCTTTCAACTGAAGAAGATTAAGGGGAAAAGGTTCTCTGTAGTTGAAAACTGGCTTATTCTTAACATCTTAAACGTAAGTTATAGTTCAACCACTAGTCCTAAATTAGCTCCTGTTATAAGTTTAGGGTCATTTATGCAGTGTGTCTACGCAGCAAAAAATAATTACGCAAGGATATCCATTTAAAAAAAATATTCTGAACGTATGCAACGTACCTAATTACTGCAGTATAATTAGGGGAAATTTTTGTAAATAAATACGGGTGGAATTAACCCAAAATACAAAAATTACACCTAATGAAACTAAGAATGGGTGGTCTTGAATTTTTGATTGTGTTTCCCATAGAGCAAGCTAGGTTAAAAGTTCAACACCATTTGCGCCCAAGGTCATTTTTGTAAATTCTCTCTCCCCAAATAATCATAAAAAAAGTGGACTCACATTTTGGATCGGTAAGCTGGACCTGTCCAAATTGCAGACCCTTACAACTTGACCCAGTAAGTAGGCGATTGGACATGCGATTTGAACTCATGATTTCATCTCATGGGAAAAAATTATAAATCATTCAAAAATGAATGATTTGAGATTTCAAATCATGATCTCAATTTTTTTAAATGTAAAAGTTGACTCATAAATTTATATTTTGTCAAAATAAATTCATAAGTTGGTAGATATATTTACCAATCATGTTTACCAACCATTTATATTAAATATTAAAAGATCTACAAGTTGGTAGTATATTTATAAATAAATTTACTTTTATCAATCATGTGAGAATTATATTAAATAGTAGTCATACTACAATTTATGTTCAATTTTTCATTTTGGTAGTATATTTCTAGTAGCGTATTAATTTTGTTATGAACTATCACTTGCTCATTTGGTAAGACTGTATAAAATTGATAAAGTTTTGAGGGTTTTCACAATTTGTGGGTTTTTATGTCTATAAGAAAAAATATAACTTTAGAATTTCAAATTGCATGTCAAAACAAACTTTAACTTCAAATTATCATAATTTTATCTCACGATTTCAAATCATCAAAATTTTATCTCACAATTTCAAATCATGTCCAAATGACTTCTTGAATGATGATAATAAGTTCATCATATTTCGCAATGTCACTAAAAAGTTGCTGTTTATAAATGACTCATCCAGAAATTGACTTAAACAAAGAGACCTTTATAGGAAACTGGTGAATGAGTGAAGTAAAAAATTCAAAAAGACCAGCAGAATCCTATTGCCAAAGAGTGCAGTCCTTTTCCAGGTTATAAATATACTGCTGTAATTAGTAAACTGTACATGAATTCAACTCCAATTCTAGAAAAAAAACGGAAAAAGGTCAAATATACCCTGTAATTTCTGTAAATAATGTATTTTGGGCTTAACTTAATTTAAAAGCTAGGTTGTAGGATGAACATTGTTCAAGTCCATGTTCTCATTCCATTTCCGATATGAGACTCTTAACACTCCCGTACACCCAGACCTCGTTAACTGGAGCGTGTACAATATAATTTGGGGGCCCAACATCGATGAATAAAAAATTGAAATGAATCTGGCTATGATATCATGTAAAGAATGGATCTTGAGCCTAACTCAATCCCAGAAGCTTTTGGGGTTGAGTTAGGCCCAAAATTCATTATTTTGAGGTTGAGTTAGACCAAAAATTCATTTTTTACACTTTCGTTTAACCATTCCGTTCTATCAAGGCCAATTTGAATTTAAACAACTGAAAAACCCCCATTTCATACTAAATCGAAACAAAAAACAAAACCCACGTTGGAAAAATTAAGATTCTTCGGCAGTGATTGTTCTAAATCCAAAAACTATGCAAATTCGGACAGTTTTTAGGCATAATCAGAAAAAACTAATCATACCGGCCATTGATGAAGAAGCTTTTGAAGCTTGCTTTTCGGGTATGGGTAATTGGTTGTGTGGGTAGGGTCTTTTTAATGAATTAGGAGATATTTAAAATAGGTCAATAGGACGATGACACGTGCCTTCGATCAAAATAAAAGATATATTTAAATTCAAAGTATAACAACAAGGTATATTTAGATTCAAAATATAACGAGGGATATATTTAAATCTTTTCTGAAAGTACGGGAGTATATTTGGCCCTTTTCCGGAAAAAAAATCTACATCTATTATGTAAAGTAAAACTAGTTAATAAAACTTAGGACTATTACCTCGGGTAACAATTCTTCAATATTATGGGTTTTGAAACTTATATTTATATAATATTAGTTTTTTGGCATATGTATTGTACATGTATACCGAGTTGTATAGTATTCGATTTGTAAAATAATATCAATATTAGTAAAACAATACTTTGAAAAAATAATTATATATGAAAAATAAAGTACAAGCTGTGAATAATTAATGGAGATCGTCATATAGTGACTTGTTTGTTGAGGTCAAGATAATTGGATATCACCTGAACTACAAAATAAGTAATCAAAGTTCAATTAGGTACATGCAATTTTTTCACTAATTTTAATTTTATAAGGTATAAACATATAATGGAGAGTATCTCACTTAATACTGTTGGTACTCTATTGTACTTTATAAAGCAGTACGGGAAGTAAATAACTATTACAAGTGTTCGAAAGGATAAATAAATGGTCAATCTTCAAAACTGCCGCAAGCTTGTTGTGTCTTGAATCTTGATAACCTTGCACGCCCAATGTTGAGAACTGTCGCAAACTTGTTGTGTCTTGAATCTTGATATCCTGAAATCAAGAAACAACTAAATCTGGATGGTTACAACGTTGTGTGTTGAGTCGAGGAATTGCCCTCTGTCCTTAAGACAAGATTGCCCCGTATATATGCTTTACGTTAGCGGGCAATAGTCTCTCAAGATAAAACAACACTTTAATCGCAACGCTACAAAGCCAATAGGTTGAGCCTGCCGAATAAAACAAATATGACTCGACTTGCTGAAGATATGGAAAAGGAAGGAAGAGTTTCTCTCTTCTCTTTAATTTTGTCTCTGTAGTGTATATCTTGTGTATATGACACTGTATTTCGTCACTATTTTTGTGGTATTTTCGTGTGTTTTTCTCATTGTTTTGTGCACTGTTTTTCTGTTATATTCTGGTTGTTTTGTGCTGAAAATGTTGTGTATATTGCTGTTTTTCTCTTCTGTTTTGCAGTCCAGAATTGAGCCAACAACAGCTAAATATATAGCATGGAAGAGGGCAGTCCAACAGCCACAAACAAGGCTATAATGGCCATTAAGTGAGAAATTAATGGCATTAAAGAGAGGCGATTTATGGAATTGCTCAAGCGCCCAGTAAGTAATGGGCTGTTAATGGAGGAGTTAATCAGCCAAGTAATGGCTGGTTAATGCTCCAAAACGCAGTCCAACGGTAGGCAGAAAGTTTTTTGCCTTCCTTTACCCCAAAATCAACTTTTCAGAAACTCTGGGGACCAAACTGTAAATATTAAGCAATTTGGGGGTCAAAAAGATAATATCAGAAAGTCCCCACAGCCCATGACCCATGACGGGCGGACGGCGGCGGCGCGCGTGTGGGCTTAGCCTTGAACCCAAGCACATCTAGGTCCTCCCTCCTTTAAACACATGGGATACCCCTTGGGGTCCCAAACCCTTTACCACATTAGAGACTTATATAGAGAGCAATTCTTCATATTCCCACCGATGTGGTAGATTTGTCCCACACCATATTTCCATACCTCAAACACCTTACTTCGTGGACCAACATCTCTTTCATTTCTCAACGAAATTTGACGATTCTTGGCCCTACGGTCATCTACTCACTTCGTAGATCATGCATGTGAGAAGAGGCAAAGCCTCCAACATGCGGAACACTAGTGTTTAATTCATTAAATATGGGTGGACGCACCTCCCCGCTAAAGGCAAATTTCCAACAAATACATCATTGTAGAAGATAATTTTGATGTATGCTCTTTTCATTCATTTTGGTTGCTATGTCATCGCTAAGACAAGGGTCTAGAATTATGTATTAAGTGAAAACATGAGCTAAGAAAAATGTGCAGTTGCTTAAGCAAACAATAAGATCGTTTTCATGGAATAATTAAGCTACAAATGAAATCATTAAGAAATGTGTAATGACTCTAAATTTGAAAGGAACAAACTTTAAAAGTTCTATAAGCGAAGGAAACCATAAATTTTAATCCAATAATATTATCATAAGTAAAATTTTGCTATATGCGAGTAAATATATATTACCAATTTCTAAAATTTGTTGCTTTTTGAATTATTGGGTTGATTAGCACAATATTGGCATGATTAGTCGATATTCTAAAATTCCTTAGTAAGAGAAGAAATTATAAATATATTTAGTATCATTTTTAGTCATTAAATATGATATATCAGTATATAATATTGTTGACGCAATAACTTTATAAATTGAGCTCTATTGTCACAAAAGTCAACGATTGAGTAATCATCTTTCATTTATTTTTTTTAAGAATTTATCTTTCATTTTCGATAAAATCTCACAATAAAGTACTAATTTTATGATCACACATATATTTTAAAATTAAAAATTGCATAAATTACATTAACTTGTCTATATATATCACATCAAATGAACATTTTTCATGAAAATTTATGTAACTATAACTTATTTTTCATTTGTAAATATTATTTCTTTTTTGTAAGAATTGATTCCTTCATTAATCTGCTTCCAAATAGTACAATATATACAAATATAATATTCTTTGTCTTATGAAAGACTAATCTACCTTACCTAAATTATAAGATGCTACTTAATTACAAAATATTACATTATCAATCAATAGTAATGAATGGAGGTAATTATGGGATTGCCCCATAATAACTCTAATAGTCCCCCGCAGTCTTAGCTGGAGGTTCTCGGATGTTGAGACTGTCCCTGAAATCATCAAAGAGTACGCGTGGAAGCCATTTTGTGAAGATGTCAGTTATCTGATAAAGGGATGGTACATGGAGAACACAAACTTGACCACGGACAACTTTTTCTTGGACAAATAAGATATTCATTTCAATGTGTTTCTTGCGTTGGTGCTGAACAAAATTGCCAGATAAGTAGATCGCACTCACATTGTCACAATAGACCATTGTTGCCTTGTCAAGCGTACAATGGAGCTCCAATAGTAGATTACGGTGCCAACATGACTCAGCAACAACATTGGCCACCCCTCGGTATTCTGCCTCTGCACTTGACAGAGACAGTGTTGACTGACGTTTGGAGGCCCATGAAATGAGATTGTCTCCCAAGAACACACAATAGCCGAAAGTGGAATGACGTGTGTATGTGCAACTACACCAATCCGCATCAGTGTAGGCAAAAAGACTCGAGATGGAGGATTTATACAGATGAATTCTGAAATGAAGAGTACCCTTAACATACCGCATAATCCTCTTGAGAGCCCCCATATGTTCTTCATTCGGATCATGCATATGTAAACAAACTTGCTGAACCGCATAGGAAATATAAGGTCTCATAAAAGTCAGTTATTGCAATGCACCTGCAAGGCTGCAGTAATGTGTAGGGTCGCTGTATGGAGTACCTGCAGCGTTACTCAACTTCGCCTTAGTGTCAATTGGAGTATGTGATGGTTTGCAGGAAGACATCCCTGCTTTGTCAATTATCTCCTCGGCATATTTTTTTGACTGAGAAACAGACCACCTGCATAGTGAGTGACAACAATGCCAAGAAAATAATTCAACGGACCTAAGTCCTTCATTGCAAATTCAACCACAAGAAGGGACATAATAGACTGTCGAAGTGAAGTTGAGGAGGCTGTGAGAATAATGTCATCCACATACAGAAGTATATATGTCATGTCAGTGCCCTTCCTATAAATAAATAATGACTGATCTGACTTGCTGTGAGAGAATCCTAATTTGGAAACAAATCCTGCAAACCTGTTATACCATGCCCTCGGAGCTTGTTTCAAACCATATAAGGATTTCCTCAATAGGCACACATGATCTGGACGGATAGGATTGCGAAACCCCAACGGTTGATGCATGTATACCATTTCCTGCAAGTGGCCATGTAAAAATGCACTTTTGACATCCAACTGTTGAATGAACCAAGATTTGCAAAGTGTCAGGCTAAGAACAATCCTGATTGTTGCTGGCTTGACTACCAAACTGAATGTTTCACCGCAATTCACTCCAACCTGATGAGACCTGCCATCACCAACAAGACGAGCTTTGTATCTCGCAAAAGAACCATCACAGTTCTTTTTATGGAAAAAATCCCACATAGACCGAATTATGTTCATATTAGATGCATGTGGTACCAAATCCCACGTCTTATTTTGAATAAGAGCAGTAAATTCATCTAACATTGCAGTTTTCCAATTCGGGTAAGATAAGGCAGCTTTGGGATTTTTTTGGTATTGGTGATGTTTGGACTGAGGTGGTTAGGTTAAAATGGTGTTTAGGTCAAAAAATCTCATGCATTGCACGGGGTTCCATGATCCATGGTGGAACAGTTGGGCCATTGGATAGTTGGGTGGTTGTGAGATTTTGGGCCGAGGCAATGGGCTCGGTACTGGATTGGGCTAGTGTGTCACGGGATGGGGTTTGTAAGACGGGTATAGGTGTACGGGTTTCTCGTTGTTGGGCCGGGCTGCTACTAAATGTGGATTGGACCGAGACCGAGGGAAGATAGACAATGGCCTCGGTTCCTTAGTTCAGCCCATTCACATTTTATGGCTGGGTCAAGTTGTGAGGCCGCAGGTTTGGTGATGGCCCTACACTATTATTTTGAGAGTTTAGATGATACCTCAAAATTGGATGAATTCTGTCGTCCAGAAAATCATATGAAGTTGAGGATGCCGCTTGAGATGTTGCAAACGGGAAGGTGGATTAATCAAAGATGACATGACGAGAAATAATGATTTTCCCACTTGACATATCAAAGCACTTATATCTCATATGATTTTGTGGGTACCCCAAAAACACGCAAGGAGTAGAACGGGCCTAAAGTTTGTGAATGGTAGTGGATGGAAACAAGGGATAACACAAACACCCAAAAATTCGTAAATGTGTAACTGATGGGAGACGGTGGTATAATACCTGAGTGGGTGACACATTGGAGATTAGTTTACTAGGAAGAATATTTAAAAGATATGTAGCAATTTGAAGGACATGGTGCCAAAATTTGGTGGTGTGGACGAATGCACAATGATAGAGCAAGTCATATTGTTGATTGTTCGAATTTTTCTTTCGGCTTTCCCATTTTGAGAAGAGGTATGTGGACATGAAATATGTACATACATCTCATTTTGGTGATAAAAATCTTTAAATTAGGCATTTATAAATTCCCACATTGTCACATTGAAAATATTTAATGAATTTGCCAAACTGAGTTTTGATAAACACATTAAATTGTTTCAAAATGTTATAGGTTTGTGATTTTTGTCCTAAGAGAAAAGTCCACAAAAAATTCAAAAAATCATCAAGAATGAGCAAATAGTATTTATGACCTGCAACACTTAAAACGGGTGATGTCCACAAATTACAATGTAAAATATAAAATAGCATAAAGGTATGAGTAGTAGACGAAGAAAACGGAAGTTTAACATATTTACCAAACACACAGGTTTGGCAAACAGAAGAGTTCAAACGTCTATTACAAGAAAATAAATTATTCTTCCTAAATTGATTAAAAACCGGTGCTCCTAAGTGTCCCAACCCATTGTGCCATATACTATGAGAGATGGCCGCAAAGGTGGAAGGTTTGACCATGCGATTGTTGGAAACAAATGTGATGGGATATAAGTCCCCCATGCTATTACATCTCATGAGCAGCATCCCCGTCTGAAAATCATTCACAGAAAAACCAAACGGATCAAAATTCATAGAAACATTGTTGTTAATTGTAAAACGTCTAACATAGATCAAGTTTTTAATAAATTTTGGTGCATGTAAGACATTTTTCAAATATGAAGGTTGGTAGGGAGAGAGTAGTGCTACCTGACCAATACCACGAATTGGAATTTCCTGCCCACAGCCGACAATAATATTTTTATTACTGCTCGTATTAAAATAAGATGAAAGATTACATTGAGATGTCGTCATGTGTGACGTAGCCCATGTATCCATGTACCACGACTCATATGGAATATTTAGATTCATGTGGCTCATGGCTTGTTCAATGTCCGTAGGTGCATATCCGACTGAAGATGGTGCTTGGGCTGCAAAGGCATGTTGGGGATGAGATCCTAGAACATCGGGTTGGCGATTTGAAGTAGGAGGAGGTCGGGCCCACGATGACGTCGGATATGGGCATGGCGAGGCAACCCATTATGGGGCCCAGGTCACGGTGTGTACTGCCCCACTGATTTCCGCCACTACCCGGACTGGCCACTACCGCCGGCGGTTTGTCCGTTGCCCCGTCCCGTCCCTTTCAACCATTATTTTTTCCTTTGTTATTGTTATGATTTGAACCCCATTTTTTGCCATTATTTTGACGATTATTATTGCCCCCTGAACCAGAATTTTGGTACTCCAAATTGGTGGAAAATGAGTTGGTGGAGATGAGAGCGGTGTCGGCGGTGGATGCTCCGGAAGATGCCTATTTTGCCTTCCGTGTTTCCTCGAGAATTAACCTCGAACGTGCCTCATAGAAAGGAGGCAATGGATTACTTTGTTGAATGAACGTAGCAACCCCGTCATACTGTTCATTCAATCCAGCAATTAACTGAAGGACTAACCGTTGATTTGTCACGGGCGAGCCAACGTTGGAAAATTGGTCCGCAAACATCTTTAACTCCTGACAGTAAGAGGAGATATTGGAAAAATCATCCAGTTTAATATTCGTAAACTGATGTTCAAGATAATCGGCTCTGGAAACTTTGTTATCTTGAAAAATGTTTTGCAATCGTTCCCACGCCTGTTGAGCCGTAGAATTGGGTTCCAAGATGGTATGGAGAAGATCATTCGAAATTGTGCCATAAATCCATTGAAGGACTATAGCAGCTAATCGAGACCATAATTTCTTGTCCACCGTAGTGGTATCTGACGGTGATTCCGATGGAAGGATATGCTCAATGACCTCATAATCACGGCAGTGAATTTTGAATAGTTCTGCCCATGAGGTATACTGTCTTTTCTCCATTTCAAGAGTTATGGAGATAAAGTTCTTGACGTTATTAACGGCAAGAGCGGGATGAAAGGTTTGTTTTTCGGCCATAGGTTCCACTTAGAATCAAAAGAAGAGGAGAAGGACGTGGTGTTTTTTATTAAAGTGGATGAAAGAACCCTAAATGTTTGAGGAGAAACAAGTATTTAGCCGTGGGGGGGGGGTGCCGGCTAGGGTTTGGGTAGTTTTAGGGTTGATGAAATATTTATGTTTAGGGTTTAGGAGTAGGAACCCTAATTGTGGTGGCCGAAAAATCAAGAAAATAAGGGAGAATTTCAGGTGAGAGGATGGAGAGATAAATTGTTTTTAGGACAAATGATCTTTGGCTCTTGATACCATGTAAAAATTGATTCCTTCATTAATCTTCTTCCAAATAGTACAATATATACAAGTATAATATCATTTGTCTTATGGAAGACTAATCTACCTTACCTAAAGTATAAGATGCTACTTAATTATAAAATATTATATTATCAATCAATAGTAATGAATGGAGGTAATTATGGGATTGCAACGTAATTACTCTTAACATTTTCATGCTCCGTCCTTCTCTAATAAGTAATTTCACTGTCAGTCTGTTATTGACATCCAAACTACATATGTAAAGTATGAGGTTAAATTAGCGACAAATATCAAGTAATTATGTATGAAGATAATCCATAAACTCATATAAAGAATTGAAACATAGTATTGTCACTTTAATATTTCCACCTCTTCAAGAATACAATAGAGTTTAAATTTCTTTGTGTGAGAATGTCATTGTCAGTTTCCTTTAGAATGATTTTGTTACAATTTCAACTTCTTTATGTATTGAAATGTAGTCGGTATTAACACGACTAATCGGCCATTAATAATATAGTAAATGTTTGTGATTCAAAAAAGTTCTTCTACTTTTGAACTTAATTATTAAAAAGTGTTATCAAAATTTTATCCTCCATTAAAAATTTAACGGGCAAGTGATGTCATTAAAGTAGATAATATAAATAAGTAATGTATGTAATGTACAATTTAAAATGACATTGATTCATTTTTTACTTGTTCAGTATACTAAAAAATAAAAATAAATTACATGTTCGCGTTAACAAATCAAGAGATTTTTTTTGTTCAATCTTACTTGTATCATTGAGTAACCAATTTTCAGTAGAATTGGGGGGCTAGTAGTTAAATTAAGATTTCCAAAATACCATTAATAAGGATTAATTAATAGTAGAATAAACACTTTATTTTGGTTAAATAAAAACTTAATTAATGTTTTTTTAAGAAGAGTGCAAAATGCATACTGGACAAATAAAAGAGATGAAATAATATTTTTATCACACAACCAAATGATACTTTTTGTAGTTTATCAATGGTACACATTGCTTTGCTAGCTTCTAATAAAAGACCCTTTTTTTGCTCTTAGATAACTACACAAGTAAAAGATGAAAAACTTGAAATAACGGAAGAATTCAAGGATCCGTGACAACTTACAAGATCTGTCATTGTAGCTCTAAACCAGTATCGGACAATGTGGTTACAGAGTCTCCTTTGTTATTTATCTTCGGTGTAGGATTTTTTAACGCGAATTCAAATTTATTTAAAGCTTAATTCAAATACTAAACACCGAATAAAAAACCAAAAAAAACCTCTAAATTAGTACAAAATGAATGAGAATAACTTGGCATAGCACTCACTGTATATAAATAATGATGTTCAGAGGGAAGAATCTTTACTTAAATGAAACCTCAGAAATTTTAAACAGACATTTTCGTTAACATCAGGGAAAAGAAGCAATAAAAGTCAAATACTGAAATCAGAACCTATGAGGTGCAAAATGACACCATTTTTAGAAAGTGAAACTTACACAAATAACTACTATAGTTTAAAATTTTTAAATTTATCATAGTTATAGTTTTAATATTTACAAAGTGTAACTATATTTTAGTTGCTACAACTCACTGTATTTATAAAATGATCTCAATGTATTCATAAAACAACCTCGATGTATTTAAAAATTTGCTCTATATTCAATTCAGTTGTATTTAAGTCAGATGTATTCAACACATCTATATTCATTTGTAGTTACTTTTATACTGTAATTAATTTATTATAGTTAAAAGTTGTATTCAAATTTACTTTATTTATTTGTGTACAAAAAAGAGATCCTTCAAAATACAATAAAAAACTGAATACAAGAAATAAAATACACCCCCAAACACTGGATTTTACACACAAAAAATTACAAATACACTCAAAAATTGAATACAAGAAATAAAATACATAACAAAAAATTAGATTTTACACTAGGTTAAAACGAATACACTCTAAAATACACTTCAAGTTCACTGTATTCATTTGTATACAGAAGGATCTCCTTCGAAATACATGCGAATAAAATGTACGAATACACTCAAAAACTGAATACAAATGCACTCAAATATGAATACAAGAAATAAAATACAGACGAAAAAGATGAATACACTCAAATTCCGGCCAGATCTAAGAAAATATAAGAAATTAAATACATCCAAATCTGAGAAGGAGAATGAGATGACGGCGGCGGTAACGAGAAGGAGATGATGCCGACGGAGATGAGTTCTAATCTGATGATGGCGCCGATCGGTGTGTGGCGGCGGCGACTGATTTTTCGATTTGAGATCGGCTTTCCCGACGACGGCAGAGAGAGACGATGGCGGAGAATATCAAAACCATATCAATCGACTTCAATCTGCAACACTAAAGCTTATATCTTTACTTTGCAATTAACAAAAATCATCAAATCTATTGTTAAATTATTAGATTCAGCAGATCTTTTGATGAAGCCTCCTTGGTTGCTCTTCATTCAAATATCAAAAAATTTATATAGTTTCCGATCTGCAATAATAAAGCTTATACAGTTTTCAGAGGGACGACGATGGACTCGCCACCACAATTTTTCCCACGGTTTTGACCCTTTTGCCACCTTTGTTGTTACGAGTTTGACCATAATTTTTGGAGAACGATTGAGAGTCATCAGTTTCGCGGGACGTGGCCACCATCATGGCGAAATTGGCTTTGGTAGCCGCCTTTTTAGCCAATCCTGCTTCTTCTAAGGTGAGCATGGAATGTGCTTGGTAGAACAACGGAAGAGCATTGCTTTGATGAAGGAGAGTCTCAACACCATTATACGCCTCGGAGAGGCCTACAACCATCTGAAGAACAAGACAATCACTAGTGACAGGCGCGCCAACATTTTTGAGTTGATCCGACAACTCCTTGAGCCGTTAACAATAAGCTAAGGCATTCAGAAAATCCTCCACATTTATGTGGGAGAATTCCTGCTCAAAGGTCACGGCACATGAATTTTTTGTTGTCTTGGAATATATATCATGCAACCTATTCCTGGTTTCCATTGTCGTAGCATCGGGTTCGATAATTGTCCGTAAGATGTCCGTAGAGATGGTGGAATAGATCCATTGAAGGACCGTAGCATCATAAGGTACCCACATCTCAATTTCATCATCCGTGGAAGACATTTTCTCCTTGCCTTTCGCCGGTGGGACGATGTGATGGAGGACTCTATTAGACCTAGCGTGAATTTTAAATAGTTCTGCCCACGTCGTGTATTGTACGTTTTCCATCTCAAGAACAATAGGGATGTTGTTCTTGATATTGGAGACTGCAAGGGTATGATGAAAGATGTTCTTTATAGTAGACATGATGAAAGAACAAGAGGAGAATTAGGGATCCGGAAAAAATTGAATGGGGGGGGGGGTAGGTATGGCTGACGGCCAAGGAAGTAGGGCGGCGGAAGCAAAGGTTTTGGAGAAGGATTTTTTTTGTCATAGACTGCTGATACCATGAAAGAGAATAATCCCTGATTATTTTCATTAATGTAAATAATTTATTTACATGATATAAATAGTAAACCTAGCCTATAATTACGAAAATCAGATATACATTTTTTTAATACAAGACTACTACCATAATTACACATGTACAAGATCTCTAATAAGATCAGGGAATATACATAATATATTAGAAATATACTACGTATATTCTATCAATTATTAATATTATTATTTTTATGTACTTTTTAAAATAAAAAGGTAATAGTTTTAATAGGAATATTTACGTAATTTAACTTTTATGTTAGAAAATTTATACTTTTAATATAATATAATATATTTTCAAGCTTTTTACATCTATAGTGTGAGTAAAAAAAATGATGGATTCAATTCGGATATAAAATATTGCTATAGGTTAACATAAGATTGTGGGGGAGGGGAGGAAGAAAAAGGTGACCCATTATTCTTGTAAGACGACAATCTTGGAAGTTTACATGTCATTGATTTGATTCTGTATTCTTTATCAAACTTGCAAAAGTTAAAAGACAAGTTGGGCCAAAAGTGACAGAAAAAAGATTATATGTGTTGGTACTTGGTACTAAAAGCAAAAGGGGGAGGATGTGATTATTAGATTCTCTTTTTCTTCCTTTAAAGTAGACCTGTCCAACGGGTCGGTACCCGAAAAATTCAGGGCTAGAATCGGCTTATAGCTGACCCGCGAGCCATTCGACCCGAAAAAGCGGGGACCCAATCTTATGTAGGTTCGGGCTAGGGTCAGAATATTTTACTCATCTGACCCGGCCCGACCCGACCCCGACTTGCGTATTTTTTAAATATAATTTATATTATTTTTTCTTCATTAATATTTATTTTGTACTTATATATATTTTTGCCATTAATAAGTGATATAATGCATGTTTTTATAATATATGTATTGCTCTTATCTACATTGAGCTCGACATAAAATAAGATAAAAATGATAGTTAATTATTAATTATATGTTTATATTATTAATCGTTCTGTTAATATACGAAAGCATAATGTAGGGAGAGAAAGTAGTTGTAAATTTGTGAAACTTTAAATGGTCATAATTCTGCGCTCGGATGTCCGTTTTACCCAATTTTTTTATTTTGCGTATGTTTTCGAGACAGGGCCGGTCAAACAACCATAAGGCGGTTTGGCGCAGCCAATTTTTAGAAAAACGTCTGTTTTCCCAATCAATTTGTATTTTTCCCCAAATAAATTTCTAATTTTCTTTTTCTTTAGTCAAGATCTCACGATATACAACACATTTCAACGTCGAAATTTTATGATAATGTAGGGGTGAATGCCAATTTCAGTTTTGAAAATTTAATTTTTTTAAAAAATTAAAAAATTCATCGACCATGGCCCGCCAAAAATTTCGATGGGTCAGGGCCAGAGTCGGAATTTTTTTTAAAAAAATAGGTTAGAGTCGGACAAGCAGAAAAATAAAAGTCATCCGACCCGGGCCCTGACCCGGCCCGATCCGACCTTTAGACAGGTCTACTTTAAAGAGATGCTTTTGCAGTTTGCATGGCCAGATTTTCATCCCACATCCATATCCAATATCCTAAAAATTTGATCTTCATAACGTTTATGATAACCAACCACACTTCGAATGAGATAAATAAGATTTCTTCACTATTAATCAAACAAGAAATTTTAAATTTGATTTTGGATATAAAAAAAATTCTCTTAGAGAGAAATTTCCACTTAAAAGGCTATTATGCGGCCACAATCCAAATTAAGCGAGATCCAATGTAAGTATCTAACACAAAAAACCCCAACAAAAGAAAGGCTCTGATAGCCTAAAAGCAGCCCACATCCTAAGAAATCTGCCTTAATGTACAATGATTTTAAAGAAAAAAATCATTCATCAATACATAATTCAATCAACCTCCTTTAACAACAGGACCCCACAACAATAACTGTGAGCTTGTGATTTTCACACTGCTAAAAGTGCTTCTTGCATATTTACATTACAGAATTGGTCAAATCAACTATAAGAAGAAACAAAATTAAAAGAGAGAAAAATGAAACATATATATAAAAATGGACAAATATTGTTTCCTTTCTTTCTAGTTTGCTGTGGTGTAAAGTGTCAACATTACTAAAAATTCTTTTCCAAAGCAAAGTGAAAAAAGGTGAAGCTGAAAGATGAAGTTGAATTCCTTCTACCTTTGGAAAAAGCATATTTCAAAATATTCAAAAGAAACATTGCACAAGACTCCTCAATTAACAAAAAGTTCAAGGTAATCCAAGAAAGATTATTTGAGATAATTAAGATCCACTTTTAGGGAGTCTTGAACTTCACTGAAATACTAAAATATTATACCAGTTTATCAAATAAACACAACTTATTTTCTTCTTCATCTTCCATGGATTTCTTTTTACAATCCTTTGTTTTACTTCTTTGCTTTACTCCAGCAATTGTGTGCCAAGTTACAGGTATGTCCTATGAACAACTTTACCCTTCACTATACCACATAATATGGCAATAAAAAACCAATCTTGGCTTCAAATAACCTGAATTTCAAAAGAATGAAAAACATATTTGTCATATCTTGAAACAACTAGTACTTGATTTTCAATAGGTCAGGATAGAGGATTTTTATATAGGCCATACCAATTATTCTCTTTTAACTGTGATATTGTTACTTGTACATCTATAATTATGGTCCTAATTTGTTATATTAGAAAAATGTATATTTGTTTTCCGTAATTATAGACTAGGTTTACTATTGTATCAACAGTCTAGGGGAAAATTTTCCTTCTCCACATAAACTTCCGCATTATTCTCTTTTCAGATTTTAGTCATGTTAATACATTTACTTTAGGTACTATTTACTCTAGGAGCCTTTAATCCTGTCAGAGATTTGCCAGTAGAAAATTGTAAATTTCTAGATGAGTTTAAATGGAACGATATGGTCAGTGAGGATTCATGTAGCGGATCCAACTCTCTTGGGATTGAGGCATAGTTGCATGTATGTAGAAGTAACTAACTTGATTTTCATTAGGATAAGATAAATTACAGGCAATCATGTTAGAGATTTATATGTCAATACAAAATACAGTGAACTTCTAGTGTTTTTTGTTTTTGTTTTTTGGGTAGTATTTGTTTTGAGATGAGCTTAAATGGAGCGACATGGTCAATGAGAATTCCTATAGCCGATCCAACTCGCTTGAGATTGAGGCTTAGTTGTGTGTGTATGTAGAAACAACTAACTTGATTTTCATTAGGACAAGATAAATGACTGGCATATCTTGTTTATGAGATATAGCTTAATTATGCAGAGTTTGTAAGTATAGACTGTGGAAGTGCAAGCAATTATACCGATCCGAGTACAGGATTAGCATGGACCTCAGATGCTGGAATGATGGGGCATGGAAAACCAGTTGTGGTAGTGAATTCAAATGTAGACTCGCAACAATATCAAAGGCGGAGAGACTTTCCAGCAGACGAAAAGAAATACTGTTATACTTTAAACACCAAGGAGAGAAGGCGATATCTTGTCCGAGCAACATTTCTATATGGAAGTCCTGCAGCAGAGGGAACATACCCCAAGTTTCAGCTCTACTTGGATGCAACAAAGTGGGGAACTATAACCATTTCAGAATCTTCAAGGATTTATGTGAAGGAAATGATCATAAGAGCACCTTCAAACTCGATCGACGTGTGCTTGTGTTGTGCAACAACAGAATCCCCTTTCATATCTACGCTTGAGTTGAGACCTCTAAACTTGTCAATGTATGCCACAGATTATGAAGATAACTTTTACTTAAAAGTGGCAGCAAGAGTAGATTTTGGAGCTCAAAGCAATGAACCTATAAGGTATAGTAGTAGATTCTCGGAATATGTTTTAGTCATGTTAGTACGTTTACTTTGGATCCTATGTTTTCTAGGAGTCTTTTAGTCCTGTTAGAAATTTATATGCCAATAGAAAATATAGTGAACTTTATAGTGTTAGTATTTTTGTTTTGTAATATTGGTCTAAGATGAAATTAAATGGAGCGACATAGTCAGTGAGGATTTATATAGCCTAACTTGCTTGGAAATGAAGCATAGTTGTTGCTGTTTGTGAGGTGATACAAGAGCAGATTAACCATAAGTTAGATTTTTTCAGCTCTCACAAGAACATAACATGAATTAGTTGTGTCTCACAGGTATCCTGATGATCCCTATGACCGTATATGGGATTCAGATCTAGTAAAAAGGCCAAATTTTCTAGTAGATGTGGCTGAAGGCACAGAAAGAATCAACACAACAAAGTACGTAGATACAAACACAAGAGAGTACCCACCCGTTAAAGTAATGCAGACTGCAGTAGTCGGGACTAAAGGAATGCTCAGCTATAGGCTGAATCTTGACGAATTTCCAGCGAATGCACGAGCTTTTGCATATTTTGCTGAGATTGAAGACTTGGGGAAAAATGAGACCAGGAAGTTCAAAATGGAGCGCCCTTACGTTCCGGACTACAGCAATGCTGTGGTGAATATAGCAGAGAATGCAAATGGAAGTTACACTTTGTATGAGCCTAGCTACATGAACACAACATTGGATTTTATACTGTCATTCTCCTTTGTGAAGACTCGTGACTCAACTCGAGGTCCACTACTAAGTGCAATGGAAATATGTAGATATATGCAAATTGCTACAAAGACCGATGAACAAGATGGTACAATAACCACTCTATGCTTACTCTAGTTATATCTCTTCATCCATCTATGGTAATTGTTCTACTTCTACACATATTTTTACCAAATATAGCTAATTAATTTAAAGCTGCTACTTGGAAGTGAGTACTCTCAACGCCTTCCGCTCCATGTCATTGGGAAGTGATTGGACAGATGAAGACGGTGATCCTTGTGTACCCACGCAATGGGAATGGGTGACTTGCAGCACAACTAGTCCACCAAGAATCACAAAAATGTGAGTTATATTGCTACTATATGAGAAATGAATATAATGCTAGTCACAGGAGAAAACAAAAGGACATTATTTGCAACTGCAACTTGCAACTGTCCTACTATAATCCAACAGTGGATATAGAGAAGAGATGATAAAAATTTCATACAACATTAGACTGAAATGGAACCTCAGATTATAGTGCTTAAAGTATAGTTTTTCCTAGGCAATTTAACATTTTACTTTGATTTCAACAGAACACTGTCAGGCAAGAATGTTAAGGGTGAAATTCCTCGTGAGCTACAACATATGGAAGGATTGACAGAGTTGTAAGTCTGCTTATAAAACAAGTCAAATTTTAATCTTACTATTTCAGTTCCTCATTTTTCTACTCTATAGGTGGCTGGATGGAAACTCCCTGACAGGACCAATCCCTGACTTGAGCAATCTTGTAAATTTGAGGACTATGTAAGATAAATTTTACTAGTGGCTTGCTATTACTACCATTTTAACAAGTAAATCTTTTTCTTTTCCATTTTTCCTTTTTAACTGGATGTTGTATTTTATTAACATGCAGACATCTTGCGAACAACGCGTTGACTGGTCCAATACCTTCATACCTTGGAGGTTTACCAAGCTTGCTAGAGCTGTATGTTGTGATCTGGATAACAAAGCCTTAACTTGATTTCGTGTACAAAGCTTTATAATTTAGTTGTTCAAATTTAAAGTATCCAAGATGGATAGTTGGTAGTCTTCTTTATATTTTTTGCTGTCATGGAAACAACTTCTACTAAACTTGAAAATTTTGTTTCTTTATGGCAGAAATGTCCAGAATAACAGCCTAAGTGGAGAAATACCGTCATCTTTATTAACAGGAAAAGTAACTTTCAAGTAAGTATACCTTTAATTCAGACTGAATTGTACCCATAGTACCATGAGAAGATGTCAGCAACTAGAACAAAGTAGTTATTATACTATAGACTGATTAAATTCCTTAGTTTGGATATCAATATCATAAAGAATACTGCATGTACACTGATGGAAGATCTGTTACAAGCAGGAAAAGAACTTCACTTGAAAGTTGTGTTCTCTGTCTCACAGGTATGAAGGAAATCCTAATCTAAGACCCGATTCAAAGCATAGTACGCGTTACAAAGTGATACTGGGGGCTTCAATTGGAGGGCTTGTGATCATATTTGTTCTATTCGCAGTCAGCATATTCTTTTTGTGCCACTTCAGAACAAAAGTATCTCATCAAAAAGGTGACACAAAAGGTGCACACATCCCCTAAAGTGTCTTCTTACCTTTTTATTCTATTGCTCATCACCTTTTCTACAAATCATTCCATCCATACCTCCTAGGTGAATCTATGCGCACAAGCGCTAAACCGTCAACAACTGGTTCAATCGCAAGAGGTGGATCCTTGATGGATGAAGGTGTTGCATACTATATCCCACTACCCGAGATAGAAGAAGCTACAGAAAATTTTTCAAAGAAAATTGGAAAGGGAAGTTTTGGACCTGTTTATTATGGAAGACTTAGAGATGGGAAGGAAGTTGCTGTCAAAACTATGGCGGATTCATCAAGTCATGGAACCAAACAGTTTGCTACAGAGGTATATTAAGATTCAAGGTTGCTACACTTTTGGTACCATCTCAATGAGACACAAAATTTGTTTCCCATATTACGGATATACTTTAGAAGGTGAACTAAGAGCTACATTGACAGAGATAAAAACACGTCAACTTTCTATTTGGAGTAACTTATTTAAGCTGTTAATTGGATTAAAGCTCAAATAATAGCAGCTGACAGCTATGGTAAATGGTAATAAGGATTAAGCAATTTTCTTTGTAGCCAACACATCTGACGCAGCTTAAAACTGATCACAAGTCAGACTTCATAAATTGTACTATAAAAGGCAGCCCGGTGCACTAAGCTCCCGCTATGAGCGGGGTCCGGGGAAGGGCCGGACCACAAGGGTCTATTATAAATTGTACTATAACATAAATAAATTATTCGTGTTGTGTTTTTTCATTATAATATACACTTTGTGACTCATCATAATCACAACTGAAAGCTTAAGCTGGATGAGCATAAATAATGCTGCTCATTTCAGTGTTTCAAACTTACCTCATTTAAAATCGATAGAAAAGTCATTCCTTATTTATTTGATACTTAGATGCTGTAAAAGTCTAGGAGCTAAGAAAACAGATTACTGTAATTTCACAGATGGATAAGGCCATTTTCATCAAGAAGTTTGCACATATGAATTACATAAGGGCAGAGCATGTGAATATATCACTATATGCTGGAAGAAGCCTATAAGAACAACTAAAAAAAGTAAAGTAGCATTCTTTTCCCATTAAAGTACTCCAAACTTATTGATCGATTTTTTCCGTTTCTGTACAAATTAGACAATTCACAACTTTATAAGATATTTCTTTGGCTGCAAATTTATACATTAGTGAAAATAACATATTTGCAGGTGGCTCTATTGTCAAGGATCCATCACAGAAATTTGGTTCCACTGATCGGATACTATGAGGACGACCATCAACGCATGCTTGTCTATGAATACATGCATAATGGAACTCTGAGGGATCACGTAAATGGTCTGCATCTTTATGTATACTATAAATTGCTACAAGTTTTTCTGCATAATTCCTCCTTGAACTGAACTTATCACACTACAATTTTGTGAACAGAATCCACTGATAAAAAGCATTTGGACTGGCTAGCACGTCTTCATATTGCAGAAGATGCAGCCAAAGGTTACCAGAAACTTTTCATTGTCAAGAACTTAGAAGTATGTTTTCTCCTAGTTAGCCCTGAAGCACAAAATAATTATTTGATCTTCCTTGTAGGCCTTGAGTACTTACATACTGGATGCAACCCCTCCATCATTCATAGAGATGTGAAAACTAGCAACATTCTCTTAGATATAAATATGCGAGCAAAAGTATCTGATTTTGGGCTATCAAGGCAAGCTGAAGAAGATTTAACACATGTCTCAAGCGTGGCACGAGGAACCGTTGGCTACCTTGATCCTGAGTAGGCCATAATATATCATGAGATTGAATATTTTGCTAGTGATTTGCATTTTTCGTCCTCATGTTTCTCCATTTCCAACAGGTACTATGCAAATCAGCAATTGACAGAAAAAAGTGATGTGTATAGCTTTGGGGTTGTCCTTTTGGAATTGATCTCTGGTAGAAAGCCTTTTTCTACTGAGGAATATGGTGCTGACTGGAGCATTGTTCACTGGGTAAAGTTTATCATAGCTCTTTCTATACATTTCAGAAATGATAACAAAAGTTGAGCTTAAACGGGGAAACATGGTCAGTGAGGATTCATATAGCAGACCCCAACTTATTTGGGATGAGGAATAGTTGTTGTTGTATATATCATCCCTGGCATCATGTGTTCATATGCCTACAAAAAAAGTTCAGATATCTCTTCTACATAAATGACAAGAAGTATCAAAGCCAAGCCAGCTAGTATAACTATTAGGTTGTGAACTAAGATAAAGGGGCATAGCTCAGTACAAACTGCAGCAAAGCACAAGAAATTAATAAGAAGCTGATCAGGAAATGTTGATTTTCAGGGTTGATAGTTATTGTAGTAATATATAAAGGATTGAGGAAATAAAATTAAGAGAAGTTAGTGATTTCAAATGTTGGTATAGTGGTGATCACACACATAGAGTTCTGTCTGGCTGAGACAAAAATTGAAAGACGAAAAACATAGTTCTTTTCTCTGGATAGAAACTGAGAATACTCTATCAAGTTCTGGATGAGTGGTAATTTGCATGCCAATAAATGTTGTGTGTTCTATAAAGTTGCTAATTGGAGAAACTGAAATAGATTGCACAAGCAAGGTTGATTACAATCAATGAATCAAAAAAGCATGAGGGCTAATAGAGTCCACCAAGGTGGAGATCATCTACTGATCAAAATCTTGTTGAAGTGTGAGACCATCTCGTCTAATTTGTTTAAGTTGTTATATAGAGCAAAGTTAAGTATATTATGTTTCAATAGATCTGACTAACAGTATTTCGCAGGCAAGATCATTGATTCGCAAAGGAGACGTGATCAGTATCATGGATCCTACACTAGTAGGACATGTCAAAGTTGAGTCAGTATGGAGAATAGCAGAAGTTGCAATACAATGTGTGGAAAGGCATGGCTCATCCAGGCCAAGAATGCATGAAATTCTATCAGCCATACAGGACGCGATCAAGATCGAAAAGGGGATTGATAAATTGTCTTCATCAGGAAGTTCAAAGGCACAATCTTCCAGAAAGACACTCTTAACAAGCTTCCTGGACGTAGAAAGCCCTGACGTATCCCATAGCTCACTTACCCCTTCTGCTAGGTGAACAAGTAATTAACAAGAACCATTGCCAAACACTAGTGTGTTAAACTTCATGGTGTATGTCCTGTCTTAACTACCTTGTTTTTTTCTTTGGATGTACATTAGTACATAGTGAGTATTATGTTAACTGTACATTGACACAGACATCAATAGGATGTGACACACTAACAAGCATGCATATTTTGGTGGCAATAGTTTGTACATTATATCTCAACTTTGTTGGGAGTTTTTACTCTTGTACTTTATAAAGCAGTACGGAAAGTATATAACTATTACAAGTATTCGAAAGGATAAACAAAGATTCAATAATTCAACTAGAAATTTGAAATTACAATTGTTGCACAAGAAAAACTGAAACTGTTTTTGCTGAGTCGAGTGTGACACTCTGTCCTTAAGACAATATTGCCCCGTATGTATCCTTTATACGTCCTGGACAATTTGTCGCCCAAGATAAAACAACAATGGAACACTTGAGCAAAGGAAACTCAAGTGCTACCGTGAAGAATATTGAGTAACGAAATGATGCTTGGAAGTTGTAGGAAGAAGAGATTTCTGCTTGTGTATTTTCGTGTATATCAAGTGTTAGTGTTAGTGCTCAACAATAGTGTAAGGGGGTGTTTATATAGGTGAGGGGATCGAATCGCCTCCATAATTGACCAAATAATGGCTATTATGGAGGTAGTAAAGTCACCAACATAAATGGTGAAAGACCAACGGATTGGCCATTATAGGAGGAGTAATTCAGCCAAAATAAATGGCTGAATTGAGTGTTGGTGTTTCTGCTTTGACTGTCCAAATTCTGACTTTCTGGAAACTTCAGGGACCAAACTGTAC
Organism: Anisodus acutangulus; assembly: GCA_029783415.1. Classification (NCBI taxonomy): domain Eukaryota; kingdom Viridiplantae; phylum Streptophyta; class Magnoliopsida; order Solanales; family Solanaceae; genus Anisodus; species Anisodus acutangulus. Next base: position 19,170,405 of record CM056490.1, read on the forward strand.
ATCTTGAAACTTCAGGGATCAAACTATACATCTGAAAGAATTCTGGTCCAAATTGTACATCTGAAACTTCTGGGATCAAACTGTACTTCTGGCAAAGTTCTCTGGCCCAAAAAGATAATATCAGAAGACCCACAGCCCACAACCCGTGAACCCGAGAACCCGGAACCGGACCGGACCGAACAGGACGGGGGGGGGGGGGGGGGGCGGCGCGCGTGTGGTCTTTCCTCGAACCAAAGCACATCTAGGTCCTCCCTCCTTTAAACACATGGGATACCCCTTGGGGTCCCAAACCCCAAACCAATTTCGAGTCTTATATACACAACAATTCTTTCTTCCTCTACCGATGAGGGAGAATTGAACACAATACCACACTTTTTCATGCTTCAAACACCTCACTTCGTGAACTAATATCTCTTTCATTTCTCAATGAAATTTGACGATTCTTGGCCCTACGGTTATCTACGTACTTAGTAGATCATGCATGTGTGAAGAACCGGATTCTCCAACATACGTAACACTAGTGTTTAAGCCGTTAAAGTTGGTCGGTCGCAACTCCCGCCAAAGGCTAATTTCCAACAATCCCCTCTTGAAAGAGATTTTGGCGCACTCACATGGTGTCTTTTCATTTCCAGCAATATTTCAGCGGATCGATGTTGCATAAGGAGAGGTAGCTTCAGCTTTGAACCTTTCATAGTTAAGTACCATCGGACTTACTTACTGCGCGGTGAACGTGATGTCTTGAACCGTCAGTGTTTAGTGTAAGCCAAGTCAATGGTACCAACACAACAAATTCCCTTACTCTCTTCTTCGTAATATTTTGTCCGTTTTGGCCATGGACAACGTCTTGGATTCTTAAGTGCGTTCATTTGAGGCGGCTCGTCCTCGCACTTAAATAGGTGGTCTCCTACAAGGTATCCTGCTATACCCCACTTCACAAATGTTAGGAACTATTAAAAGTTTCCCAAAGACTTAACCTCAACTTGTTGAGGATCATTACAGGTTTTGAAAACTTAACCTTTACCCATACTACAGATAGCACTTAACGTCTATCGAGGGAACGACTTTGGATTCGGTGTTTCTTTTCAGAAATCACTATCCGAAGTGCTCATGCTTCCACTGAAGCGATCAACTGAACATTTACAACTTAGTTTTTCCATTGAACCAAATTACTGGGATCTCCAGTTAGTAAGGTTGTGTTACCATTGTATTGGTCCGTATATTTTGGGTTTTAAGCCCATTCCCCTAGACAGGCAGAACACTTGATCTCCGGGTAGTCCCTTAGTTAGTAAATAAGGTAGTGACGCCCGTGATGATCAACTGTCATACGGTCTTATGTCTCCGACAAATTCTGACAGATATGTCCAGACGCCGTCATCCGTGTCTTTTCTGAAGCCGACCGGCTAGCCACAATGTATAATTGTTGAAGGCACGGGTTTCTCCCAATAAGGGACGTCCTCTAAGGAGTCATGAAGCTACTCAACTTCTTTCATGCTTTGTATAAAGCGATAAACTCTGATTCCATCATGAATCGGCCGATGCAAGTTTGCTTAGAGGATTTTCCAAGACCCACCATACACATTTACTTGTGGCATTGGTGTTCTTCATAACTGATGTCCAGTTTGCATCACTTTGTTCTCCCAGAACCGCTGGACATCCAGAATATCATAATTCGTAGATAAGCGAATAATTCAGATATCGACATATCCGACTTAACGCCTTCTATTGATCATGTATTAGAATTATTAGTGAACTTTAGTTCAACTGATCTGCTTGTAGGCCGATAACAGGTTTGTTGTAGTGTGTACAATACATTGAACTACGCGTGACCTGAACATATCGCTCCTTGTCTATGGGTGCACCATGATTCCAATCAGTTCTATGATTCATATCCATTGGTGGCTTCAACGAGACTGTCAACTATCGACCAATCCGTTAGATGTCTTAGAAATCCAATTCCTAAGATGTCATTTGTGATACTCATATCTTTCATATCGAGACTTTGTTTCAATACGACTTTTACTTTCAGATGGTTGATTCTCCAACTGTTGGCTTTCTAACTTCAGAGTCAATGTTTCTGCGGTCAGATTCATTGTTCCTGTTTTATCTGAAACTTTCAGGACCAAAATGTAAACATTTCAGAGATCAAAATGAAAGTTCAGGAAGAAGCCCAACAGTCCAGCAACCAACTCTGATTCTCTTCTTCCAACTCTCCGGTTGGGAAGGCTGTTTCGACATCCATGCCACGCAAGACTGCAATGGCCCTAGATGTTAAGCTACTCACAGGGGAGCACATTTTATAACTCAAAGGTTCTTTTTCCGGAAGAAGATCAACCATTACACAATCATGGTTCTATATGATGGAATATATTTCTCTCTTTAGCTTCTTTCCAAAGCAGCGCTTTTGGAGATGACAATTATTTGTTAATTGTCCATGGTTCATTTTTAACCATATAAGCTAGAAGGACTGGAACAAGTCTTTGTCCCATTCTTTGCTCCGTCTTGGTTCAACATCTAGAATCCCTGAGTTCTGCAGATCTGGAATATTAAGTTCCTAATATCCATCAACTTTCGAGTCCTGTAGATACGGAACGTCTAGTTCCTGACAGTCAGGCCCTCGCGGGTTCTGGTTGACCTTGAGCAATTACTCATTTTTCCTTTCCAAGGAAAGTTATCTCCAAAAAAATCAGCATTCTTTGACGCCAAGAGACGATAAACACTACTGTTATTTGCAGATCCAGTGGATATGCAATCTACAGTCTTAGGTATGAAACCACCCCACATCACAATGTGAGATCCTTTCCATGTCTCACACGGAGGGTTACCCTTATCCTTATGCGGAGTTCTATTGAGAATCGCATTATCGGTAAGGATCGTCGTGCCCCACATAATTTGGGCGTACGACTTTGTGCTTGGCTAACACCGTTAGACTGAGGTGAGTAATGAGCAGTCGTTTAATAAACGATGCTTCAAATTCTCCCCCTCTATCACTACGAATTTCTCAATCCGTAGGCTTAGTTGATTTTCAACTTCTGCTGCTTTGTAGCGCTTATCTGCTTCAACAACTTCATCTTTGCTTTTCAACAAACAAAGGACTACATACGTTGTACCATCATCAATGAAGGTCACAAAGTACTTGTCTCCCCCCTCTATTTTGTATGAACTTTAAATCACCCAAGTAGGTGTGACTAAGTTCTAGAGGAGCGTTGCTTCTTTCGCTATTCCCTTGACGGAATTTGGAAAGGTGATTTTGCCTCTTCATCTACCTCACATTTATTTTGAGGGTTTATGTCGACAGAAGGAACAATCTCAACATCGTTAGCTTTTGAATGACTTGTTATTTAACGTGTCTTAATCTATGATGGCATAGATGCAAGGATTACAAATATATCATTCATATGGCTACAGACATATTGTACCATTCTTAGTTATTACAGACCTGTTGGACTAGTCTCAAACCAGCTTGACCAACAACGTCCCTTTAACCAAGTTTGGAACATGTATCACCTCATCTTAGAGTGATCACATTCCCTGAAGTCCTATTGAGGACAACCTCTTCAACCCCTTCTACTTTAGAGGTGGCGTTGCTTCACATGAACAACCTCTTACCCGTGGTTAGGGCGTAACCGGATCATATGTGATCTGGATACTCTGGCCCACTGCAGTTGCTTTCCAGACTGAATGTCCAATTTCTTTTCTGCCTTTCTTTAGGCCTTCAGATCATTTCAGACCTGGAAACTCTGGCCTACCTTGCTAGGTGTCCATTACTTTTCCTATGAAATGAATTCTGGCCCCACTCCAGTCGCCCGGAGGCTTTATATGACTGAGTGTCCAATATCATCATATCAAAGGAATTGTGGCCCACTCCAGTCACCCGGAGGCTTTGTATGACTGAGTGTCCAATATCATCCTATCAAAGGAATTTTGGCCCACTCCAGTCACCTGGAGGCTTTGTATGACTGAGTGTCCAATATCATCCTATGAAGGATCTTCTGCCAAATAATATAACAGGCTCAACGTCATTAACTTTTAGACTTCTTCCGTTATGATTGGTGCCCAGATAATTCTTGGCGCTTACTTAAGAGTGGTAACAGTTTCCGCACAGTCAGTGGATCTTTCTCCCTCGTATGTGCGAACATACTTTACACACTTTTAATAATTACACTTAAAAGTACTGATCTTTTTAAGTCGTTTACAAACTCCAATCTTTAAACGGAAAAGAAGAGGAGATTAAGCTTCTGATTTTTAAAGCGTAAGGAATATAAATTATTTTCATATTCCTCCTTACTTTAATCCATTTTTAATCAGACATCATTTAATCTTTATTCTTTACAAGTAAGGAAAAATACTTATCCTAATTTCGGATTCTGGCCCATTTCAGTCACTTCATCAGACTAAGTGTCCATTTCCTCCTTACCATTATTCGGATCCTTTGTCTGGGACATATATAGGCCTTCTGCTGCAAGATAGAATAACATCTTCAGTCTTCTCCTCTTGTCCCAGTTGACATCCTCAGGCTCTCGTGAGCGCTTGTTCTCACCAGTCTTGGTAGCGGTGACACCATGAACACGTTCATCATCATCACTCTCTTCTACCAGAAAACCATTGTCATATCCAGATTTGGTTACACAACTTTTGACCGACATCTTTCGAACACTAAAAGTAATACTATACAATATTGTCTTAAGTTGTTGGAAGTTTTTACTTTTGTACTTTATAAAGCAGTACGGAAAGTATATAACTATTACAAGTATTCGAAAGGATAAACAAAGATTCAATAATTCAACTAGAAATCTGAAATTACAATTGTTGCACAAGAAAAACTGAAAACTGTTTTTGTTGAGTCGAGTGTGGCACTCTGTCCTTAAGACAATATTGCCCCGTATGTATCCTTTATACGTCCTGGACAATTTGTCTCCCAAGATAAAACAACAATGGAACACTTGAGCAAAGGAAACTCAAGTGCTACCGTGAAGAATATTGAGTAACGAAATGATGCTTGGAAGTTGTAGGAAGAAGAGATTTCTGCTTGTGTATTTTCGTGTATATCAAGTGTTAGTGTTAGTGCTCAACAATGGTGTAACGGGGTGTTTATATAGGTGAGGGAGGGACTGAAAACTGCCTCCATAACAGCCAAATAATGGCTATTATGGAGGTAGTAAAGTCACCAACATAAATGGTGAAAGACCAACGGATTGGCCATTATAGGAGGAGTAATTCAGCCAAAATAAATGGTTGAATTGAGTGGTTGGCGTTTCTGCTTTGACTGTCCAAATTCTGACTTTCTGGAAACTTCAGGGACCAAACTGTACATCTGAAACTTCTGGGATCAAACTGTACTTCTGGCAAAGTTCTCTGGCCCAAAAAGATAATATCAGAAGACCCACAGCCCGGAACTCGGAACCGGACGGGCGGGAGGCGGCGGCGCGCGTGTGGTCTTTCCTCGAACCAAAGCACATCTAGGTCCTCCCTCCTTTAAACACATGGGATACCCCTTGGGGTCCCAAACCCCAAACCAATTTCGAGTCTTATATACACAACAATTCTTTCTTCCTCTACCGATGAGGGAGAATTGAACACAATACCATACTTTTTCATGCTTCAAACACCTCACTTCGTGAACCAATCTCTTTCATTTCTCAATGAAATTTGACGATTCTTGGCCCTACGGTTATCTACGTACTTAGTAGATCATGCATGTGTGAAGAACCGGATTCTCCAACATACGTAACACTAGTGTTTAAGCCGTTAAAGTTGGTCGGTCGCAACTCCCGCCAAAGGCTAATTTCCAACAAACTTAGAACCCACAGTGTCCTAATTTTGGATATGTGATTGGAAAGGAAGAAGTGAGAATCTGATCATATACCTCGCAATTGCACGTATAATAACTATTAGCTTGCATGAACGTAGCAATCATTGAGCTATCTTTCATCCTCAATGTCTCCTCCTTCTTGTAGTTTTCTTCCTTTCCTTGAGAATTGAGATGTATTCATCGTATTGAAGTTCTTGTGTGCTCCTAATATTAATGAGCTATCGCAGACGATAGGTACTGCTATTTCACAGTTGGCACAAACGTACAGCTTTCTTGCACCCACTTAACCAAGAAACACATTTTGTAAACACTATCCAGAAGAGCTCTCATACAAACGTGAGCAATATACCAGCACTCTATTTCCCGTCCTTCTGATTTCTCTCTCTCAGATTTCTTACAACAGCTACATTGACTTCCTTAACTTCTTCTCTCTATTTCTTTTCCCTTGCACCATTAACTCTCTCCTTTTAAGTGTCTTTGATTGAACCTCCAACGTCAATACCCTTTGATTTGGTAAATAGTTGAAGAACCACCACTAAAGACTCATTTGAAACTTCAATTCAAATCTAAACCTTTTTTTGAAATAAAATATTCGGTGTGGTTGGAATTCTTTGGTAATACATGGACAGAGTTATATATCCATATACAAAATTTGAAGATTGAAGTGATTTGGACTAATTTATAGTCACATTCAGAGCTGGAAAATGAGTGCTACAGTATATATCAATGTATATAACCAGATTGATACATAATATTGTCTGAAATAGCGATCAGTAATGAAAAGATAGAAAGGACTCCAATGTGTTGCGAACTAGTCCAAGCATCTCATCGCTAAAAGTCTCCAAGAAACTTATGCTCCCTCCTAGACTCCATTGGTACCAGGGTTAGTATGTGCACATATAGTGTAGAAATATAGTATGATCAGTATATCAACACGTACTCGGTAAGTATCATCAACAGTCCCCAGAAAAGTAGTGGCGAGGGTTGCACCAAAAATACTCACAAGCCGACTTCCTTTATCGAGCCGTTCTCTCTGTTGACGATAATAGCGATGGTCCAGCCTGTCTGAAATAAGCTGTCATTTTTCTCAGTCCTAATCCTAATAAATATCAGGCGAAGCACGTGATCACCCAGATTCCCAATGCCTTAATTATCTTATATATATAATAACTTTAGTAAATATGTGCAATTAATATATAACAATGACAGAAATAATGCACAAAACTAGCATAATTAGATTATGCAAATAAAATATTTAAATAAAATGCATCAAGGGAGTTTATACATCAAGTATACATGATAAAGACTCAAACTTTACACCAAACCAGCATTCCTCGGACCAAATTAAACATGCGCGCACACTGCCCGTGGTAATCGGATGATACAGTAACTCATAAGGGACAAATCCATATCCACACGCAATATCTTAGCCTTAGGCTCGACCGAACGTGGGCAACTCATATGTATCTCATAAACGACACGAACAACTCATGTGTCACAATCATATCCAGGTGTGAAATTATATATGCAATTTATAATGCATACATGTACCAGCACGACAAGTGGCATTATTTAGGTGTGAGGTCGAAGGCAGTAATGATGGTGTGCATCCGATGTGAGTTGCCTCGGCGTAAGACTAGGTGTCAGAGTGAGTTCGGGTGTTTGAGCAAGACCAGGTAGCGACCGAGCCAGGAGATCGAGGGATCAAGATAGCGAAGAGGCTCAGCACGTATCTGTTGCGGATACGGTGCCAGCCATTACATTTTAGCCATTAAGTGATCATTATTGTCATTTATGTACACTTAATTAGGGAGTGATTCTTGGGTGCTGATGCCTTGTATTAACTACTATAAAAGGAGTCCGACCTTCATGTTGGAAGGGCATCCAATTCTCATTACTTATACTTGTATGCTCAATTTTATTAAGAAGATAGTCATTATCTCTCATGTTTTGGCTCATAACCGAAGCAATTTAGTTGAGGCCCAAACCAATTTTGCTAAGAAAATTCATTCAAGTTTACCGCACTTCCAGACTACTTTTCTTACTTGCTTCATTCATTTTATTACTTATTATCAGTAAATTATTATAATCTATTACAAATCAATCCATGCCTCCTTAAAATCACTTAACTATACCTTTTTTGGGTAAAATCATGACTATGAGCTAATCATGTAATTCGACATACATATAGCTTAGAATGTTAAACTAGCATGTGAAAGATACATTTACCATTATACTATCACGAGAGAATGCACAAACTAACCAGGCTACTGAGAAAAAAACATATTAGGCATGTACAACAACATTAATATATACTCTGTATAGAATATATAACTCTGGTATCCGTATATATGCTCATCACTTCACATATACACTACTCATATACATATTATATAGTATGTATCGAACAAGTCAATTTGAGAATAGTTTCCCTCATAAAGATCAATGTCTTAACTTACCTCGGTTCAAGCTAGTCCTAGCGTTCAAGAACTGCATTTCCTCGCTCTGAATCCACCAAACAAGCTTGATTTATCCAAAAGAATACTCAACTCAATTCCATAATTTTAGGCCAAGTCACGGTCAAAGTCCACCCAAAATGTCAATCCGAGCTCACATTGTCAAATCTAAAAAAAAATACAGTTTGGATTGTCCATAACTCTACGAGCCCAAATCATTAAGTAGATTTCCAATTCAATTTTATTTAACAACAACAACATACACAGTGAAATTCCACAACGTGGAGTCTGGGGAGGTAGAGTGTACGCAGACCTTACCTCTACTTTAGTAGGTAGAGTGACTATTTCCGAAAAACCCTCGGCTCAAGAGAAAGCATAAGCAAAAGCAAAAGAAACGGTCAGCCACAGACAAGAAATTTAAAGCAGTATAAAAATGAAAGTAACGAAAGCGAACATGATAAAACATTCTGAAAAAAGAATCAGTAACTACCACAGGTAAATAAGATAATCGAAGTACACGAAATAATAGATATCAGCAGAAATTAAAGAACATGAAACTATAAAACAATATTGCGCCTACTAGTATGATAGGCTAAGCGGGACTACCTACTAACCTTCTACTCTAATCTGGGTTATCCATAACCTCCTAACTAATATTATGTCCTTGGTAAGCTGGAACTGTGTCATGTCTTGTCTAATGACCTCTCCGCAATACTTCTTCGGTCTACCTCAACCTCTTCTAAAATCATCCATAGCCAACCTCTCACACCTCCACACTGGCACATTTGTGTCTCTCCTCTTCACATGCCCAAACCATCGTATCCTCGCTTCCCACATATTGTCATTCGCTGAGGCTACTCCCATCTTGTCTCAGATATCTTCATTCATAATTCTATCTCTCCTAGTGTGTCATACAAACATCGCAACGTTCTCATTTTCGTAACTTTCATCTTCTGAACATGGGTGTTTTTTATTGGCCAACACTCCGTCCCATAAAACATAGTCGGTCTAACCACCACTTTGTAGAAATTACCTTTAAGTTTTGGTGGCACCTTCTTATAATACATCACTCCGGATAATAGACCCAAAATACTTGAAACTACCTTTCTTCTGGATGAGTTTGTCTCCAACCCTTCAGTTTATCATTAACTCATCTGCGAGTCTCGTCAATCAGGACTATGTCATTCGCGAATAACATACACCGTGACACCTCACCTTGAAGTTATTGCGTCAAACCATCCATCACGAGGGCAAATAAAAACAGGCTAAGAGTTGATCCCTGGTGCAACCCATCACAACGGGGAAATGCTCTGAGTCTTCTCCCACTGTCCCAACCCTGGTCTTGGCTCCATCATACATGACCTTTATTATTGTAATGTACACCTCTAACCTCCAAACAGCTCCATAGAACTTCCCTTGACAATTTTCTATTTCTAGGCATAATCCAAAAATCGCCAAATTTCACTTCAAATTCTATGCATTGAAGTGTCATTCAATAGGTAATCATAATATAAACTTAAATCCAAGTTAAGAACACTTATCCAAGATTTGTGGGTGAAATCCTCTTCAAAAATAGTCTGAGACCAAACTTCCAAGATCCAAAAATGATGGAATAAATGAAAATTTTAAATTTGGCCAATGTATATCTCAGGTGCTCTGCATGCAATTGATAGAGAATCCGCGCGTTCACGTAGGTCTGTTGACATGAGTCACCCCCTTCCCCCTTAGGCTTACGCATTTGTGCTATCACCTTTACGTTCGCAATGTAAAAAAAGCAAGATTTTTTTTTCAAATACAAAAATATTACTTCATCCATCCCAATTTATATCATGTAATTTAACTGGGTACGAAATTTAAGAAATAAAGGAAGACTTTTGAATCTTGTGGTTTAAAACAAGCTAAAGATATTTGTGTTGTTATAGATCATCTCGTTAAGCGTAAAAGTAAAGTTTTGAAGTTAAATTGTTGCTAAATAAGGAAATGTGTCATTCTTTTTGGGACTGACTAAAATAGAAAGTGTGTGTTATAAATTGGAACATACGGAGTAATATACAAATTAGGATAATTATATTTTTTGACCTCTCAAAAGAATAATAGCCGGCAAATGTATAGACTTTGTATATTAAGCATAAACATACATATAATGTACATTTGTAGACATCGAAAGTTTGTGGGACTCTATAAGATAAGTTCAATTCATCTTCACATTCTAAGGTCTGTTTGGATTTCTTGGAGGCTACTCTACCTTAAACCCTAGCTCACGCCTATAAAAAGAGATATATATTTCCTTGAAAATGCATCTCGAATATCCCATAAACTCTTGGATATTCATAAATATCAAAATCTTGAATACCCCATAAACTCATGGATATTCACAAAGAGATCGAGAATCAAGGAAATACACAGAATTATACTCGCAATATTCATCAATAAAATATTTATTTCTACATATTTTATTTGTGATTGCAGTCAATTTCCATTACATTAAAATTTGTTGCAAACAAATTGGCACCAATTTGGGCCTATAGGATAAAATGACACCTTGATCTTGGCAAAGTGGGCTCATCATTTGTAGCCCAATTAAATGGGCTAACCCAACGTATTTGGACTTCTTGAATTAAATTCATATTTATCGGACTTAAGTAATTAACCAATTTATATTAACCCATAATTTGTTTGGACAACTATATCTTGGATATAATCCATATTTCTTGTGAGTTTAAATTAAATAAAATTTCTTTATCCACAAATGCCCCCTACTTCAAGACTTGTCGGGTATATATATTTTTTCGAGACTAAACTTGAAGTATGAATTTATTTGGATATAATTCCTCCAAATGGTAGCTTAAGACTGATGACAACCCATCATTGACTACTTGAGTTATGAGATACTGCCAGAAAATCCAAGAAGAAGAACTGAAATTTGTCATCAATGTAACACCTCGTACATTCAAACTAAGCCTTGTTTATGATCCACGAGTGTATGAAACCAAAATGGGGAGTTTACATTGGAAAACCAAGTTCAGCTCTACAGAGAATTTGACGGCAAGAAGTACGGAACGAACCATCGATCTTCACTTTTGAAAATGACGATCAAGTTGTGAATTCTACGGACCGTCAAACTATTGACGGCCCGTCAATCTTCTCCGTCTCTTAATTCAAGATTTCACTACTCTCTGGAAATCTTCAGAAACCCACGGTACGGTCAGATTATATAGACCGTCAAACAATCGACTGATCGTCAATCTGGACCGTCAAAATATTGACGGCCCAGACTTAGACCGTCAAACATTCGACGGACCGTCGAATGGACCATCAAATTCCCCCAACATCAAATAGTATAAATACGATGCTTGATTCTAAAATTCATTTTTTCATATTCTCAAGCACTAGAACGAAGGTTCTCTCTTCCCAATCATCTCATACATCAAGACAAGGCATTTTCACGTATTTCATGCGATTCTAACACAGTATAATCAATTCTTAATGGACTTCTATTACTCTTAACCTAGGCTTTTCAAGATAAACCCAATTTAAGATTTCAAGGTACAATCTTTGGAGTTCTTCTTCAAAGTCAAGATTTTTAATTCAAGTTCGGAAGCAAGTCAAGTATGTAGAGCTTCTATCCACGTGTGAAAATATTCATATTCTTTCACACACCACATTCTTCCATGAAACACGAATTCTTCATAAGTTTAGAGTTTTATTCTACTATCATGATAACCCTAACTATATAATATTATATATCATGTCTATTATAATTCATCAATTGTATTCATGATATGTCATTATGATCATCATGAACTTGTCCGTAATCCATGAACCCATGCTTTTATTTCCATGAGTTCTTAATTATCATGTCATGAATTATTATTACTTAACCTATGAAATTAGACATGTTTTCTCAGAAGTTATATATATTATGAAATTATGTTCATGTTAAACTCCCTCAGATCATGTTTACAAGTTATTTCATAAAATTCATGGGCTTACAAGCCATTATTTTTCAAGTACATATTTTGGGAGTTGCATAGTTTATCGAGAAGGCTCTAGTAGCCTGAAACTACGTATGACATCGTAGGATAAAGGTCTCTTTGCCTAGAGGACAATACCTTTAGATTTGCAGATTGAATCTTTTCTTGCCATGTTCATGTCTTATAGCCCGGCAAGGTATGGGAAAACTCTGTTGGTCGGGCCAGGTACCAGACTCCACGTACCCACGTGGTGTTTCATGTTGTCGGTTATGCTACTGCTCTCCCCACGGATATACAATTCTCTCTCTCTATATATATATATATATATATACAGTTTTCATACTTTACTAATGTTATTATACTCATGTTCATGTTTCTCTTATATCATGTGCCTGCTTATTTTCTTCGGTTGCTTTACATACGGTACAATTCAATTTACTAACGTCCATTTGCATGGGGTCTACACTTCACGGTGCAGGTGATGGGTTTCAGGGAGACAAATCTAATTAGTAGGGCATCTTCAATACCAACTATTTTGGTGAGCCCCATCTTATTCGGGGTGTTAGTCTAGTACTTTATGGTTATGCATTATTAGTAGAGGCATGTTAGGGCCTTGTACTAGTAGATAGTTTTACAGACTCATGTTCAGAGATTTTATAGACTAGTTCAGTAGCATGTCATGTCAGTCATGTCAATATTGATTTTCAGACTTATTATATTTTTATATTATTTCCGCTATGACTATTTCAAACTACTTTCCACACTATGTTACATATTTTTAGTATCATATTTAGTGTATGTTTTGATGAGCATATTGGCAAACAAGCTATGTGGCTTGCTCGGTCACATGCAGTCAGGCACCGAGTGTCGTATTCTACCCAAGCCGTGGTTTGAGGTGTGACAAAGCTTGGTATCAGAGCACTAGGTTCAAGTGTCTTATGGAGTCTATGAAACCGTGTCCAGTAGGGTCACATTTGTGTGTGTGGGGGACCCACACATGTAAATAGTTGACCACCAAGACATCTAGGATTATCTCGCTTCTTTGTACTCTAGATCGTGTAGTTAGAGCTATACCTTCAGGGTATCCATCTAACTCGTGTGTATTACGTATTTCTGAAAATACCTGCAAAATGAAAGTACACCAAGAGGACTTCAGCTAACATCTAGAGAGCTGCTGGTAATGTTGCTCACAATGAAAATGGTCAGGCTCAGAAAGCCAATTCGGGTACAACACCACCCGATACCACAGGGCCTGTGGAGATTCCAGTTCCGTCTGCCAACACTATGGAATATGATGTTAGTGGAGCTATTTAGCTGCTCACCCAGCTTGTGGCTTCTCAAGCCCAACGTCAGGGAACGACTCCAAGTACGGGGATGAATGAAGAGTCATTTAGCTTTAGAACTTGTGAATTTATTCGCATGAGCCCTCTAGTATTCACAAGGTCTTATAAGAAAGAAGACCCACCGAACTACATTGATGGGCTTCAGAAAATCTTTTGTGTGATGCATGTTAATAAGGTAGAGGTAACAGAGTTTGGAGCTTATTAGTTGCAGGATTTTACTAACATATGGTATGAGTCTTGGGAGCAGTCCCGTGGGGAAGATGCACCTTCAGCGACTTAGGATGAGTTCGCAGATGCCTTCATTGAGCACTTTCTGCCAATAGAAGTCAGAGAAGCTAAGGCTATGGAATTTAAAATGCTCAGGTAGAATGACAGGACTGTGCAGGAGTACTATCTTCAGTTTGTCTCTTTGTCAAAGTATGCTCCACATATGGTCTAAGACATGAGGGCCAGAGTTAGGTGTTTTGTATATGGCCTTGATCCCCATTTGTATGATGTAGCAAATATCATAGCTTAGTACAAGGAGATAACTATTATAAAGATGGTTGCTTTCGTACATGGTAATGAGAACAGGTTAAAGGAAGACGAAGCATTACAGAAAGAGAAAGATAAAGAATTCAACAAAAGGGCCAAGTCTTCAGGTCACTTCAGTCATGGGGGGGTGGAGACAGGAAGTTTTTCAAAAATGGGTCATCAAGACCTGTTCTATCTTCAGATAGTGCCCCAGCCCCAAAGTTCAGGAATGATAACAAGAAGCAGAATTTCAGAGAATCAAGTTCCGGTCACAGGCCAACGAGGGTCAAAGTTCTTTCAGCAACCCAATTTGTACTAAGTATGGTAAGAGTCACTCAATGGAGTGTTGCTTGGGTATGAATGTCTATTTTGGGTATGGCCAGAAAGGTCACTTTCAATGAGATTGTTTGTCAGCGAGACAGGGTACATGAGGTAATGTGGCTCAGTTCACTAATTCAGCAATCCATCGTAATTCTCAGGCCCAGTCAAGGCATGGTCCAGGTAAGTCCGATAATGCAAGCGGAGGTCCAAACCGCTTGTACGCACTAGCAGGTCATCAGGACACAGAGGCTCATACATATGTGGTCATAAGTATACTCGTCATTTTTACTTTGGCGTTTATACTCTTATGGACTCTGGATTTACTCTGTCATATATAACCCCATTTGTTGCTAAGAAATTTGGGATAGAACCAGAAAAGTTACATGAACCCTTTGAAGTGTCCACTCCAGTCGGTGAGTCAGTTATAGCCAGGCGGGTATATAGGGGTTGTCCAGTTAAAGTCTATCACCACATTACCATAGCTAATGTGGTAGAGTTAGAAATGGTAGACTTCGATGTAATGACATAGTATATTGTAGAACCAAAATTGCCAGTCTTGAATTTCCCGATAAACCGGTCATAAAATAGAAGGGTGATGCAGTAGCACCCATTGGTAGGTTTATTTCCTATCTTAAAGCCATAAAGATGACATCCAAGGAGTACATTTACCATCTAGTTTTGGTTAGGGATGAAGATACCCAGACCCCAATTCTTCAGTCCATACCAGTTGTCAATGAGTTTCCAGATGTCTTTCCTGAGGATCTTCCCAGAGTTCCTCCCGATAGGGAGATTGACTTTGGAATTGATCTACTTCTCGGCACTAAGCCGATATCTATTCCGTCATACAGAATGGCTCTAACAGAGTTACGAGAATTAAAATACCAGTTGAAAAATCTCCCTTATAAGGGATTTATCAGACCAAGTGTCTCACCTTGGGGTGCACCAGTCTTGTTTGTTCAGAAGAAAAATGGGTCTTTGTGTATGTGCATTGACTACCGGCAGTTGAACAAGGTCACAATTAAGAATAAGTATCCTCTCCCCAGAATTGATGATTTATTTTACCAACTTCATGCTGCTCAGTGTTATTCCAAGATTGACGTCAGATCAGGGTATTATCAGCTTAAGGTTAAGGAAGTTGATATTCGAAAACTGCTTTCATAACTCGTTATGATCATTTCGAATTTTGTGTCATATCGTTTAGATTGACAAATTCCCCAGCTGATTTCATGGACCTTATGAATAGGGTCTTCAAGCCTTATCTCGATCTTTTTGTTATTATCTTCATTGATGATATTCTAATATATTCCCTTAGTGAGGTCGATCATGCATAACATCTTAGAATAGTGTTGGGGACACTTAAAGACCGTGAACTTTATGCGAAATTTTCTAAGTGTGAATTTTGTCTTAAGTAAGTGGCATTCTTAGGCCATGTAACTTCAGGTGAAGACGTCCAGGTTGAATTCAAAAAATAGACGATGTTAAGAATTGGCCCAGTCCCACGTCTGCCTCAGATATTCAAAGTTTCTTGGGTCTAGCATGCTATTACAGGCACTTCATAGAGGGTTTTTATTCCAATTCAACTCCATTGACCAGGTTGACTCAAAAGAAAGTTAAATTTCAGTGTCATATGTTTGTGAGCATAATTTCGAAGAATTGAAAATGAGACTGACTTCTGCTCCAGTTTTGACATTGCCAGAAGAAATCGAGGGGTTCATTGTCTATTGTGATGCTTCTGGTATTGGTCTTGGGTGTGTTTTAATGCAACATGGTAAGGTTATAGCTTATGTATCCAGACAACTTAAATCTCATGAAAAGAACTATTCGACTCATGAATTAGAATTGAACAGTCGTGATTTTTGCACTCAAGATATGGCATCATTATTTGTATGGAGTTCACGTCGATATTTACACAAATCACAAGAGCCTTCAATATATTTTCAAACAGAGGGAGTTGAATCTCAGGCAGAGGAGATGACTCGAATTGATAAAAGATTATGATGTAGATGTTCTTTACAATCTAGGAAAGGCGAATGTGGTAGCCGATGCTCTTAGTCAGCGATCCATGAGAAGTTTAGCTTATGTTGAAGAAGGTAAGAGAACCATGATGAAAGAGTTCATCGACTAGCCAGTCTAGGAGTTCAACTCATGGACTCCAAAGATGGCAGTGTTGTTCAGAACAAGTCTGAATCCTCCTTATCGGCCGAGGTGAAGTAGAAGCAGTTCAGTGATCCCTACTTGTTGCAGCTGAAAGAGGGAATTCACAAGCATAAGACTACGACTTTTGAACAAGGGGAATATGATGGTACTTTGAGGCACTGAGGCAGGTTATGTGTTCCAGACGTAGATGAGCTTAGAGAGCAAATCATGGCAGAAGCGCACCATTACAGGTATTTCATTCACCCAGGTTCTACAAATATGCATCATGATCTTAAAGAGATTTATTGGTGGAATGACATGAAGAGAAATGTGGTAGATTTTATAGTCAAGTGTCCGAATTATCAGCAAGTGAAAGCCGAACACTAGAGGCCTGGTGGGTTGGCTGAGACCATTGATATTTTTGTTTAGAAATGAAAGATGATAAATATGGACTTCATAATAAGTCTACCTCACTCAGTCCGGAGGCATGATTCATTTGGGTGATTGTGGACCGACTTATTAAATCAACCCACTTTTTACAAGTCAAGATCACAGATTCAGTATAGGATTATGCTAAGTTGTATATCCGAGAAATTATCATGCTTCATGGTACGCTAGGGTATATTATTTCATATTGTGGTGCTCAGTTCACGGCACATTTTTGGAGGTAATTTCATAAAGGATTGGGTACCAAGGTAAATATCAGCACAACTTTCATCTTCAAACAGATAGCCAGGCAGAGCGTACTATTTAGACTCTTGAGGAGGATATGTTGAGGGAATGTATTCTCGATTTTAAAGGTGATTGGGATGATCATTTGCCTTTCATTGAATTTGCTTATAATAATAGTTACCATGCTAGTATTCAGATGGCACCGTTCGAAGCTCTATCTAGGCGAAGGTGTATATCGCCAATTGGTTGGTTCGAAGTTGGTGAAACAGAATTGTTAGGACCAGACTTGGTCTATCAGGCTTTGGAGAAAGTAAAGTTGATTCAGGAGTGTTTGAAAACAGCATAGAGTCTTCAGAAATCTTATGCAGATGTGAGGCGTAGAGACTTGGAGTTTCAAGTTGATGATTCGGTATTTATGAAAGTATCACCTACGAAAGGTGTTATAAGGTTTGGGAAGAAAATGAAATGTAGTCCTAGATATATCGGACCATACATGATTTTTAGAAGAGTTGGTCAAGTGGCCTATGAACATTAATTGCCACAAGACTTGGTAGATGTTCATCAGGTGTTTCACGTGTCCATGTTGAGAAAGTGTGTAGGTGTTTCCTACCGATTCTATTTCAGTTAAGAATGGTTTGACCTATGAGGAGATTCCTGTGGCTATTTTGGATCGTCAGATTCGAAAGTTGAGAACTAAGAAAGTTGTCTAAGTGAAAATGTTGTGGAGAAGTCAGAGTGTTGAGAAGGCTACATGGAAAGTCGAAGAAGACACGAAGTTTAGATATCCGCATTTATTCGAAGAGCAAGCAAAAAATGAACATAAATACCCTCAGTATTCATGTCATGTCCCTTGCATGTTCATGTCTCATGTTTCACATTCATGTATTCAGTACTCATGTCCCATGTCCATATTTTTATGTAATCATGTTAGTTCAGTTTTCATGTTTCATGTCATGTTTCTTCACGTTTATGTAATCATGCTATGTCCAGTCTCATTTCTAATCATGACCTATCATTCGAGGATGAATAATCCTAAGGGGAGATATTGTAACACCTCGTACCTTCAAACTAAGCCTTGTTCATGATCCACGAGTGTAGAAAACCAAAACGGGGAGTTTATGTTAGAAAAGCAGGTTCAGCTCTGCAGAGGAAATTTGACGGCAAGAAGTATGGACCGTAAAATATTTTACGGTCTGTTAAACAAACCGTCGATCTTCACTTTTGAAAATGACGGTCAAGTTGTGAATTCTACGGACCGTCAAACTATTGACTACCCGTCAATCTTCTCCGTCTCTTAATTCCAGATTTCACCACTCTCTGAAAATCTTCAGAAAATGATGGTACTGTCAAATTATACAGACCATCAATCTGGACCATCAAAATATTGACGGATCGTCGAATAGACCGTCAAAATCCCACAATAGCAAACAGTATAAATACGACACTTGATTCTAAAAATCAGTTTTTCATATTCTCAAGCCCTAGAACGAAGGTTCTCTCTTCCCAACCATCTCTTACATCAAGGTAAGTCTTTTCCACATATTTTCATGCGATTCTAATATAGTATAATCAATTCTTAAGTGAATTCCATTACCCTTAACCTAGGGTTTTCAAGATAAACCCAATTTAAGATTTAAAGGTGCAATCTTTGGAGTTCTTCTTCAAAGTCGGGATTTTAATACAAGTTTGGAAGCAAGTTAGGTGAGCTTCTATCCATGTGTGAAAATATTCATGTTCTTCCCCACGTCACGTTCTTCCATGAAACATGAATTCTTCATAAGTTTAGAGTCTTATTCTATTATCATGATAACCCAGCTACATGTAATATTATATATCATGTCTATATTATAATTCATCAATTGTATTCATGATATGTCTGTACGCGCCCATTTTCGACCTCGCTCGGGTCAAAGCGGAGCGCGGACGTGTCCGGGGTGATTCCTGGGTAAAGGATTGAGGAGTCGCCACCTAATTATTTTTTACGGTGAATTAGGACACCTAAATATTTAAACTAAGTGCTGCAATGTAACTCCAATTTTATGGTCTGCGAAACTAGTGAGATTCTAGGTAAGGGTTCTTTATTATCCTAAAGGGAAGGGGTTAGGCATCCTTTAAGATCCGCTAACTTGCGGTTATCCGGTAAAACTCAGGTTAATTATTGCTAGAAAAATACATGTTTTACAAGTATGATAGATGTTTGCAAATATGATGCATTTTATGCAAGTAAATATGATGCATTTTATACAAGTACGTATTCGGATGACATAAAAGAAAGATACATGTAAAGTTTTTAGAAAAACATGCATTTGTGACAATAAATTCTTTATAATGTCAAAGAAGCGAATCTTTCGAAAATCAACAAGTTGCAAAAAAAATAATAAAGATAAACTTATTTGTACAATTAATTGAAGCAAATAAAGATGACAAGAATTGTTTTTAAAAATCTTGAATAAGCGTGACGAGCCTAAAATAAATAAACTAGCGAAGCATTTCTAAGTTTGCGAGCCTACAAATAAATAAGCTAGCGACGGGTTTCAAATCTTAAACTAACCTATGAATAAATCCTAAGTTTGCCTATTCTAAGCATTTCAATAATTACATAACTGCGATAAATAATATTACAATACAAAACGTGATAAAAGTCAATTAAAGAAAGAAATAACAATAAATAAACTCAGGGATAATTGCCTTTATTTACTTTAGTCCGCAATTTGTCAATAACAAACGGTTAGAAAGCAGTTAAGTACAAATAACTTCATATCCGTATTCAAAACAGTGAATGTTTTGATCGCTGATGGCTCAGACTTAAATTTTGAAAAGAACATTCCAATCACGTCGTGGCTGCAAACATATAACTAATGTAGTTTATTTTGATTGCCTCGCCTACTAAACGTGTCGGTCTCTCGGGTGAAATAGAAAAGATCACTATAATCACGTCGTGGCTGCGAATATATAACTTGTTGGTTATTTTAGTCACCTCGCCTACTAAACATGTTGATCTCGGATAAAGAGGTTTAAGTCTTCATCCTTGCCCGAAGTTATATTTCCGTCTTTGCAACTGTGTAGGCCTCAAAATCGACGGATATTTTTCATCGGCGATGTAGTATCGTGTTCAAATCAGTAAAATTTTAAATCGAAATGTAAAACAAAGAAGCAGTGATAGCGATGAGCAGTGAGCGTAAAAACAGTTTCAAAAAGACGCGGTGTTTAATTTAAAGCGATAAAGCGATAATCGGATATTTTAATGCGAAGCTTGATGGATCAAAACAGGAAAGCAATATCGAAAGGTGCGGTGTTTATTTTAAAACAAGAAAAGCGTAAAAGCGATAAAAACAATAATCTGAATCCGAGCGATGGCGAACAGAAGCGGCGCCAACAGACGCGGTATTTATTCAAAGCGATAAAAACAAAGAAACAAGAAAAGCAGAAAGATATCCGTCGACAGGATGTTTAAAGCGATGGCGAAAACAGAGAAGCGAAAGCGCTACCTTGATTTCAATTTCATCGGCCTAAATGCGGTATTTAGAAGCGATAAAATAATACGGAAGCAAATCAAGAAGCTGTCAAAGCAAAGAAAGCGAAACAGGGCAAACTGAAACAGAGAAATGATGCTGAAACAGAAATTGAAAAAGTGCGGCCTCGAGTTCAATTTCATCGGCCTAGATGCGATATTAATAAAACAATAAAAGCGATGCCAAAGGAACGAGCGGTGAGCAATTAAATTATCCGAACCAAATTACGAAATGTTGGGCCGAACAGGATTAAGAGATATTTATGGAAAAATCCGACCGGATCATGAGCAATGACGAATGAAAAATCGAAATTGATTTTTAGATAACTAGCAAACAGTATAAAAAATGCCATAACTGAAATCGCCAAAAATCGGTCGACCGATCCGGTCGATGACTGACCGAATCAGATCTGAGCCGAATCGGACTTTTTCAAATTTTGGATAGCCAATAATAACCACAAAGAACAATGCAAGAGATTTGGAAATTCAAACCGGTCGATTCGACCGGTCAAGAATCTGACCCGAATAGGAGATTCAACCCGTCATCAAATAATTCTATCAATTCCAGATAACCAACATACAAAAATATGAAATGCAAGAATTCTGAAAATATCCAAATCGGATCGCCCCGATCCGGGTCAGTGATCCGACCCGAATCAGTGATCCGAATCCGAAATCAAATAATCCAAACCCAAATCAGATTTTAACACCAAATTCAGACAACTAATAACAAGAATATGTAATGCAAGAATTCTGGAAATGTTATCCAACCGGGTCGACCCGACCCGGGTCAGTGACCCGACCCGGATCAGCAATCCAAACTCGAAATCAGATTTCAACACCAAATTCAGATAACCAATAACAAGAATATGAAATGCAAGAATTCTGAAAATATTACCCAACCGGGTCGACCCGACCCGGATCGATGTTGACCGACCGGATCAATGTTTCAACGGAATCAAATAAATTCAACAATTTCGGATAACCAATGATAACAACAAAGAATAATGCAAGAAATTTGGAAATTCAAATCGGTCGACTCTGACCGGTCAGAACCCGACCAAAATCGATGATCCAAATCAAATCTTAACACCAAATTCAGATAACCAACATACATAAATATGAAATGGCGAGAATTCTGAAAATGTTACCCGAACCGGGTCGACCCGGGTCGGGTCGACCCGACCCGAATAGTGAAAAAAAATCAGAGAAATCAAAGGAGATGACAAACCTTTTGGACTTGATTCTTGGAACAACAACGAAGCCAAATGCTTTAAACTCAAGAACACAACAAAATATCTATGTATATATTGAATACTCTTACGAAAATCCTTTTTTCTTCTCCGAAAATCTCCCTCTTTTCCTCCCTCAAATGAAGAACAACATGGGGGTATTTATAGGTGTATTTGCACCCCTCAACGTTCGAGTTTGAATTCGAATTAAAGGTAAAGAAAAATCCGGATTTGAGGGGCATGGGTTGCGGATTTTGTGGGTATGGGTCGAAGTGGCGGGAGTTGGTGGTGGCAGGGGGTTGGTGTTGGTGTCGGGTGAGGTGACCGCGGCGATGGGTCGCGGTATGAAGTGTGGGGTCGTGGCGATTTGGGAGAAGAGTGAGGGTTCGATTTTTCTTTTACGATTTTTCTGTTTTTTTTTTGGTTTGGGTTTTGGGGAGAATTAAAGGGAAGGGTGTTGGGCTTGGGCGCCAGTCGGGTGAGTCGGGTTGGGGCGACGGGTTGGGCCTGGTGGAATTAAATTGTTGGGCTTGGAGTTTTGGGTTGTGGGAATTGGGCTTGTCCGATTTTGGTGGTAAGGAATTTAATTGTTTTGGGTTTGGGTATAAGGGAATTTAATTGGGGATTGGGCTTGGGCGTTTGGGTAGAATTTGTATTGGGTTTGGGTATAAGGGAATTTAATTGGGGAGTTTGGGCTTGTGAATTTTGTTTGGGTAGAATTTGTTTTGGGTTAGGAAATAAAAATGGGTTATGGATTTAAAAAATATATAAGAGGGGGTTAATATTAAAAATATATTTTTTTGTAAAAGATGTGAATTATTTAAAATAACATAACGATGTGATAAAAAATATAATATTTCTGAAATGTTTAATGCTTAAAAAAAGGAAATGCGATGCAATTTTGCGAGAATAAAATAACATCGAATATTATGGATAAAACTTATGATTGTGATAAAAATGCAAATGATATAAAATATGCGAATAATAATAATAATACGAAGATACACACATATATGCCTATATTTTAAAATTATTTTAAAAGTGTCAAAATATAAAAAATTACGAATAAAATCATAAAAGATGGGACAAAATTGGGTGTCAACAGATGCCCCTCTTTGGACGGAGACGATGAAAGAGTTTTCGGCCAAAGAAGTTGACTGGGTAGCCAATTTTGTCCCGATCATCGGAACTGCATGGTAAGAAATAGAATCCCCGGGGGGAAGAAGTTGAAAAAAAATGGTGCACATTCAAGAAACAATGCCCCAGTGTCGACCTAGGATGACACTGGTCGCAGATGTGAGAAACTAATGGGAAAGAGCGGATCGACGTTCGAAGTAGGTCGCTGACCAATTTGCCTCGGTTTGCCGTAAGAGATAGTCCCGCGCTGTGATGAAGTTCCTGCAAACTAAAAACTCCTGCAAACCGCATTATAAGGTGGGCGCCTGAAATGACGTCGTTGGATTGACGTGTTGTGTTGAAGACGTCGTTGTAATGTTGTTGACGTCGTTGTAAAAAAGACAGTTGTTGTGCTGCATGTAACGTCGAGGACGTTGTTGTAATGCTGTTTTGCTGTAAAAGATAATTGTTGTGTTGCATGTAACGTCGAGGACGTTGTTGTAATCTTGTTTCTTTGTAAAAGATAATTGTTGTCTTTGAAGACGTCGTTGTAATCTTTGTTGGCGTCGTTGTATCTTGTAAAAATAAATGTTGTGCTGAAGACGTCGTTGTAATGCTGTTGACGTCGTTGTAATACTGTAAAAATAAATGTTGTGCAGAAGACGTCGTTGTAATCTTTGTTGGCGTCGTTGTATCTGTAAAAATAAATGTTGTGCAGAAGACGTCGTTGTAATGCTGTTGACGTCGTTGTAATACTGTAAAAATAAGTGTTGTGCAGAAGACGCCGTTGCGTAGGCGTGTTGTTGATGACGCCGTTGTATGGGCGCGTTGCTGATGACATCATTGTAATGTTGTTGATGTCGTTGTAATGCTGTAAAAATAAATGTTGTGCAGAAGACGCCGTTGCGTAGGCGTGTTGTTGATGACGCCGTTGTATGGGCGCGCTGCTGATGACATCATTGTAATGTTGTTGATGTCGTTGTAATGCTGTAAAAGATAGTTGATTTGCAGAAGACGCCGTTGCATAGGCGTGTTGTTCATGACACCGTTGTATGGGCGCGTTGCTGACGACATCATTGTAATGTTGTTGATGTCGTTGTTGTAAGAATGTAACGCTGGGGTCGTCGTTGTATCGACGTGTTGTGTTGAAGACGTCATTGTGATGACGTTGTTGCAAGAATGTAATGATGTTTGTTGTAAGAGATAGGCGTTGCGCTGAAGACGTCGTTGAAATGTTGTTGACGTCGTTGTAATGTTGTAAAAAAAAGCTGGCGTGCCGCCGTAACGTCGTGGACGTTGTTGTAATGCTGTTGAAGATAGTTGATGTGCTGCAGTAACGTCAATGACGTTGTTGTAATGCTGTAAAAGATAGCTGCTGCGTTGAAGACGTCATTATAATGTTGTTGACGTTGTTGTAATGCTGTAAAAGATATTTGTCGTCTTTGCGTTGCCGTAAAGATAGTCATTGCGTTGAAGACGTCATTGTAATGTTGTTGACGTCGTTGTAAAGCTGTAAAAAATGATTGTCGTGCTGCCATAACGTCGATGACGTTTTTGAAATGTTGTCTTGTTGTAAGAGATGTAAGTGACGTCCTTGCCGTCAGTTTGCTGTAATAGGGTTCCACGTTGTGCTGAATCTTCTGCCGATCCAAACTCATGTGAATTGAAATGTCGTCCTGGCACGGGCGAAAATGTGATGCGACGTCTTTGCCGTCGGGTTTGCCTTGTTGTGGTTCTTTGTGATCCGAAATAACATCTTTGTGCAGACATAATAGTCGGGACCCTGTAGGTCAAGATGATGTCTTCGTATAAATGCAGAACAAGAACATAATCGTTGTAGTGAGTTGTAGTGCCGAAATTCTTTGGGGAATTGATCATAACTGATGTGGCTTCCCTGCTTTTTCAACCTGAAGAACCTGTACTCAAAGAAAATTTGTGAGTTTGGGGAGGGGCGGTTGATTCGCGTTGACTTGATAGCTTTGGCTCTTGATAGCTGCATGTCCTGCTGATTTGGACCTGTAGCTCCTGTCTGGTTCCCAGTCTTGGCTAACCGTTAAATGAAAACATTTGCTGAAAATAAGTTATTTATAAGAAAGTATGCTTATCATTAAAAGTTCTTGTCGAACTCCAATGAAAACATTTGTTGAAAATGATTTGCTTATACGGAAGTAGTCATATATGTAAAATATCTTGTCAAACTCTAATGAAAATATTTGGTGAAAATAAACTGTGTATAAGAAAGTATGCAAAAAATCTTGTCAAATTTTAATGAAAATATTTGGTGGAAATAAATCGCTTATAATAAAGTAGGCATATATGTAAAAAGTTCTGTTAACTCTAATGAAAATATTTGTTAAAAATAAATTACTTATAAGAGAGTATGCATATATGTAAATATCCGTCGGCAGTGACATGCGGTGAAAGCAGAGCAAACGTCTTATCCAAAATCCTCTTGAAATTTGAAGACTTAGTTTGCCGATGCTTTTCCATGTTTATCGGCGTCCTCTGGTAGTGATCCCTTAAAAATGCCCGATTTCCGATATGTGAGGATGATGATCTTTTAAACGGACAACCGAGTCTTGTGTAGATTGCTTGCATGTCCTATCAGGGTGATCAGATGGGTGCATTTTGTCTTTTGTGAGATAAAGGAGAAAATATTTCCTAATGGTGGGGCCGGAGCCGATTTAGGCCGCCTACGGATCCCCATGAGGGAAGCAGGTCGGGACGTAGGCAAAGAGAATTGTAAGGTTTTTTCTAAAAGTGGGACCGAAGCCGATGTGGCCGCCTACGTATCCCGCCGAGGGAATCAGGTCATGACGTAGTTCAGGTAAGCAAAGGAGATTGTAAGGATTTTTCTAAAGATGGGACCGAAGCCGATGTGGCCGCCTACGTATCCCGCCGAGGGAATCAGGTCATAACGTAGTTCAGGTTACAAGTAAAAGGGAACTGTAAGGGTTTTTCTAAAAGTGGGACCGAAGCCGAGGTGGCCGCCTACGTATCCCGCCGAGGGAATCAGGTCATGACGTAGTTCAGGTCTGCCCCGGACAACTGCGTCCATCTGCTTTTCATCAATCAGTCTCTTAGTATATGATTATGTATCCACTTGATCGCAAGAGATATAGCATTGCCCGGTAGAAATCTGATCGTAGTATGGTAGCCCAAGAGTACAAATGACAAACGTCAGGTGCCAATGCTTGTAACCATCAACCATCCTGACGTTTCATCCAAATCTGGCTTTGACTTATTCCAAAAATGCCTTAATTCTTCCGCTTGTGAGTCTTCCTTATATTCTTCGAAGCCTTGCTTGTTTGGGACCTTGTTGGCTTGTTTCATTATACGTCACATACCGCCGACAAATTAGTTTGCATGATGAAAAAGAAAAGAGAATTATTTAACAAAACATATTTTAAAAATAGCAGAAGCAATGCAGATTTGTCATTTTAAGTTTTCAAAAGGTAAAGGTAAAACATATTAAATGCATATATGTGATTCAGGCCTCAATCTGAATCGCATTTTTTTTCTTCATTAAGTACTAATACAATTTGGGCAGACATGATTGGGAAATAACAGATGGGGTGCTCTGCCAGTTTTAGTCAACACGAATCAACTTTTGGGAAAATAAATAAGGCAAAATGAATCTCCTGAAAAATGAAGAAAACCAAATTAGTATAAGGTGAGTAATTATTGATTTAAATAATATACACATAGTGGAAAGCAGTAGAAAACAACAAAATGATTGTAAGACAATTAAATGCGCATCCTAATATGCATGGGGCCTCCCTTATGCCGGAGGTGGGCCTAAACGCCAGATATGCGGGATTACGACAGATTTGATCCAAGCTGCTAAACTACAATGCTTTGTCGGAAATGAGACAAAATGAATGTACATTTTCCAATTTCAGCATGTCATGATTAGTCTTGGATTAGTCTATCCTTATCACGCTACACATAATATGATGATTGGTCGTTGGGTTGTGAGACCCGTAGACATCTTTGGCGGATTTCTTAATTGTGGAGTCGATACCAAGGATCGACCCACCTAAGGTGTATGTATGCATGACTTAAAATAAAGGGTGGTATAGCTCTATCTTAAATTTTCTAAGATTTGGTGACTAGACTCAAGGTTCCCGAGCGGACTGCCGAGTGAGAAGGCTCTGTGACCAACGGATGGTCAGGACACTCGCGCATACGCCAACTCTCCTAAAATTTGGTAGATTGAAAGAAATTTGCGGGTGCGCAAAACACACCTCGCGTGTAGTGTGTGATAGTGTCAATTTTCCAGTGGAAGAAATATGAGCGAAATGCCAATTTAAGATAAGCGATAAAAAATATAGAAATTAAAGCGATTATGCATACAAAAAATTTCGTAATGGAAACAAATCAAAGCATTACATCAAAAAGAGCGAAAGTAAAGCACAATTATAATTAACCTGAATTTGCTATGGTTAGGAACCTGAAAAATCCCCAGTGGAGTCGCCATGCTGTGCGCGCCCATTTTCGACCTCGCTCGGGTCAAAGCGGGCCTTGGACGTGTCGGGTGATTCTGGGTAAAGGGTTGAGGAGTCGCCACCTAATTATTTTTACGGTGAATTAGGACACCTAAATATTTAAACTAAGTGCTGCAATGTAACTCCAATTTTATGGTCTGCGAAACTAGTGAGATTCTAGGTAAGGGTTCTTTATTATCCTAAAGGGAAGGGGTTAGGCATCCTTTAAGATCCGCTAACTTGCGGTTATCCGGTAAAACTCAGGTTAATTATTGCTAGAAAAATACATGTTTTACAAGTATGATAGATGTTTGCAAATATGATGCATTTTATGCAAGTAAATATGATGCATTTTATACAAGTACGTATTCGGATGACATAAAAGAAAGATACATGTAAAGTTTTTAGAAAAACATGCATTTGTGACAATAAATTCTTTATAATGTCAAAGAAGCGAATCTTTCGAAAATCAACAAGTTGCAAAAAAAATAATAATAAAAGATAAACTTATTTGTACAATTAATTGAAGCAAATAAAGATGACAAGAATTGTTTTTAAAAAATCTTGAATAAGCGTGACGAGCCTAAAATAAATAAACTAGCGAAGGATTTCTAAGTTTGCGAGCCTACAAATAAATAAGCTAGCGACGGGTTTCAAATCTTAAACTAACCTATGAATAAATCCTAAGTTTGCCTATTCTAAGCATTTCAATAATTACATAAGTGCGATAAATAATATTACAATACAAAGCGAGATAAAAGCTGAATTAAAGAAAGAAATAACAATAAATAAACTCCGAGGGATAATTGCCTTTATTTACTTTAGTCCCTGCAAGCTGTCAATAACAAACGGTTAGAAACAGTTAAGTACAAATAACTTCATGTCCGTATTCAAAACAGTGAATGTTTTGATCGCGGAGGGCTCAGACTTAAATTTTGAAAAGAACATTCCAATCACGTCGTGGCTGCAAACATATGACTAATGTAGTTTATTTTGATTGCCTCGCCTACTAAACGTGTCGGTCTCTCGGGTGAAATAGAAAAGATCACTATAATCACGTCGTGGCTGCGAATATATAACTTGTTGGTTATTTTAGTCACCTCGCCTACTAAACATGTTGATCTCGGATAAAAGGTTTAAGTCTTCATCCTTGCCCAGAAGTTATATTTCCGTCTTTGCAACTGTGTAGGCCTCAAAATCGACGGATATTTTTCATCGGCCAGTGTAGTATCGTGTTCAAATCAATAAAATATTAAATCGAACAGAAGCAGCGATAGCTTGATAGCGATGCGATGGCGTAAAAACAGTTTCGAAAAAGACGCGGTGTTTAATTTAAAACAAGAAACAAGAATCGGATATTTTAATGCGTAAGCGATTGACAAAACAGAAAGCAATATCACGAAAGGTGCGGTGTTTATTTTAAAGCGATAAAAGCGTAAAACAGTAAAAACAATAATCTGAATCCGAGCGATGGCGAAGCGAAAGCGGCGCCAACAGACGGTATTTATTCAAAACAGTAAAAGCGATAAAGCAAGAAAGCGTAAAGATATCCGTCGCACAGGATGTTTAAAACAAGAATCAAAATGTAGAAGCGAAAGCGCTGCCTTGATTTCAATTTCATCACCTAAATGCGGTATTTAGAAACGAAAAATAATACGGAAACAGAAATCAAGAATCTGTCAAAACAAAGAAATCAAACAGTGGCAAATCAAACAGAGAAATGATCTTTGAAAGCGAAATTGAAAAAGTGCGGCCTCGATTTCAATTTCATCGGCCTAGATGCGATATTAATAAAACAATAAAGCGATTGCCAAAGGAACGAGCGTTGAGCAATTAAATTATCCGAACCAAATTTCAAATGTTGGAACCGAACAGGATTAAGAGATATTTATGGAAAAATCCGACCGGATCATGAACAATGATCGAATGAAAAATCGAAATTGATTTTTAGATAACTAGCAAACAGTATAAAAATGCCATAACTGAAATACGCCAAAAATCGGGTCGACCGATCCGGTCGATGACTGACCGAATCGAATGCCGACCGAATCGGACTTTTTCAAATTTTGAGATAGCCAATAATAACCACAAAGAATAATGCAAGAGATTTGGAAATTCAAACCGTCGATCTGACCGTCAAGAATCTGACCGAATAGGAGATTCAACCCGTCATCAAATAATTCTATCAATTCCAGATAACCAACATACAAAAATATGAAATGCAAGAATTCTGAAAATATCCAAATCGGATCGCCCCGATCCGGGTCAGTGATCCGACCCGAATCAGTGATCCGAATCCGAAATCAAATAATCCAAACCCAAATCAGATTTTAACACCAAATTCAGACAACTAATAACAAGAATATGTAATGCAAGAATTCTGGAAATGTTATCCAATCTCGATCTGACCGTCGTTGATCTGACCGGATCAGCAATCCAAACTCGAAATCAGATTTCAACACCAAATTCAGATAACCAATAACAAGAATATGAAATGCAAGAATTCTGAAAATATTACCCAACCGGGTCGACCCGACCCGGATCAGTGACCCGACCCGGATCAATGTTTCAACCCGGAATCAAATAAATTCAACAATTTCAGATAACCAATGATAACAACAGCAACAATGCAAGAAATTTGGAAATTCAAATCGGGTCGACCCGACCCGGGTCAGTAACCCGACCCGAAAATCAGTGATCCAAATCAAATCTTAACACCAAATTCAGATAACCAACATACATAAATATGAAATGGCGAGAATTCTGAAAATGTTACCTAACTGTCGACCTGGTCGGTCGATCTGACCGAATAGTGAAAAAAAATCAGAGAAATCAAAGGAGATGACAAACCTTTTCGGACTTGATTCTTGGAACAACAACGAAGCCAAATGCTTTAAACTCAAGAACACAACAAAATATCTATGTATATATTGAATACTCTTCCGAAAATCCTTTTTTCTTCTCCGAAAATCTCCCTCTTTTCCTCCCTCAAATGAAGAACAACATCGGGTGAGTTATAGGTGTATTTGCACCCTCAACGTCCGAGTTTGAATTCGAATTAAAGGTAAAGAAAAGTCCGGATTTGAGGGGCATGGGTTGCGGATTTTGTGGGTATGGGTCGAAGTGACGGGAGTTGGTGGTGGCAGGGGGTTGGTGTTGGTGTCGGGTGAGGTGACCGGCGACGTGGGGTCGCCGGTATGGGGGTGTGGGGTCGGCGGCGATTTGGGAGAAGAGTGAGGGTTCGATTTTTTCTTTTCTGATTTTTCTGTTTTTTTTGGTTTGGGTTTTGGGGGAGAATTAAAAGGGAAGGGGTGTTGGGCTTGGGCCGAATTGAGGTGAGTCGGGTTAGGCGACGGGTTGGGCACAGTGGAATTAAATTGTTGGGCTTGGAGTTTTGGGTTGTGGGAATTGGGCTTGTCCGATTTTGGTGGTAAGGGAATTTAATTGTTTTGGATTTGGGTATAAGGGAATTTAATTGGGGATTGGGCTTGGACGTTTGGGTAGAATTTGTATTGGGTTTGGGTATAAGGGAATTTAATTGGGGGAGTTTGGGCTTGTGAATTTTGTTTGGGTAGAATTTGTTTTGGGTTAGGAAATAAAAATGGGTTATGGATTTAAAAAATATATAAGAGGGGTTTAATATTAAAAATATATTTTTTTGTAAAAGATGTGAATTATTTAAAATAACATAACGATGTGATAAAAAAATATAATATTTACGAAATGTTTAATGCTTAAAAAAAGGAAATGCGATGCAATTTTGCGAGAATAAAATAACATCGAATATTATGGATAAAACTTATGATTGTGATAAAAATGCAAATGATATAAAATATGCGAATAATAATAATAATACGAAGATACACACATATATGCCTATATTTTAAAATTATTTTAAAAGTGTCAAAATATAAAAAATTACGAATAAAATCATAAAAGATGGGACAAAATTGGGTGTCAACAGATGCCCCTCTTTGGACGGAGACGATGAAAGAGTTTTCGGCCAAAGAAGTTGACTGGGTAGCCAATTTTGTCCCGATCATCGGAACTGCATGGTAAGAAATAGAATCCCCGGGGGGAAGAAGTTGAAAAAAAATGGTGCACATTCAAGAAACAATGCCCCAGTGTCGACCTAGGATGACACTGGTCGCAGATGTGAGAAACTAATGGGAAAGAGCGGATCGACGTTCGAAGTAGGTCGTTGACCAAATTGCCTCGGTTCGTCGTAAGAGATAGTCCCACGCTGTGATGAAGTTCCTGCAGACTAAAAACTCCTGCAAACCGCATTATAAGGTGGGCGCCTGAAATGACGTCGTTGTATTGACGTGTTGTGTTGAAGACGTCGTTGTAATGTTGTTGACGTCGTTGTAAAAAGACGATTGTTGTCTTTGCATGTAACGCCGAGGACGTTGTTGTAATCTTTGTTTCTTTGTAAAAGATAATTGTTGTGTTGCATGTAACGTCGAGGACGTTGTTGTAATCTTTGTTTCTTTGTAAAAGATAATTGTTGTCTTTGAAGACGCCGTTGTAATCTTTGACGTCGTTGTAATACTGTAAAAATAAATGTTGTGCTGAAGACGTCGTTGTAATGCTGTTGACGTCGTTGTAATACTGTAAAAATAAATGTTGTGCAGAAGACGTCGTTGTAATGCTGTTGACGTCGTTGTAATACTGTAAAAATAAATGTTGTGCAGAAGACGTCGTTGTAATGCTGTTGACGTCGTTGTAATACTGTAAAAATAAGTGTTGTGCAGAAGACGCCGTTGCGTAGGCGTGTTGTTGATGACGCCGTTGTATGGGCGCGTTCGATGACATCATTGTAATGTTGTTGATGTCGTTGTAATCTTTGTAAAAATAAATGTTGTGCAGAAGACGCCGTTGCGTAGGCGTGTTGTTGATGACGCCGTTGTATGGGCGCGCTGCTGATGACATCATTGTAATGTTGTTGATGTCGTTGTAATGCTGTAAAAGATAGTTGATTTGCAGAAGACGCCGTTGCATAGGCGTGTTGTTCATGACACCGTTGTATGGGCGCGTTGCTGACGACATCATTGTAATGTTGCTGATGTCGTTGTTGTAAGAATGTAACGCTGGGGTCGTCGTTGTATCGACGTGTTGTGTTGAAGACGTCATTGTGATGACGTTGTTGCAAGAATGTAATGCTGTTTGTTGTAAGAGATAGGCGTTGCGCTGAAGACGTCGTTGAAATGTTGTTGACGTCGTTGTAATGTTGTAAAAAAAAGCTGGCGTGCCGCCGTAACGTCGTGGACGTTGTTGTAATGCTGTTGAAGATAGTTGATGTGCTGCAGTAACGTCAATGACGTTGTTGTAATGCTGTAAAAGATAGCTGCTGCGTTGAAGACGTCATTATAATGTTGTTGACGTCGTTGTAATGCTGTAAAAGATATTTGTCGTGCTGCGTTGCCGTAAAAGATAGCTGTTGCGTTGAAGACGTCATTGTAATGTTGTTGACGTCGTTGTAAAGCTGTAAAAAATGATTGTCGTGCTGCCATAACGTCGATGACGTTTTTGAAATGTTGTCTTGTTGTAAGAGATGTAAGTGACGTCCTTGCCGTCAGTTCGCTGTAATAGGGTTCCACGTTGTCTTTGAATCTTACGCCGATCCAAACTCATGTGAATTGAAATGTCGTCCTGGCACGGGCGAAAATGTGATGCGACGTCTTTGCCGTCGGGTTTGCCTTGTTGTGGTTCTTTGTGATCCGAAATAACATCTTTGTGCAGACATAATAGTCGGGACCCTGTAGGTCAAGATGATGTCTTCGTATAAATGCAGAACAAGAACATAATCGTTGTAGTGAGTTGTAGTGCCGAAATTCTTTGGGGAATTGATCATAACTGATGTGGCTTCCCTGCTTTTTCAACCTCAAGAACACGTACTCAAAGAAAATTTGTGAGTTTGGGGAGGGGCGGTTGATTCGCGTTGACTTGATAGCTTTGGCTCTTGATAGCTGCATGTCCTGCTGATTTGGACCTGTAGCTCCTGTCTGGTTCCCAGTCTTGGCTAACCGTTAAATGAAAACATTTGCTGAAAATAAGTTATTTATAAGAAAGTATGCTTATCATTAAAAGTTCTTGTCGAACTCCAATGAAAACATTTGTTGAAAATGATTTGCTTATACGGAAGTAGTCATATATGTAAAATATCTTGTCAAACTCTAATGAAAATATTTGGTGAAAATAAACTGTGTATAAGAAAGTATGCAAAAAATCTTGTCAAATTTTAATGAAAATATTTGGTGGAAATAAATCGCTTATAATAAAGTAGGCATATATGTAAAAAGTTCTGTCGAACTCTAATGAAAATATTTGTTAAAAATAAATTGCTTATAAGAGAGTATGCATATATGTAAATATCCGTCGAGCAGTGACATGCGGTGAAACAGAGCAAACGTCTTATCCAAAATCCTCTTAGGCTGAAGACTTAGTTTGCCGATGCTTTTCCATGTTTATCGGCGTCCTCTGGTAGTGATCCCTTAAAAATGCCCCAGTTTCCGATATGTGAGGATGATGATCTTTTAAACGGACAACCGAGTCTTGTCTGGGTTGCTTGCATGTCCTATCAGGGTGATCAGATGGGTGCATTTTGTCTTTTGTGAGATAAAGGAGAAAATATTTCCTAATGGTGGGACCGAAGCCGATTTAGGCCGCCTACGTATCCCCATGAGGGAATCAGGTCGTGACGTAAGCAAAGAGAATTGTAAGGTTTTTTTTCTAAAAGTGGGAACGAAGCCGATGTGGCCGCCTACGTATCCCGCCGAGGGAATCAGGTCATGACGTAGTTCAGGTAAGCAAAGGAGATTGTAAGGATTTTTCTAAAGATGGGACCGAAGCCGATGTGGCCGCCTACTTATCCCGCCGAGGGAATCAGGTCATAACGTAGTTCAGGTTACAAGTAAAAGGGAACTGTAAGGGTTTTTCTAAAAGTGGGACCGAAGCCGAGGTGGCCGCCTACGTATCCCGCCGAGGGAATCAGGTCATGACGTAGTTCAGGTCTGCCCCGGACAACTGCGTCCATCTGCTTTTCATCAATCAGTCTCTTAGTATATGATTATGTATCCACTTGACTGCAAGAGATATAGCATTGCCCCAGTAGAAATCCTGATCGTAGTATGGTAGCCCAAGAGTACAAATGACAAACGTCCGTGCCAATGCTTGTAACCATCAACCATCCTGACGTTTCATCCAAATCTGGCTTTGACTTATTCCAAAAATGCCTTAATTCTTCCGCTTGTGAGTCTTCCTTATATTCTTCGAAGCCTTGCTTGTTTGGGACCTTGTTGGCTTGTTTCATTATACGTCACATACCGCCGACAAATTAGTTTGCATGATGAAAAAGAAAAGAGAATTATTTAACAAAACATATTTTAAAAATAGCAGAAGCAATGCAGATTTGTCATTTTAAGTTTTCAAAAGGTAAAGGTAAAACATATTAAATGCATATATGTGATTCAGGCCTCAATCTGAATCGCATTTTTTTTCTTCATTAAGTACTAATACAATTTGGGCAGACATGATTGGGAAATAACAGATGGGGTGCTCTGCCAGTTTTAGTCAACACGAATCAACTTTTGGGGAAATAAATAAGGCAAAATGAATCTCCTGAAAAATGAAGAAAACCAAATTAGTATAAGGTGAGTAATTATTGATTTAAATAATATACACATAGTGGAAAGCAGTAGAAAACAACAAAATGATTGTAAGACAATTAAATGCGCATCCTAATATGCATGGGGCCTCCCTTATGCCGGAGGTGGGCCTAAACGCCAGATATGCGGGATTACGATGATTTGATCCAAGTCGCTAAACTACAATGCTTTGTCGGAAATGAGACAAAATGAATGTACATTTTCCAATTTCAGCATGTCATGATTAGTCTTGGATTAGTCTATCCTTATCACGCTACACATAATATGATGATTGGTCGTTGGGTTGTGAGACCCGTAGACATCTTTGGCGGATTTCTTAATTGTGGAGTCGATACCAAGGATCGACCCACCTAAGGTGTATGTATGCATGACTTAAAATAAAGGGTGGTATAGCTCTATCTTAAATTTTCTAAGATTTGGTGACTAGACTCAAGGTTCCCGAGCGGATCGCTCGAGTGAGAAGGCTCTGTGACCAACCAGGATGGTCAGGACACTCAGCGCATACGCCAACTCTCCTAAAATTTGGTAGATTGAAAGAAATTTGCGGTGCAAAACACACCTCGCGTGTAGTGTGTGATAGTGTCAATTTTCCAGAGTGGAAGAAATATGAGCGAAATGCCAATTTAAGATAAGCAGTAAAAAATATAGAAATTAAAGCAGTTATGCATACAAAAAATTTCGTAATGGAAACAAATCAAAGCATTACATCAAAAAGAGCGAAAGTAAAGCACAATTATAATTAACCTGAATTTGCTATGGTTAGGAACCTGAAAAATCCCCAGTGGAGTCGCCATGCTGTACGCGCCCATTTTCGACCTCGCTCGGGTCAAAGCGGAGCGCGGACGTGTCCGGGGTGATTCCTGGGTAAAGGATTGAGGAGTCGCCACCTAATTATTTTTTACGGTGAATTAGGACACCTAAATATTTAAACTAAGTGCTGCAATGTAACTCCAATTTTATGGTCTGCGAAACTAGTGAGATTCTAGGTAAGGGTTCTTTATTATCCTAAAGGGAAGGGGTTAGGCATCCTTTAAGATCCGCTAACTTGCGGTTATCCGGTAAAACTCAGGTTAATTATTGCTAGAAAAATACATGTTTTACAAGTATGATAGATGTTTGCAAATATGATGCATTTTATGCAAGTAAATATGATGCATTTTATACAAGTACGTATTCGGATGACATAAAAGAAAGATACATGTAAAGTTTTTAGAAAAACATGCATTTGTGACAATAAATTCTTTATAATGTCAAAGAAGCGAATCTTTCGAAAATCAACAAGTTGCAAAAAAAAAAAAAAAAAAGATAAACTTATTTGTACAATTAATTGAAGCAAATAAAGATGACAAGAATTGTTTTTAAAAAATCTTGAATAAGCGTGACGAGCCTAAAATAAATAAACTAGCGAAGGATTTCTAAGTTTGCGAGCCTACAAATAAATAAGCTAGCGACGGGTTTCAAATCTTAAACTAACCTATGAATAAATCCTAAGTTTGCCTATTCTAAGCATTTCAATAATTACATAAGTGCGATAAATAATATTACAATACAAAGCGAGATAAAAGCTGAATTAAAGAAAGAAATAACACTAAATAACCTCCGAGGGATAATTGCCTTT
The DNA here is from genome assembly GCA_029783415.1 of Anisodus acutangulus. Taxonomy (NCBI): domain Eukaryota; kingdom Viridiplantae; phylum Streptophyta; class Magnoliopsida; order Solanales; family Solanaceae; genus Anisodus; species Anisodus acutangulus. The sequence goes on from CM056490.1 coordinate 19,207,260, forward strand.
ATTTACTTTAGTCCCTCGCAAGTTGTCAATAACAAGCGGTTAGAAACTTGATTAAGTACAAATAACTTCATGTCCGTATTCAAAGCGGTGAATGTTTTGATCGCGGAGGCTCAGACTTAAATTTTGAAAAGAACATTCCAATCACGTCGTGGTTGCAAACATATGACTAATGTAGTTTATTTTGATTGCCTCGCCTACTAAACGTGTCGGTCTCTCGGGTGAAATAGAAAAGATCACTATAATCACGTCGTGTTTGCGAATATATAACTTGTTGGTTATTTTAGTCACCTCGCCTACTAAACATGTTGATCTCGGATAAAAGGTTTAAGTCTTCATCCTTGCCCGAAGTTATATTTCCGTCTTTGCAATCGTGTAGGCCTCAAAATCGACGGATATTTTTCATCGGCGGTGTAGTATCGTGTTCAAATCGGTAAAATTTTAAATCGAACGTAAGCAGCAGCGATAGCGATAGCGATAGCGATGTGAGCGAAAAAGCAGTTTCGAAAAAGACGCGGTGTTTAATTTAAAGCGATAAAGCAAGAAATCGGATATTTTAATGCGTAAACAAGTGGATCAAAACAGAAAGCAATATCGAAAGGTGCGGTGTTTATTTTAAAGCGAAAAACGTAAAACGGTAAAAACAATAATCAATCCGAGCGATGGCGAAGCGAAGCGGCGCCCGAACAGGCGGTATTTATTCAAAGCGAAAAAGCAGAAAAAGCAAGAAAGCAGAAAGATATCCGTCGCATACGGATGTTTAAAGCGATGGCGAAAGCAGAAGCGAAAGCGCGGGCTTGATTTCAATTTCATCAGCCTAAATGCGGTATTTAGAAACAGTAAAATAATACGGAAATGTAAATCAAGAATCACAAAACAAAGAAATCAAACAGGGCAAAGCGAAACAGAAATGATCTTTGAAGCGAAATTGAAAAAGTGCGGCCTCGATTTCAATTTCATCGGCCAAGATGCGATATTAATAAAACAATAAACCAGTGCCAAAGGAACGAGCAGTGAGCAATTAAATTATCCGAACCAAATTACGAAATGTTGGGCAGGAACAGGATTAAGAGATATTTATGGAAAAATCCGACCGGATCATGAGCAATGACGAATGAAAAATCGAAATTGATTTTTAGATAACTAGCAAACAGTATAAAAATGCCATAACTGGAAATACGCCAAAAATCGGTCGACCGATCCGGTCGATGACCTGACCGAATCGAATCAATTCAATCGGACTTTTTCAAATTTTCGGATAGCCAATAATAACCACAAAGAATAATGCAAGAGATTTGGAAATTCAAACCGGTCGATCTGACCGTCAAGAATCCGACGAATAGGAGATTCAACCCGTCATCAAAAAATACTAACAAGTCCAGATAACCAACACACAAAAATATGAAATGCAAGAATTACGAAAATATCCAAATCGGGTCGCCCCGATCCGGGTCAGTGATCCGACCCGAATCAGTGATCCGAATCCGAAATCAAATAATCCAAACCCAAATCAGATTTTAACACCAAATTCAGACAACTAATAACAAGAATATGTAATGCAAGAATTCTGGAAATGTTATCCAACCGGTCGACCCGACCGGTCGATGACCGACCGGATCAAGAATCCAACCTCGAAATCAGATTTCAACACCAAATTCAGATAACCAATAACAAGAATATGAAATGCAAGAATTCTGAAAATATTACCCAACCGGGTCGATCTGACCGGATCGATGTTCCGACCGGATCAATGTTTCAACCCGAATCAAATAAATTCAACAATTTGGATAACCAATGATAACAACAAAGAATAATGCAAGAAATTTGGAAATTCAAATCGGTCGACCGACCGGTCAAGAATCTGACCAAAATCAGTGATCCAAATCAAATCTTAACACCAAATTCAGATAACCAACATACATAAATATGAAATGGCGAGAATTCTGAAAATGTTACCCGAACCGGGTCGACCCGGGTCGGGTCGACCCGACCCGAATAGTGAAAAAAAATCAGAGAAATCAAAGGAGATGACAAACCTTTTCGGACTTGATTCTTGGAACAACAACGAAGCCAAATGCTTTAAACTCAAGAACACAACAAAATATCTATGTATATATTGAATACTCTTCCGAAAATCCTTTTTTCTTCTCCGAAAATCTCCCTCTTTTCCTCCCTCAAATGAAGAACAACATGGGGGTATTTATAGGTGTATTTGCACCCCTCAACGTTCGAGTTTGAATTCGAATTAAAGGTAAAGAAAAATCCGGATTTGAGGGGCATGGGTTGCGGATTTTGTGGGTATGGGTCGAAGTGACGGGAGTTGGTGGTGGCAGGGGGTTGGTGTTGGTGTCGGGTGAGGTGACCGGCGACGTGGGGTCGCCGGTATGGGGGTGTGGGGTCGGCGGCGATTTGGGAGAAGAGTGAGGGTTCGATTTTTTCTTTTCTGATTTTTCTGTTTTTTTTGGTTTGGGTTTTGGGGGAGAATTAAAAGGGAAGGGGTGTTGGGCTTGGGCCGACGGGTCGGGTGAGTCGGGTTGGGGCGACGGGTTGGGCCTGGTGGAATTAAATTGTTGGGCTTGGAGTTTTGGGTTGTGGGAATTGGGCTTGTCCGATTTTGGTGGTAAGGGAATTTAATTGTTTTGGGTTTGGGTATAAGGGAATTTAATTGGGGATTGGGCTTGGACGTTTGGGTAGAATTTGTATTGGGTTTGGGTATAAGGGAATTTAATTGGGGGAGTTTGGGCTTGTGAATTTTGTTTGGGTAGAATTTGTTTTGGGTTAGGAAATAAAAATGGGTTATGGATTTAAAAAATATATAAGAGGGGTTTAATATTAAAAATATATTTTTTTGTAAAAGATGTGAATTATTTAAAATAACATAACGATGTGATAAAAAAATATAATATTTACGAAATGTTTAATGCTTAAAAAAAGGAAATGCGATGCAATTTTGCGAGAATAAAATAACATAGAATATTATGGATAAAACTTATGATTGTGATAAAAATGCAAATGATATAAAATATGCGAATAATAATAATAATACGAAGATACACACATATATGCCTATATTTTAAAATTATTTTAAAAGTGTCAAAATATAAAAAATTACGAATAAAATCATAAAAGATGGGACAAAATTGGGTGTCAACAATGTCATTATAATCGTCATGAACTCATGTTTTGATTTCTATGAATTCTTAATTACCATGTCATGAATTATTATTACTTAACCTATAAAATTATACATGTTTTCTCACAAGTTATTTATGTTATGAAAATTATGTTCATGTTAAACTCTCTCAGATCATGTTTACAAGTTATTTCATGAAATTCACGGACTTACAAACCACTATATTTCAAGTACATATTTTGGGAGTTTCATAATTTACCGAGAAGGCTCTAGTAGCCTGAAACTACGTATACCACCGTAGGCTAAGGGTCGCTCCTCCCAGAGGACGATACCTTCAGATTTGTATATTGGATCCTTTCTTGCCATGTTCATGTCTTATACCCCAACAAGGTATGGGAAAACTCTGTTAGTCGGGCCAGGTACCAGACTCCACGTACCCACGTGGTGTTTCATGTTGTCAGTTATGTTACTGCTCTCCCCACAGATAAACAGTTATATATATATATACAGACACACAATTTTCAGACTTTACTCATGTTATTATACTTATGTTCATGTTCATGTTTCTGTTTTAGTTTCATGTTTCTCTTAATCATGTGCCTACTTATTTCCTTCAGTTGCTTTACAGACAATACAATTCAAATGTACTAACGTCCCTTTGTATGGATCTGTACTTCACGGTGCAGGTGATGAGTTTCAGGGAGACAGATCTACTAAGTAGGACAACTTCAGTACTAGCTATTTCAGTGAACCATATCTCATTCGGGGTGTTAGTCTACTACTTTATGACATTATTAGTATAGGTATGCCAGAGCCTTATCTTGGTAGATAGTTTTACAGACTCATGCTCTGAGGTTTCATAGACTAGTTCAGTAGCATGTCATGTCAGCCATATCAACATTGATTTTCAAACTTAATATATTTTCAGATTATTTCCGCTATGACTATTTCATACTATTTTCCACACTATGATTTACATGTTTTCAACCAAGCCATATGGTTCGCTCGGTCACATGCAGTCAAGCACTGAGTGTCGTGTTCCGCCTAGGCCATGGTTTGAGGTGTGACAATCGTGCACCCCGCTTCGTTTATTACAAGGATACTTTATATAGAATATCATTTGAGGGAGTACTGTTGCAGTGTTTGGGGGGATATGAAGCAATCCAAGCTTTGCAAGAAGCACATTCAAGCGTATATGGATCACATCAATCTGGACCGAAGCTCCACTTTCATATAAAAAAGATGGGATATTATTAGCCAACTATAGTGAAAGATTTCTTGGACTATTCTTAAAGATGCAAGGCTTGCCAGTTTCATGCAAATTTCATACATCAACCGCCCAAAGCACTACACCCGACTATCGCATCTTAGCCATTTGATGTTTAGGGATCAGATGTTGTTAGTCCATTGCCGAAATCTTCTGGTGGACACTTGTGCATCTTGGCTGCAACCGATTGCTTCTCTAAATGGGCCGAAGTTGTTGCTTTTAAAGAAGTAAAGAAGGAGAATGTTGCGAAATTCATCTGAGTAAATATCATATACCGCTTCGGCATTCCTCGTTACATAATAACGGACAACGACAAGTCATTTGACAACAAATTGATGAACAAGATTTGTGATCTCTTCTGTTTCAAGCAGCGAAAATTTTCTATGTATTATGCTCCTGCCAACGGTCTAGCTGAAGCATTCAATAAGACTCTATGTAACTTATTGAAGAAGGTTGTCGACAAATCCAAATGAGATTGGCATGAACGAATGGAAGAAACTTTGTGAGCATATAAAATGACTTACCACACACCGACACAAGCGACCCCATACTCACTTGCTTATGGAGTTGAAGTAGTTCTACCACTTGAGCGCCAAATACCTTCTTTACGACATGCTATTCAAGAAGGACTCACCGAAGAAGAAAATGCTCGATTGCGTCTTGCAGAGTTAGAAGCACTTGATGAGAAGAGGCTGGAAGCTCAACAGAATCTCAAATATCTTATAAACTCCTAGGATATTCACAAAGAGATCATCAAATCTTGTCTTTCAAGAAATCTTGAAAATCCCATAAATCGTTGGGATATTCACAAAGAGATCAAGGCATCAAATACTGCATTTATCAAACTGTCTGACGTTCTTGGAGATCAAATGTATCACTAGGAGGTCATCATACGTTCGAGATATATGCTACTAACGACCCTCGAATTACAAAGAAATTTTAGGAGAGAAGAATCAAGGGATTAAACAGATCTTGCACCCGTAATATTTATTAATAAAAATTTTATTTCAACATACTTTGTTTGTGATTTGAAGTCAATTTCTATCACTTAAAATTTATTGCAAACAAATTGACACGCCCAGTGGGACCAAGTCTGCCCTTCATCTCTTCTCTTAAAAATCAAATCCACAGTGAAAGATGGAAAGTCTATTTTTATGGATACTTCAAGTCTCGTCTTCGAGTTTCGCAAGCCTACACCCCAACAAGCATTGAAGTAGGGGGCATTTATAGACATCAAAATTTTGTGGGACTCTACAAGATGAATTCAATTCATCTTCACATTCTAAGGCCTGTTAGTGTTTCTTAAAGGCTACTCTACCCTAAACCCTAGCTCACGCATATAAAAAGGGACACATATTTTCTTGAAAAGGCATCTCGAATATCCCATAGTCTCCTAGAATATTCACAAAGAGATCATCAAATGTTGTCTTTAAAGACATCTCAAAAATCCCATAAATCGTTGGGATATTCACAAAGAGATCAAGGCATCAAATACAACCTTTATCAAACTGTCTGACGTTCTTAGAGATCAAATGTATCACAAGGAGGTCTTCCTACGTTCGAAAAATATGCTACTAACGGCCCTCGAACTACGGAGAAATTTTATGTGAAAAAAATTAAGGGATTAAACAGATCTTGTACCCGCAATATTCATCAATAAAATCTCTATTTCAACATATTTTGTTTGTGATTTGCAGTCAATTTCTATCACTTAAAATTTATTGCAAATAATATGTTATATATATATATATATATATATATATATATATATATATAATTAGTGCATATATTTTGTATATTTTTAACTAGCACCCGTAATTATTTCGGTCAATGGGTCAAAAATGAAAAAGTTTCTAAAAAAATTATATTTACTAAACTAGCTCTCATTAATTTTATTCCTATATCTCTCAAATATAAATACAACCTCCACTCTTCTTCCTTTCTTTTAATGGAGTACTATATTTATATTGATAATAAACCTTAATACTTTTAGTTTATGTTTTAGATTTTAACTAAATAAAGATACAAAATTAATTAAAGTGTTTTATAATAAAATTTTGAAAATATTTTTCTATTTGAATAATACTAATTTAAAATGTATCCCAATACTGTCTTTTATCATAATTTGGCACTCAAAAACACTTTTAAAAAGATTGATAAAACACAATATGTTAATCATATACCAGAAAAATACTTTTTAAAATAAATAAGGCAAACACCAATTGATTTTCTCAAAAAGTACTTCTCTAGAAAAAAAATTCAAAATAAGTAACTTTTGGAAGTTTGCCCTAGGAGGCTTTGATTTAAGTAGTTCGTTGGTCTATATATTTTGCACATTTTTTGTTGTCTATTTTTTTATTTAAATTCTATTTTTCTTATTTGCCTTACGTAGTTGCGACAATGGATAACTTTTTACCAAAAAATACAATGAATGGCTGCTTGAACAGTTTGATTTTATCTTGGAACTGCTTCATTTTTAACAAAAAAAAAAAAAAAAACCAGATAAACCGCTTTCATATAATCATCTTAAGAAAATATATAGACAATTCTGTTTAATTGGTGTTAGGTTGTATTTGCACTATTAGATAAATATTAATTTTACAAACTAAAATATTCTGTGAATAATTATCTAGTAACGACTTTTTTTAGGTAATTAGCGGACTTTAATAATTATCAATGAACATTACAAAACCAGAGGCAAACTCTGCCTACTGTGCCTCAAGAGTTCAACTCTACTATACTATCTAAACTAGAAAACACTCCTTCACTACCTTTGTACCAGCGATCGAGCTCCTAGGGAGGGTTTCTCCATCATCCAGTACTTAGCATTCCTCCCACCCTCATAGCAATGCAACCCCAGTTAGAACTTACAGGAATACAGATAAGCTCTACTACTAACTGGTGTCCTAACATTACATATACATGCTATCTCCCTTGCTAAAGTTTCAGCATACTGCGCCTTCTCTTCAAAAACAATTCACAAACTCTGAATACACCATTTTAAGGACATTTGCTTGAGTTGATTTCCCTCTGGTTCTTGCCAAGATCATCTGGTATTGAAGTCTCCATTAAGCCTGAATAGGCCAGTATATCTTGAGCCAATCCATCAACCTGTATCACATCTGTTGTGCATATGAACATTCAAAGAAAATATGATCTCTAGTCTCATCCACCAATTTACAGAACACACATTTAGGTTCCACTTGCATATCCCGTTTCAAGAGCCTACCTACTGTCAAGAGTCTATTTTGCACCTGCATTCATATGCGAAACACTGCCTTTGGTCTTGCAGCATTTCTGAAAAGCATGTCTCCACTCTATCCTAGGCAATGTTTCCAGTAGCTGTAGATAAATCTCTTTGATTATGCTTCTATTTTTGTTTTCATTCCATTGCACTTGAGGTAACAATTCTCTAGTTCCGAGTAACTTTTTCACCATCCAACTAGCTTGGCCTGGAATCTTCATTTGCTCCAACTCTTGCCCTTTGATGTAGTAGCTATGTATCCATTTTATCCACAATTTATCCTGGTTATGTGCCACATCCCAACACATTTTAGTTATAGTAGCCTTATTCCATAGTTTCATATTTGTCAGATTCATTCCACCTGCAGTTTTGGGCATACACATTTTCTCCCAAGGAAACCAAAGCTTTTTTAGTAATAGTATTCACCCCTGACCATATGAAACTCCTGCAATATGCCTCAATTGTTTTCATCATAGAGGCAGGAAGCACAAATAGTTGAGCCCAATATGATTGTACACCAAATATAACAGTCTTAACCAACTGAACTCTCCCTGCATAAGATAGTTTCTTAGCAGTCAAAGAGGATATTTTGCTGACTATCTGATCTATCAAAGGTTGCCACTGTATGAGCTTCAATTTTCTTGTCTCAAGAGGAATTCCCGGATATTTAAAGGGCAATTTACCTTGAACATACCCCAAAACTTGGATAATCTGCTCCTTCATATCATCAGTCACACCCCCCAAGTACACCTGAGCTTTTGTTCAGATTAGCTTGCAGACCAGATGCTTTAGAAAATCTATTAAACTTGTCATGCATTTTCTCAACTGAAACTGGATCCCCCTTTCACAAACAACAACAAATCATCAGCAAAACTGAGGTGGGTGGCGTTCATCTTCTTACACCTTGGATGAAATTTGAACTCTTTGTCATCTTTGAGTTCATGCAGACATCTACTCAAATACTCCATTGCAATAGAAAAGAGGAAAGGGGAGATTGGGTCTCCTTGTCTCGACCCTTTTACTGCTGAAAAAGGTTTAGTAGTTTCTCCATTAATCACAATGGAGTAGTTAACTGTAGTCACACATCCCATTATCCATCAGATGAAGGAATCAGGGAATTCTAATCCTTCTAACACTTGCTCCAAGTAACTCCATTCCACTGAATCATATGCTTTTTGCATGTCAACCTTGATCATGCCTCTAGGAGAGATATGTTTCCTAATATAAGATTTTACTAATTCATGAGCTAAAATAATATTATCTGTAATTTTCCTCCCTGGTACAAATCCAGACTGTGATTCTGAGATGATTGATGGTATAACCTTCTGTATCCTTGCGGCAAGTACCTTGGCTATAAGCCTATACAACATAGTACAACATGCAATTAGCCTGTATTCTTTAATTGTTGAGGGATTAGCAACCTTAGGCAATAGTGTAAGTGCAGTACAATTCACAGCTTGCTCTAATCTTCCTATTTTGAAATACTCCATTACAGCCCTGCATATATCTCCTTTTATTGTACCCCAAGCTCTCTTGAAGAAGAGTGCATTATAACCATATACTCCCGGTGCTTTGTCATCATCTATACCTCATAACCCCTGATATATCTCATGTTCTGTTACTGGACCACATAATTCCATCTTCTGTTGCATATTCAGAACTGGACATCTTCTCATTGTAATCTTGCTAACTGCAGGTAGTTCCTTTGCTGTTGTTCCCATAAGGGACTTGTAAAAGTTGATGATTTCTTCCTTGATTGCTTTAGGTTCAGTTAACTTCACCCCAGTTAGTGAGGCAATCTCATGAATTTGCTTCCTGCTCTTTCTTTCCTTCATGACTGAATTAAAATACTTACTATTAGAATCCCCAACTTTAATCCAGTATACTCTAGATTTTTGTTTAAGAATTCTTTCTTCGACAAGTGACCAATGTTCCAACTGGTGTAGCTGTTGGAATTCTTCATCAGCCAAGTTATCAGAATATTGAATATTCTGCTTAGTCTGGATCTCTTAATGGAAGTTTTAAGAGCAGTAAGCTTCTCAGTCACACCCCTATACTCCTCATTATTCAACCTCTTAAAAGCAGGCCTCAGGGCTTTCAATTTTAACCAACTATTCTTCATTGGATCTTTTGTGAATTACTTTCCCCATCCTGTTTCTACTATATCCAAGAATTTGTGGTGGTCAACCCAAATATTAAAGAACTTAAAAGGTACTTTGATATTATTTTCTTCCCATATATTCAGAATCATTGAATATTCAGGTGTCCATTATGAACCATCCATGATAATTCCCTAAAACTCTATCCAACCTACACCAAATAGTATCTCCTCCTCCCTACTTATTCGATCAGGTATAATACTCACCCCTCCATGGCAATTCTGTCAACATGCTCTGGTTAATACAATCATTAAATTCCCTGATTTCAGCAGAAGAGACTGGTAAACCATGTAATCTATCTTGCATATTCGATAAAGTATTAAAGTCTCCCCAGATCAGCCAGGGAGAGGTGATATGTTGAGCTAGCAATTTCAGTTGTAGCCATAAATGTCTCTTTTGCTCAGCAGTATTAAAGGCATACACCAGAGTCATGATGCAATTATTCCCAGTCTGCCTATGCTTGACAGTACAGTGAAGAAATTGTGCATCCTCAGCCAGAGATGTAACTTCATAATATCTATCTTCCCGTATAATTCATACCCGACTATTTGCTACACTGTTATAATTATGGAGATGTTGCCATCTAGGAGCAACTTTATTCACAATTGTAGCAGCTTTACTACTTTTCACTCTAGTTTCCACGATCCCCGCTAACTTTATTTTATGCTCTCTCATATATAGGCTCAACTCCTTTTGTTTGTACCTTTTGTTGAGCCCTCTGATGTTCCACACAATCCAAGTCATTGAAATAAAGAGAAGCCTCCCCCCTGGTCTAGTGGAAGCAGGCTGGCAATTACTCTATCCCTGTCTTGTGGACTCCCATTAACCCCTTCTATGATGGTAGATGTACCCTCCATAGCATTACTCCCTGGAACTATCTTTCCTTTTAGTTTTGCAACCTCCTGTTCATGTGCACCTAAGACCACCTGACTCTTTGGCAAAGGTTGTTTTTGAACCAGTGCTTCCCCTACCTTCCCCACAAGTGCAGTTTGTTGAGGCTCAATTAGTGGAGCCCCAATTTTGACTCCCACACCTGCACCTACCTCTCTAGCCCCAACATTATTCTCTGCTGGCTTAGCCACCCATGCTTGAGCTTGTGGTTGAGCCCTTTGAGGCCTCCTTCTTCTTCTAGGTTGAGCTGGCCTTGGTGGAGGAGATTCTTTCTCAGGTGGAGCACATTTATAGCCTATCTTCATACATACATCACAATATTCTGGCATCCAATTGTATACCACATCCTGTTCATATATCTCCCTATTAGGATCCATAATAGTTACCACATCTGGTAAACTCATTGAGACATTCACCTCAATCAACATACGAGCAAATGAGATCCTTGTATTCTTTATGGTACACTCATTCGCAAAGATAAGAACTCCAATTGCACTAGCCAGACGACTTAATGTTTTATTACTCCAGCAGCTCACAGGTAGGTTTGGAAATTTGACCCACAAAGGTATTAGGCTATTAAAATTTGGATCCCACAAAGGCACTAGTGAGGAATTCAAAGCTGCTATTAAAATTTGGATCCCATTGTTTCAGAATAATGGGTTTGTTGTTAATACTACTATACAGTCCAGATAGCATAATTTCTTTCATATCAGCCACACTTTGAAACTTAACAACATAGAATCCCTCCTCATGAAGAAACAAGTTAGGTGTTGCTACATTAGCCCAGTTCTGCGCAATATATTTCTCCATGTACTTGTACCCAGGTAAACCCCCAATTACATAGACCATTAACACGCATTTCCACTGTTCTGCCTCAGCATCGACATTAGATTGATCTAGTTTAACAACTACTTTACCATCAATAATATGAGGAGGTATATATTCAAGAGCCATACCATTGCTTGCAACCCGATTCCCAGTAAATAGGTTCGTCCAAAGAGGTTTGTCACCCTCTTCATGATCTCCTGAGCCATTTTCCTCTGCATTTGCCTGTTTTGGTGGAGATGGAATCTCAATTGGGTCCTCCGGAGTTGATTTAGCCGATAATTGTAGTTGTTTCACAGCTCCCGTAGTAGAATGGACCCAGCACCATGCCAACTGGGGTTAGGACTTCTCGCTTAATTGACGGTTCTGAGCTCTACGGATAGATTCGCGAACTCACCCAACTTCCAATCTGAATGATATTAACCTTTCGTGATCGGCCTTTCCCTCCTGCCATGGCCAACTCGAGCTCAGCGCACGTTAGCGTAACCTACGCCGAGAGCAGGAGCAGGAGCGACTTATAGTTTTGATTGATAACACTCGCCGCGAAGTGAACATAAGCTGAACTTTGGGAGAAAAACTCTAGAGTCTAACATTGAATAGGATCAAGAGTGTGTAAGTTCCGGGAGTGATCTTGACACGTATGCGGAGGTGATACTTGGTACTCATGTTATTCTAAAGAAAGACAGGTTCAAGTAATTCAGGTCTATTATCCAAGTTAACGGAGAAATTGATGATAATGTCACACATCGCATTGGAGCAGAGTGGATGAAATGAAGCATCTGGAGTCTTGTGCGATAAAAAAGTGCCACCAAAACTTAAAGACAAGTTCTATAGGGTGGTGGTTAGACCAGCTATGTTGTATGAGGCGGAGTGTTGATCGGTCAAGACTTTGCACACCCAAAAGATGAAAGTTGCGGAGATGAGGATGTTAAGATGGATGTGTGGGCATACAAGGAGGGATAAAATTAGAAATGATGATATCCGAGACAGAGTGTGAGTGGCCTCGGTGGATGATAAGATGCGGGAAGCGAGGTTGAGATGGTTTGGACACGTGCAGAGGAGAAACACAACCGCCCCAGTGCGGAGGTGCAAGAGGTTGGCTATGGACGGGTACAGAAGGGGTAGAGGTAGGCCGATGAATTATTGGGGAGAAATGATTAGACGGGACATGACGCAAGTGCAACTCACTGAGGACATGACCTTAGATAGGGGGTTATGGAGGATACGTATTATGGTAGAAGGGTAGTAGGTAGCCCAGTGTAGTCCTGCCTACGCTTACAAATTGATAGTTATATTATTATTATTGTAGGCTCGCTTAGCCTATCATACTAGTAGACACAATATTGTCTTATAGTCACTTGTCGTTTAATTTATGATGCTATGTGTATTTTGTTTGTCTTATTTACTTGCATTATTATTGCTTTTTTTTTTTTTCAGAATTCGCTATCATGACTTACTCACTTTGTTTGTCTTACTTTGCTTAATCGTGTGCTTTGTCTTGATCTAAGGGTCTGCGTACACTCTATCCTCTACAGACTCCACATTGTTACATGGTATATTGTTGTTGTGGTTGTAGTATCCGAGCATTTCTTTGCCTACATAAGAAGAGAAGGAAACTTGACAAATTTTTGATATGGCTTTGCAAAACAATTTAAAAAAATGACTATTTATTTTAATTATACATGACTTATGTATTTAGTTTCATATGGCAACTTTACTCACGCAGCACTGCAAAATGCAGTTCTTTGATCAAAATTTGATCACAAACTGCTCAGTTTTTGTATTTCAAAATTTTAGTTAAATTAGTGTTACCTCTTTGTAGTATCAACTTAAGACATGTTATAAGTCTTAAGATGGCCGGCCATTAGTATAATTTTTGCAATTCTATTAGCAGCTGGTTACATTTGTAAAGACTATTTGAATTTGTTTTGAGAAAACTTTATAAAATTAGCCCTAGACTCAAAAAGCCTAGTAGTTTTTGCCTAAAAAAAATGTATTTAGTTTCAAATTGAAGAAACACAAAAGTTTACTCTTTTCATGTATGCTACTTGACGACTACATCATTCCTGGATAAGTGGATGGTTTTTCTATTAATTAAGTTGCTTATTCTCCAAGTAGCAAATATTATATTTTAGAAATCCTCAAGTTTACTTTTGGTTTTTTCAATTAACAAGAATGTCAACGAAATTTCTTTGTCAAAACAGATTCCTAATGACTGTATTTTGTTCATATTACTCTATTCCTAATGACTGTATTTTCATATTATTCATATTACTCTATGGTTGTTGATTCCATTACACAAAATTATTGAAAATATTGAAACTGAGAGAATTCGTCCTTGAAATAGTCCAAAAAGAAAAGCCAACAGAAAAATTTAATCAATATAAAAGAGATTAAAGAAAAAGAAAAATGTTTTAAGAAGTAATTTCTATAAAAAAAAAAATGTGCAAAGATGATATATAAAGCAAATGGCCAGAATACAACTCCATGCCTTTGGATAAATTACACACACATAATCAGTGACTCATTTTCTAAGGAAAATATGGATATGGATAATTCCAAGTGTTTTATTTTATCTCTTTAAGAAACAAACTCTTGCTTTCCACGTGTATACTCGGTCCACCAGCAATATTATAGTATATCAATCACATTACAACAGATTGTCAACACAACTACGGTTTTCTCGCATAGTTCGTACGTATTGCTTGTATACCATCATTTGTTTCAATTGTATTATTCCTAGTTCAGTATACACCGAATATTATAGGGTTCAGGTTTTAATTTTTTTTAAAGATTATATTAATCTCCCTTGAGGAGCTTTTTCATTAATACAAATATATATAGTGTACAATGTGTAGAACCCTAGTACAATAAGAATCTTCTACTTACCATAATTCTACATCACTAATATTTACACAATATATGAGATATATTCTAATTATGATGGTGGAATTCTAGGGATACATATGTACACGTTAATACACCCCCTCAGTCGGAGCGGGAGGAGGTCAGACGATGAGACTAGATCTGAAGTCGAGGAATAACTGTCGAGGAAGACCTTTCGTGAAGATATCTTTGGAGATTCTCAATGCAGCATGCGCTGAAATCCGCATATCCGCGTACTGATACGAGGAAGTCACATGCAACACTTTAACATGACCGAGAGCAACCTTCTCACGAACAAATAGCAACTAGGCGGCTGGTGCATATAAATAGTTTCTTTCAGATCCCCGTGTAGAAACACATTTTTCACATCAAGCTGATGAATGGGCCAATGCTTACCCATAGCAATACTCTGAACTGTGCGGATAGTGGCCGGTTTGACAACCGGACTGAATGTCTCACCACAATCTATACATGTCTGTTGATTAGTGCCATTAGCCACAAGTATGGCATTGTACCTCTCTAGGTCACCATTGTTTCAATATTTGTGATGGAAAAACCACATGCATCGGATCACATTCACCCCCTCCGGCCGAGGAACCAAATCCCACGTGTGATGTTTTGTTAAAGCATTAAACTCATTACACATTGTTGCATTCCAATTGGGGTTTAGTTTTGCTAATTTCGGGTTTTTGGGAATTGGTGACACGGTTTGGGTTGATAAGTTAAACTAGACTTTGAGTTTGAAAATATCGTGTTTGGCACGAGTTTCCATACGGTGGGTAGGGACATGGGCAGTGTCTGGATTTGGTTGTAGGAGTGGTCCGACGGGAGTGGATTGGGGTGGAAACTAGGTGTGTCGATTTGTGGGGGGTCGAATGAGAAGTAGTGGGGTACGACGTCGGAGGTGAGTTGGAGATGGGTTGTAGATGTGGTGTTATTATGTCGGTTAGGGTTCCGATAATAAGGAGGTTCGAGGTTTCGGGTTGACAGTTTGATATGAGCTGAGGTTCACCGAAAAAAAGGTAGGTGGGGGTACTGGAACGATGGTGTGACAACGACATGAGAGGCAGTAGTGGCTCGAGCCAAGGGGAGGACTGTGTGATAGTCGGAGACGCAGGGGAGTCGGTGTGGTGGTGACCGATGACGGAGGTGGAGATAGGGGATAAACGAGGCATAGTCGAGTCACCGCCGGAGGTAGCAGTGACGGGACATATGGGTTTGCCGATACACCGTAGGAGGTGGTAGTGACGGGACCCAGGGGGGTCGGTGGTGTACCCGTGATTGTGGATCGGAGCAGGTCTTCGAGAACGACGAGTGATGTGTCAATCTCGAGAAAAGTGTAGTCCGTGTTACGAAATTTTTGGATATTTGCAAAGGGAAAAACAGTTTCATCAAATGTAACGTGACGAGAGACGTGAATTTGACGGGTGGATACATCATAGCACAGGTAGCCCTTATGGTTGGACGAAAATCCTACGAAGACATACGGAGTGGTTCGAGGTGCTAATTTATGAGGGGCAGTAGATGTGAGGTTGGGGCAGCATAGGCAACCGAAAATCCGAAGGTGATCATAAGTGAGAACCCGACGGTATAGTATTTCGGTTGGGGTCATATTGTGAAGAGTGATGATTGGTAAAATATTTAGGACGTATTATACCATTTTGACTGTATAGACCCAGAAGGACGGGGGTAGGGAGGAATGAACCAGGAGAGTACGAACCATGTTATTGATAGTGCATATGATTCGTTCTGCTTTGCATTCTGAGAAGAGGTGTGGGGACATGAGAATCGAAAAACCATGCCATTATTTATACAAAAATGATGAAACATGGAGTTGTTGAACTCACGGCCATTATCGCACTGAATTTGTTTTATATTTTTCTCAAACTGTGTTTTGATGAATGTACGAAACTCGAGGAATTTTGTAAACACTTCAAATTTAAATTTAAGTGGGTAAATTCAAATATAATGAGAAAAATCATCTAACAACACCAGATAGTATTTATGGCCGAGCGAACTAGATATAGGAGATGTCCATAAATCAACATGAATAATATCAAAAGGTGAAAACGTAACACTGGTAGATAACTTAAAAGGTAGACGAACATGTTTGCCTAATGATCAAGAAATGCAGTGCTGGGCAAGTTTCTCATTATTACATTTAATAAAATTATTGCCTCTAAGAAAATTAAAAATTGGGGCTCCTGGGTGACCAAGCCTATTGTGCTAAGTTGACGGAGAGTTAGCAGCGAGAGATGTGGGAGAGCATGTGCTGGCAGTGGATGTGAATGGGAATGGGTAGAGATCCCCCGTGCTATTGCATCTCGTAAGAGGTGTCCCCGTGCGAAGATCATTCACAGTGAAACCAAAAGGGTCAAAGTCAATAGAGACAGAATTATTACGAGTAAATTTGCAGACAGAAATTAAATTTTTAATGATGTTTGGGGCATACATGACATTATTGATGGAAGATGGTGGGTGAGGCGGTGGTGTGTGGGTGGTACCATAACTTTGGATTGGAATGCGATGGCCATTTTAAACAATAATGTATTGAGGATGCTTTAAATGACACAGTTTGGGAATAATACCTGCAGAGCAGGTGAGGTGAGATGTGGCGCCCGAGTCCATGTATCAATTTTCATCAGGCTGCTGCAAGTTCAAACTACTGAAAGCCTAGCCTAAGTCAGTCGGGGCCAGACCAGATGGAGGTTGCGAGTACTGGGCCTGCATGAAATGGGCCTGGTGTGTCGGATAATGGGCTGGACGAGCTACTGGAGCGGGGCCCAATACCCCTTGCTATGGATAATGGAATTGGGCTACTGGAAGGGCGGATTGGGAAGCTCAAGGACCATGCTGATAGTGAACAACTGGGCTGGTCCAGTTAGCCAACGGACTGGGCTGCTGCGACTGTGTGTTTTGCTGCTGGCCGCGGCTCCCTTTCCCACGCCCTTTTTCACCGCGTCCACTGACTCAGCCTCTGTCGCCGAGGTTCTGTCGCGACTGATTATTTTCTGGCGGAGGTGGTGGTCATGTTATTTTGTGAAGATATTTCCACTGCTAACGCCTTCTGATTGTGCTCGTCCTGCTTTGCACGTCGGGTTTCTTCTAACAATAGTTGCGAGCGGGCCTTGTTGAAACTGGGTAACAGACCAGTCTGTTGTATCATAGTGGCTAGAGTGTCATACTCACCTTTTGGTAGGCATGCAACTAATTGTAGGACCATCTTTGTTTCAAAAACATGTGCGCCGACATTGGACAATTGATCCGCTACAAGTTTCAACTGCTTGCAATAATCAGACATGTTAGAGAAACTTTCAAGGCGTGTATTATTAAACTGTTCTTCCAAATACATAGCACGAGTGTGCTTATTATCTTGAAAAATTTCCTCTAACCAAATTCATAACTCACGAGCCGTGGCGTCGGTTTTCAGAATAGTAATGAGCAAGTCCTGAGAGATAGTACCATAAATCCTCTATTTGACAACGACATCTAGACGACACCATGTTGAGTCATCAACCTCAATAGGGCGAGGGAGGGAGTCGTCGATATGGTCAAGCACGTTATAGACACATGCATGAATACGAAATAGTTCAACCTATGGAGAATACTGACCGTTCTTTTGATCAAGAATAATAGGGATGAAGTTCTTGATATTAGTGATGGTAAGTGCTGGATGAACAAAGGGTGATTTTGATATGGCATGGGTGACGACAGAAGAGGATGAGGCTGTTGTGGGGGTTGTGGGGGGAGTTATTATAGTGGATTATATATGTTGAAGAAGGAGAAAAGAAGACAAGGAAGAACAATGTAGTGGTTCTCGGCCAAGAAGAGGGGAAGCCGCTGGTGGTTGCTAGACCAAGGTGGGCGGCGAAATAAGAGAAGAAGAATTAGAGTTTTGACTCTTGATACCATGTAAGATTGTATTAATCTCCCTTGAGGATACTTTCTCATTAATACAATATATATAGTGTACAATGTGTACAATAAGAATCCTCCACTTACCATAATTCTACATCACTAATATTTACACAATATATGATAGATATTCTAATTATGGTGGTGGGATTCTAGAAATACATATATACACGTTAATAATTTTTGTGCTCGTCATTTCAGGCCTACTTATTTTTATCTTATTCATTCATCAGAACTCGCACCAAATGACTAGTGTAGCTAAGCTTACATAGCACATGACCAAGTGATTTTACTATGCTAGATGCACCTTCAAATGTAATAATTTCTAAAATTACAAGTCTTATATGATTACAAGTTCATCTTAGTATTTGCATTTTCTCGGAGTAATTTTACGGGGTAACTTGTTATGATAATAGTACTATTTAATCTACACCTTTTTAAAAAAATCTTTTGCAGATATATCCACTCCGACATATGGTGTTTGCAGTTTAGTTTGACAAAAAAGAACTTCAAACATATGAAAGAAGTTCATACATTTCTATTGAAATTCAAGCAAAAATAATTAGACTGCAGTGCCTGAAGTTCATCAATATATGATTGAAGTTCAATTGTTTTGTCTGACTTCGTGTTGAGTCCCACATCCATCACTTAGGGATGGGAAGACCTTCTTATATGGTCTTGCACAATCTCTACATCCATAATTTATTCTTTACATGATATCAGAGTTAGTCCATCTCAATTCATTTACCGATGTTGGGCCCCCATGTTATGTTGTTCCGCTTCATATGTCCAGTACTGAGCGTGTGAGGGAGTGTTGAGTCCGACATCCATTATTTAGGGATGGGAAGACATTTTTATATGGTCTTGGACAATCCTTCCTCCATGAGCTAGCTTTTGAGGTTGAGTTAGACTCAAGATTCATTCTTTACACTTCAACTATTTTTGTTTGAACTTCAGCCATATGTGCATGAACTTCAGACGAAAATGACGAAATTAGACAAAAATGATTGAACTTCGATTATATGTGCTTGAAGTTTGAGTTGAAAATTGTTGAAGCCATGCAAAAATATTTCTTGAACTTCAGCCATATAACTTCAGATATTGTGTCTGAAATGGAATTTTGCTAGACTAGTTTCGGACATCATATATCTGAAGTTATCCGAATTAAATATACATACAATCCTTTTTAAAACGAAGATAAATTAAATGAGAACATCAAAATCGGGTATTCGTGCACTTTACATGCATCTTGTGGATTTGGGTCCTTGAAAGACTAACATCCACACTCATATAATATTTGTTTGATTTCATATTAAATTACAATAGAAAAATACATTATCATTTGCTTTTTTAATAATTAATTACATTGAAATGATTAAAAATGGAAATATAATATTCTAGAAAGGTGTATTAACGAATGAACAACATACACCAAATTTCCACATATCCAATAAGTTATAAGTCTGAAAAGCCTAAAGAATAATGCGACAGGTAACGTAATATATGTGAACAACTTGTACATTTAATAGCCACCGAATTAAATAATGTATTAATTTTGATGCCATATATTTTGCTGGATAATGACACCTAACATTAATCATGATTGTGCTTAAAATAGAAAAATAATATCTCTATCCACTTCTTTATTTCCCATCAATTCTTATCTACTTTATCAACTGCTCACCTTCTCTGACTTCTTGAATGAGCAAAACTATAATGTGAATAAATCAATTTATTAACAATTTCTTCGACCAAATCAATTCATACTCCCTCCGTTCTATATTATTTGATTACTTTTCCTTTTACACATATTTTAAGAAATCATAAATAAAAAAGTATTTTTACTATATTATTCTTATCTCTCCAATTAATTATATTCTAATTAATATTAATTTCTTTAAAAATAATTAATATCAAAGGCAAAATAGAATTTTTTATTAATTATATCTTATTTTAAAAAATAACTAAATAATTTAAATATATATTTTTAATAATATGGCCAAGTAATATGAGATGAAAGGGAATAATTAATTTACTTGCCTAGTTCAGCACAATAAACTAGAAGAGATTTTAATAATCTCAAAAACATACTCCTTTTGTCTCAAATTGTGTGTCCCTTTTTAATTTTACAAGCTCCTTCAAAATATTAATTAAGAGAGATATTTACCATTTCATCCTTATTTATGTTTATATTATAATATTTACTTCATTTTATGCATTATCTTCATTAATAATAAAACTCTACTAAAAGGTAAACTAAAGAAAAAGAATTAATTGTGTCTTAAACTTCTAAAACAATAAATAATTTGAGATAATTATTTTAAATATTTTATTCATTTCAAAATGTTTATCTGGTTTTGACTTGATACGGAGTAAGAAAGTAAATGAATTTTTTATATCTTGTGGTTGTTAATTAAAAATATGCAGAATGTATCAAAATGACATTCTATCTTGTGGTCTTAAACATGTTATGTGAAAAATTAGAATTAAAAAATTATAAAAAATAAAAGAGATATTTTTTTTAAACAGACTAAAAAAGAAAGTGAGATAAATATATTGAAACAAAGGGGTAATATGCCACGTAATTTCAGACGAAAAGTATATAATAAGAAAACTTGTAATAATTCTTAAAAGGATAATTTTTTAATTAATTTTCCTTGTTTTATCAGTCTTAATTTCTTATTTAAATTAAAGGTTTTTGGTTGAAAAGCAATCACCCGTGATGACAGCCAAAGAATCATAATACCAAAACCCAACTCAATTTACTTTTCTTCCAAGAATTAATATGCAGTTCTTTCAATCATTATTATTATTTTCTTTATGACCAACAAAAACTAGAAAGCTGTCCCATTCAAAGCCAACCCTTTAGAAAAAGGGCGGAAGTTATCAAAAGGGGTTCTTGATTTCCTGCTATTCTTTTGTTATTCATCTTCTTTTTTGTGTCCCAAAACAATTAAAGCTATTTTCTTGATAAAATTAGTGGTAAAGGTACCAACTTTATCAAATATATTAACCCAAAAAAGGAAATAAGAGGGGGGATGGAGATGATTAATTATGATTCCTTGAAAGTTCTTGAGACTGATATTCAGTATGCCAATACTCTGTAAGTTTTTATTTTACCTATTTTTTATGAATCTTTTTTTAACTTTTCATTTTTGCTTTCTTGATTAATTTAGTGATATGTTTTTCAGTTTGGATAGTTGATTTGATAATAAAGACCATGGTTATGCTATTATGTAATTGGAGGAGATAAAAATGCACGAAGTTTAAGAAATAAAAGAAAACTTTTGAATCTTGTGGTATTAAACAAGCTAAAGATATTTATGTGGTTATAAATATCTCGTTAAGGGTAAAAATTAAAGTTTAAAGTTAAATTGTTATCAAATAAGAAAATTAATTCTTTTTGAAACTGATTAAAAATGAAAGTGTGTCATATAAATTGTGAGGGAGGGAGTACTTGTTTAAGAGTAATTAGGGGTTTGTATTATCCTTTTTGGGCTATTGATGCTTTAATAGCCCAAAAATTTGCCTTTTTTAGCTTCAGAATTGGTTTTGATTTTTGTTGATATGCTTTATTACATTTATTTGTTTGGAATAAGGAGGATGAATTTCTTATTTATATGGTTTTGTTAAAAAGAATAAGACTTCGTGATTTTTAGGGTAAGGTCTGCGTACACTCTACCCTCACCAGACCCACCTTGTGTGATTACACGGGGTATGTTGCTGCTGTTGTTGTTGTTGATTGTTAGTGTTTACTTTCCCTTTGTTTTTTGTCATATTCTGATGTTGTAACCCCTGATGGAAATTGGGATATACAGTGGACCAGTCTTTGTTTTTCTCCAGCATGTTCATGCTTGCAATTTGTAGCATTTGAAGCACCTTAAGTATCAAATCATTGTGCATTTTTCCTTTTTTGTCTTTGTTTTTTTTGTGCCAATTGAATTTCTTGTTTCTGTTTAAGAATTCATTTGATCTTGAACTAATATGGTGGTTTGCAGGGCTGTTGCAATTCCGAGAGAAGAGGGTGGAGCACGTCTTCAAATGAAACTGGCATACAATGGATTGGCTCCTGTGTTTCTGTTTTTGCTCCGTTGGATAGATAGTTCCTGCACATGTCTGCTTCCTGGATATCTCAATTTCTTTCATGTCCTCATTTACAAGGTTTGATCCTTAACTTTTCTGTTGATTCAGAGTTTTCCTTCTTTTCGCAACAAATCGTAATTCTATTCATGTACGGGCTATGCATTAGAAGAGTCAATAGGGGTGTTCCGATGTGTAAGTCAAAGGCCACTTGCCAAAAAAGGGATCATGAAGCTCCATTTAGCTTCTGATTTTTAAAATATCCAGTGTTTTTCTTTTCCCACTTTATTAGTGATAACGGCGATTATAGTTGCACAATCTAGTCCTCTGTCAATTTTTACCTTCTTTTGCCATTTTTCTAACAGTCCCACTCCTTTGGCAGGTGCATACAGATGGGAGACCAAGAATATCTAGACATGGAAGAAGAGTAACTATTAGGGACTTTTATGGTTAGCCGCTCGTTCTCTTGTTATGTACCTAAGCTTTTTACCCATTTTAGGAATAGGTTCCTTACCTTGATTGTGCTTAACCAGTACCCTTATAATGACAAAATTCCAGGGGTTATACTGCCATCACTACAGCAGCTACATTCTAACTTGGTAGATCTGGACGATAGTAAAGTTGTAAGTCATGGCATAGAAAGTTCTCATGAGAAAGTGAAAGGAGACTCTAAATTTTCCAACTTTGAAGCTGACAGAGAAGATGAATGCGGAATATGCTTAGAGCCTTGTAGCAAAATGGTCTTACCAAATTGCTGCCATGCAATGTGCATTAATTGCTATCGTGATTGGTAAAATACCTACATTTTCTTAGAAAGAATATATCATACCTACATTCTCTCTATTTGTGTCTTTCATTATTTTAAGAACTTGGCTGAGAAGGATATTGCTTTCTCAACCTTGCAGGAATGCAAGAGCAGCGTCCTGCCCCTTTTGCCGTGGTAATTTGAAGAGAGTTAAGTCAAGAGACTTATGGGTCCTCACCTGCAATGATGAACTTGTTGATCCTGAAACTGTTTCCAAAGAGGATTTATTGCATTTCTATCTGTATGTTAACAGCTTGCCTAAGGATTCTCCTGATGCGCTGTTCTTGATGTATTATGAATACCTAATATGACAAAGTATTTGAGATAAGTAGTGTACAGATCTAAAGCAAACCTTCAAATGTACATAATTCTGGTGGGAGAAATTCTCCTAAATTTCACAGAGAAATAACCACCTCCATTATTGTCTTTGTGGTGGTATTCATGCCACCTTCATGATCAATATCAGATTTTTATTTCCAAAATTATGTCCCAAATCTTCTTATTTAGAATTTTGTTTTTATATATATTATATCACCATTGATTGTGCATAGCCTTTGCTTTTGATGAACTGCGAAATTATACATTCTTTTAGTTTGCTAGAGCTTTATAAGGACGTGCTATGTAAAAGATACATGCTTCCTACAATCTTATGTTTTACCAGTATAGGTAAAACAACATGATAGACAATTTTCTTTTGTGAGAACTCACAAGAATCTATCAATATTCTCTTTCTTCATTGCTTCTGTGCCCGGCAGATATGGACATTATTTTATAACATTCTTGGTGTTGACTGGGTAGATTGGCAAGATAGAGTTGACAAATCAGTTAGCTGGAGTGTCCAGCCTATTTACAGGTAAAACCACTAAAAGCTGTTGAAAGTCTCAACAAAGGAAGAGTATCCTTTCAGTCCACTAATTACCACATATATAAACTCATACATGACAATACATGTGCATTCACAATGCAGCTTGGTGAAAATATTTATTGTACTCCACAAAAGTTGTCTACCTATTATTGATAAAAAGAGGTAATCTGCCTACTGTAAAGTTTCTCATTCTTACAACAGAAGAAACATTCCTATTATTATCTCGCTCTCTTGATTGATCTTTCCGGAGCAGTATTATTTACTAGGTTACATTGAGTCCAATCTACATACCACTCTTGCTTTTGACCAGCTCATTAAAAGATGGTTGACAGAAGCCCTGATTGAGGAGAAGATCAGTGACTTTCCGATTCATCGCTTCTGTAAGATGAATACCATCCCAGCTGATAAATTTGCTCGGATCATTACATTTAACAGTGCCAGGTGAGCCACACAACGAATGCAGGTTGAAGTTCAATGGTCCTTCTGCAGCTCCACAGCAAGGTTTGAAAGCTTCCTCAAATTGGTACTTATGTAAGTTCATCTTAATTGTTAGATATGCACTCCAGTAGTCACTATATAAGATATGACAATTAGGATATAATCTACGGAATTTTTCCAATCTCCTTTGCAGGATCTGGTTGTGGACCATTATTGCTGTGTTGACAGCTGCTGCACATCCCATATGATCAAGAGCAGCTTTCACTGGACATAATGAGATATGTAGTGGAAGGCATCCTATTGGTGGTAAGCCTTGAACTACGATGTACTTTGCTCCGCTTTGCAGCACTGCCTATACATATAACACTCTACTTAGCATTGATGTCATGTCTAATAGTCTTTGACCAAACTTGTAGAAGTGCTTATTCTTAAAAAACAAGAGAGCTTATTTTGGAAAGTTAAGGTGTTTGGCCCAAGAGTCTGAGAAATATAAGCGCTTTTGAGTAGTAGTAGAAACTGTTTTTTCTGTTGTGAGGAAGAAGCCGTTAAAGTAGCTTCCTCTTAAGAGTAGAAGAAAAAGTTTCTAATATTTTTTCGGGATAAAAATACCTTTACCAAAAATTTATCAGATTGTCCTCATAGTACAAACATATATTTAGCTCATGCATTTTAAACAATAAACTTGTTCCCTCTCTGTGTGATTTTAGTTTTTACATTTTAATTAAGGTCTCTTATAATAAATACTACAAACCATTTGTCATTTAAATAACTGTAAAATCTTTTCATATCTTTCTTCGTAATTCGACACTCAAAAGCACTTCTGAAAAGATTGTCCAAAGACAAATTGTTTCTATAAATAGTAGCAAAAGCGCTTTTCAAAAGATTTGGCAACACAGACTGCTACAACAGCATACCCAGTGAAGTCCCACAACGTGGGGTCTGGGGAGGGTAGAGTGTACGCAGACTTTACCTCTACCTTGGTAAGTAGAGAAGATGTTTCCTAAAGACCCTCGGCTCAAGACAAAACATAAGCACAAGCAAAGCAAGAGAAACGGTCACACTCGAACAAAAATTTTAAAGCAGTATGAAAATGAGAGTAACAAAAGCGAATAAGTCATGGTAAAGCATTCTGAAAAAAGAAGCAGTAACTAACGTAGGTAAATAAGATAAACAAAGTACACAAAAGAACATACAACAACAGAAATCAAAGGGCAGGGGACTATAAAACAATACTGCGCCTACTAGTATGATAGGCTAAGCAGGGCTACAATAATAACATTACAACTATCAGTATGTAAGCGTAAGTAGGACTACACTCAACTACCTACTACCCTTCTACCATAATCCGTGTTCTCCACAACCCCCTATGTAAGGTCATGTCCTCAGTAAGTTGCACCTGCACCATATCCCGTGTAATCACCTCTCTCCAATACTTCTCCGGCCTACCTCTACCCCTCCCGAATCCGTCTGTAACCAACTTCTCACACCTCCGCACTGGGGCATTTGTGCCTCTGCCCTGCACATGCGCGAACCATCTCAACCTTGCTTCCCGCATCTTATCCTCCACCGTGACCACTCTCACTCCATCCCGGATATCATCATTTCTAATCATATCCCCCCTTGTATGCCCACATATCCATCTCAGCATCCTCATCTCTGCAACTTTCATCTTTTGGATGTGCGAAGTCTTGACTGGCCAACACTCCGCCCCATACAACATAGTCGGTCTAACTACCACTCTATAGAACTTACCTTTAAGTTTTGATGACACATTTTTATCGCACAAGACTCCAGATGCGAGCCTTCATTTCATCCACCCTACACTAGTACGATGTGTGACATCGTCATCTATCTCTCCATTTCCTTGGATAATAGACCCGAGATACTTGAAACTTCCTTTCTTTGAAATGACCTGAGTACCAAGCCTCACCTCCACGCTTGTCTCATGGTTCGTCCCGTTACTGAACTTGCACTCCAAGTATTCTGTCTTGGTCCTACTGAACCCTTTAGACTTCAGAGTCTGTCTTTAAACCTCCAGCTTAGCGTTCACTCCACTGCGAGTCTCATCAATTAGGACTATATCATCTGCGAATAACATACACCATGGCACCTCCCCTTGAATTTGTCGCGTCAGTCCATCCATCACCAAGACAAATAAGAATAGGCTATGAGCTGATCCCTGGTGCAGCCCCATCATCACTGAAAAGTGCTCTGAGTCTCCTCCTACTGCTCGTACCTTGGTCTTGGTTCCATCATACATATCCTTGATCGCCCTAGTGTACTCCACTAGTACACTTCTAACCTCCAAACATCTCCATAGAATCTCCCTAGAGACTTTGTCGTATGCATTCTCGAAGTCGATGAAAATCATATGTAAGTATCTCTTCCTCTCCTTATACTACTCCACCAATCTCCTAATAAGATGAATGACTTCTGTAGTCGAATGCCCCGGCATGAATCCAAATTGGTTCTCAGAAATAGACACGTCTCTTCTCACCTTCATCTCCACGATCCTTTCCCAATTTTTCATAGTGTGGCTTAGCAACTTGATACCCCTATAGTTTTTGCAACTCTGGATGTCACCTTTGTTCTTGTACAAAGGAATCATTGTACTCCACCTCCATTCTTCGGGCATTGTTGCCGTCTTAAAAATGACATTAAATAACTTAGTCAGCCACTCCAAACCTGCCTTTCTAAAATTCAACTGGGATCTCATCAGACCTGGTCGCTCGTCCCCTGCGCATCCTGCGAACAACACCCTTAACCTCCTCAATCTTAATACTTCTATAATGTCCAAAATTCCGGTACTTTCCGGATTGCTCCAGATCTCCCAGCACAATGTCTTTATCTCCTTCTTCGTTCAAGAGTTTATGAAAGTAAGACTGTCACCTCCGTCTAATACGCGCGTCCTCCACCAGTACTTTGTCGTCCTCGTCCTTGATGCAAGTTACGGGTCCTCCTCTCTCTCGCCTTGGCTAGTCTATATAACTTTTTATCCCCGTTTTTTCCCTCTAATTTCACATACGGGCGTTCAAAAGCCTCCGTAACCGCTAGCTTTGCCACCTTTCTTGCCATCTTATATAATTCTCTTTTTGTCCACTTCTCTATCTCATTCTTGCTTTCTATCAATTTCGCATACACCACTTTCTTTGCTTTCAACTTCTCTTGAACTTTACCATTCTACCACCAGTCCCCTCGATGCCCACCACGGCTACCCCGCGAGACCCCTACCACTTCTCTAGCTACCTCCCGAATGCAACTGGCCGTCCTATCCCACATATTGGTCGCATCCCCACTACTCCCCCAAGCCATGGTCAAACTCCCCCATTTGATTCTTAGCCTGTCATCCATAACCCTCTTTTTCTCCATCTTGATCTCCAAATCCATCGCCAGCTTATTTCGGGTTGTAAGATGCTCGCTCGGAATAACCTTGCAGTCTTTACAAAGACCGGTGTCAACCTTCTTGAGGAGCAAAAAGTCTCTCAGTTTTAGCCACCGAACTGCGGAAAGTCACTAAGTGCTCCTCTTTCTTTAGGAACCTCGAATTGGCTATCACCATCCTAAAAGCTTTAACAAACTCCAAAAGTGAGACGCCTCCCCCGTTCCTGTCCCCGAGGCCAAAGCCTCCATGCACGTCGTCATAACCCCGGAAGTGACCTGATATGTCCATTGAAATTCCCTCCTACAAATAACTTCTTAGTGGGTGGTATACCTCCCACCACCTCGTCCAAATCCTCCCAAAAGCGTCTCTTCTCCCCTCGTCCAAGCCCGCCTACGGCGCGTAAGCACTAATAATGTTCATAGTGAACCTTTCAACTACCAACTTAATTGCCAT
Organism: Anisodus acutangulus; assembly: GCA_029783415.1. Classification (NCBI taxonomy): domain Eukaryota; kingdom Viridiplantae; phylum Streptophyta; class Magnoliopsida; order Solanales; family Solanaceae; genus Anisodus; species Anisodus acutangulus. The sequence goes on from CM056490.1 coordinate 19,235,600, forward strand.
CATCTTGTCATTAACCCTCCTAACCTCTACCACTTGATCCCTTAGCTCGCTGTCTACCAAAATGCCTACCTCATTCCTATACCTCGACCTACCCGAGAATCATAACTTATACCCGTTCACATCCTTAGCCTTAGGTCCTACCCATTTGGTCTCCTAGACACAGGCTATATTAATCCTCCTCTTCTTAAGAATCTTAACTAGCTCTATGAACTTCCCCGTTAAAGTCTCAATGTTCCAAGACCCTATTCTCAGCCTAGCATCTCCCTTACCCCACTTAACCCCCCTAACCCTCACCCTCGTCCCCGACCGAGAACATGACCCTAGTCTACCATCATTCACCAAAGCCACTAGAGCACTAGTCAAAGGTTAACGCTAACACACATGGGAACCAATACTAAAGCACAAGTTAGCAAGAATCTAGACTTTCCAAAGAATCTAGTAGCAAGTAGCAAGCCACCTAAACAAGGGTTTAAACTTAAGCAAGCCAACAAAAATCCAAAGAATCTAGTAGCAAGTAGAACTATTGGTAAGAATCTAAAAGGCCAGAAACAATACAACATGAATCAAGACGTAAATAGAAATGAGTATTAAAACAGAATAAAATTTAGCACGCAATGACAGAATAAACCAACAGGCTCTAATGTGAACTACGGACAAGAATCGTACCAAAAAAAACTGGTGCTAACTGGAATTCTACTGTAAATGATGTATACGAATTTAAATACAGTAAAGGCGGAGAGAGAACCTGTTTTGCGCTTGAGAACAACACAAAAACCTGATTTCATCATCGCCGGAGGCCGCCAAAGGTCGCCGGAGTTTTCTGTTGGGTGGTGGTGGTCTCTGAAGTTGCCGGCAGTGGTATGAAGAACCTGGCTGCCGGTGGTGGGTGGAAGGATAGAGAAAGAATAGCAAGGGGGAAGGGACCATAAAACAGAGAGAACAGGGCTGCGTACCTAGTCGCCGGTGAACGGAGGGCGGAGCCGCTTCGGTGGTCGGTGGTGGTGCGTCTGTGGGGGAGGGGCGGGGTTGTTACCATTAGCACGTAAGTCGGGGGGTGGGGGAGAGAGAGAGAGCAGACTGCTACTATCCGAAAATACTTTTTCTAAAACTTCATTTGATAAAAAACACTTTTCAACGTAAGTAGATCTTAGAAGCTTGACCAAAAAGGTTTAAGTATTAACTGTCATAAATAGTACTATGTCAAAGCTTTTATGGAGACAATTAAGTTACTTTTCATGTGCATACCTCGATTAATCTGCTAACTTGATGGACGGACTGCTGTGTGAGCCAACGTGTAGATAGAGAGGACCCTTTTGTATACGAGCATAGTCACTAATGCCAACAGAGCCTATCCAGAAGAGTGCATTCTCCAATTCAGCCTTGCAACTTTTACCGTTATTATCTGTACATCCCATCTGCTGCTTCAACTTATTGAACCAATCAATCTGAGTTTGAAAGTTCAAGGGTATTCCTGTCCAGAATAGGTTAGCAATTTTCTTAGCTAAAAATCCTGTTCGGAGAGAATTGTTGCCTCGGCTATTGCAAAGTTGACCCCAGCTGTGAAATTTACAGAGGTTGAAAGGGTGGCAAATGTGGTAGCTTAAGAGCATCACATAGAAAATCTACCATCAAATGCCCGTCACATAAACCATTGTTCTATTTTTCTGAACTGCTCGTGGAATTTACCTTGAGACCACCCACTAAATTAGCATTTCCTGTATCAGTGTAGGAGTCTCCAAAAGCAAAGACCTTGTGGAAGCATCCTATATAGTTATTATGCCTGATGGAAGTGTCTTGGCTGTTGTTATTAGGAGGGGAAGAGTTACCTGTTACAAAAATCAGGAAGTCAGAAGAAGAAAAGCTTTGATGCGTGAAAACAACTTTCTATAGAGATATTTTCCGTATACTATTTAGGGATATAAGATAAGTCCCTTCAGGATACAACAAAGCCTACAAATTAACTTAGCCACTATCCAGAGGAGGCATCAAGGGTATTCAGAATAGTCATATGTTCTTTTCAAAATTTTAACATGTATTTAAAAAGCTCAAAATTTAAATGAAAATGAAAAATACCAAGCTCTTTAGGGTGTGTTTGGTATGACGGTATCCATTTTCCATTTCTTTTTCTTCGAAAAATGACTGGAAATTTTTTTCGATGGAAAACGCTTTCAAGTGTTTGGTTTGAGTGTGGAAAAAAACATTTCCTAAAGATTATAATAATATGTGCCAACTGTATAGGTGTTTTGCTGTAATTTTTCATAATATAATATTGTCTAACTGATGGTTAAAGCAATGATATAAAGTTAAAAGCTGAGATAATTGCGAAGGAAATAACTTCCGCCAAATAGCGGGAGAAGACATTTTTCTCCTTTTGGTGTGATGTTTTCCTTGCAAAATATTTTATGGCAACTACACACTAGAAAATGACTTACTTTCAAAAAACTTCTGTAAAATATTTTCAGTCATACCAAACAGTATAAAATATTTTCAGTCATACCAAACAGTATAAGTTTCAAATTCATATTCGCCTTCTGATGTGGGACAATCTCACGTCATATATTGCGAACTATCTAACGTGAGAATGGGAAAGAATTACCAGGCTTGACGAGGAACTTCATTGCTGCTGTTATGTGCGGGGGAAGAATTACCGGGCTTGGTGGGAATTTCATGGCTGCTATTATGTGACGGGGAAGAATTACCAGGTTTGGTGGGAACTTCATGGCTGTTGTTATGTGCATGGGACCGGGCTTGGTGGGAACTCCTTGGCTGTTGTTTTGTGCAGGATAAGAGTTACCAGGCTTTGTGGGAATATTTTCATGGCTGTTATGAGAAGATTGACAATCACAAGGGGGGTTTTCATGGTTCTTGTAATGAGCATATGAAAATGAGAAAAACAGGCAGAAACACAAGAAGAGAGTAAGAGGAAAATGTGGGGAAACCATATTGGACATATTTTTTTTGGGTACTAAGTTTGTGTTATTCTTTCTTTTATTTTATTTTTTTTGTATTTTTTTGGTACTAAGTTTGTGTTATTCAGAGGAGGTCTTCTAACTAGATGTAATACCAAGAAAGCTATTTATAGTATCCAGTTTTAATCCGTTGGAGTTAAGAGGTTAATTTTGTAGAGAGCCTCCTTTGTTTTGGAAATCACAGGTAGTCATTCTTGAGTCACTAGAAACCAACAGCTCACAACAAAATGTTTTTTTGTTGGAGATATAATAATAGATCTGAATTAAACTTAGGATCTCAGTTACAATATCACCACTTTTCTCGACCATAAGTAGGTGAATAACTGAAAAATAAAAGAGCAACAAGTTTGGAATTGTACTTGTTAATATGAAATAGCTAAATGAGATACTTTTTTTAAGTATTTCCTCCGTTCACTTTTGATTTTACACGCCTTTTAAGAATTAATAAATGATATATATTTGACAATAATACTCATATTAATAGGTTATAGTCGCAATAGATTTGAAAATGAGTAATTAATATTAAAGGTAAAACAAAATAGAAATTATCTTTTTTTGATATGTTAAAATGAATAAGAAATTGAAAATTTATTTTTTATATAGTGGATAAATAAAAGTGAACCGTACTGTTTTAATTTGACTGAAAGTCAATAAAGTGTGACCTATGAGTCTTCTCTTTTTATCTCGGTCTTTTTCAGAATATCTTCAATTTACACCAACAGTTCCATACATCAATAAATCAAGGGCATCTTCAAATGAATAAGAAATTGAAAATTTATTTTTTATATAGTGAATAAATAAAAGTGAACCGTAAAGTACTGTTTGTCCAGAATCGTGGCATCTATAATTTGAAGATGCCCTTGATTTATTGATGTATGGAATTTAACGATAACATGTCATTGGATAGATCAAAATTGATCTATGCAAAAATGTATTTTAGCATATAGATATATTGATGATAGACACACTTAGAGTGAAGATGCCCTTGATTTATTGATGTATGGAACTGTTGGTGTAAATTGAGGATATTCTGGAAAAGACCGAGATAAAAAGAGAAGACTCATAGGTCACACTTTATTGACTTTCAGTCAAATTAAAACAGTAACTGTTGAATTGTGTCTCTAATATGCCATGCTAAATACAAATTATTTTCGCAGTTTTACTCTTTGGTATGTCCAATATGTCACATTATGATAAAAATAAACTACTTACCCTCATAACTCTAAGGACCTTTCGGGTGTGATGTATAAGTTACAATCGTGGCAAAAGATTTTTTTTACGGCTGTTTTCTATTTACATTCCCGTCTCTTAGAAAGAGCGGCTAAACGATCCTTTCGTCCAGTGGTTAGGACATCGTCTTTTCATGTCGAAGACACGGGCTGTCGATACTTAAAGAATTGAACAAATGAATAAATCTCTATAACGACATTATAGTTTTGAAAATAAATTCAAGCTGGGTTACAAATTAAATTAAAATATCAATTCCGATAAATCCTAGATAATTTCATAAAATTCAACCCACAACAGAACATGGACCGGAAATGCATTAAGCACAGATTGGGTTAGGGTGACTTCCTGGCAAGGTTAAAGTCCTGGCTTCCAACCTTCCGTCTGGTGTTCATCCTATCAATGATGTACTGTTAGTCAGAGGCTTTAGGCTGCTTGTTTGTACTCCGTCTCAATTTAAGTGTCATACTTTTTTTTTAATTTATTTTAAAAAAAATATCTCTTTCTATATTTAGTAAGTTGACAATTCAAATATGCTACATGACAAGTTTAAAACCACAAGATTCAAAGAACATTTAAGTACATTACATACATCTTTAATTTAGAATCATAAAATTCAAAAATCTTCTTTTATTTCTTAAATTTTATGTCAAGTCAAACTAAGACACTTAAAATGAAACGAATGGAGTAATTGAAAACCTAGGTACTTGCCAAAGTCAGAGGAAGCTTTTATGTTAAGCATGATGGTGATTGTGATGGAGAATAAAATTACTGATATGATCAATTCTGATAACATAATTGTAACGCTAGCCGCATAGCTTAAGTCAAATCAGGAAACAGAAAAGGGCAAGCAATAGTAACCAAATTATGATTTTGAAGCAATATTGACTGTGTATTTTGAGAGGAATAAACAAAAAAGTTATGCTGATATTATACGAGGGTTTTTGAATTGGCTTAAAAGCTGGTCAAACTAACTTTTAAGTTATTTTTAGCTTATTTGACTGTTTAACAAAATAAAAAATAGTGTTTAAAAGTATTTATTTTTTAGCCAAAAGGTCCAAAATAAACCAAAAAGTAACAAGTTGGGTTTGGCTTAAAAGTTAAAAGCCATGTTGCTTTGATCTGGTAAGGTTAAAGTCAACATGGCTTTCCTCAATTTTTACATCACTTCTCTGTCTTTCTTTTTGAGATTTTCGTGGCATTACTTTCTTCTCACAATTTCAACTCTATGAAGTCTGAGTTGCTGAATAATCCAAAAATTCAAAATGGGTATTTCAGGACGAAGTTTTTTTGCATAATTAAGCTCCGTAGGCGAATAGGTGACCTACCTTTAGTAATTTTTTCAGTAATGAATGTAGATTCTATCATTTATAAAAGTTTTCCATGATTTTGGCATGGTGGGTAAACTGAACTTTTCTGAAAGCCACCAATTACTGCACAGTTGTGTATGTGAAATATATGTTAGAACTAAACTTTAAGATGAAATTCATAATCTTTTTTCAAGAACTGTCATGTCAAAAACATCGAGAATGTAATACTAGATGCGGAAGCGTACCTGAATCCATATCGATGATTGTGTTCTTCAATCTCACGGTTTAAGTCGTTCTTCTCTTGTGATGTCTGTTAAGAAAATCATACGTCTGATTTGGAGATCATAACCCTCTTATTATAATTAAATATAATTTATGTAATTTTAGTTTAGCCCATCATTAAATTAGAATTAAATTCGGGTGTCTACACATAAAGTCACATACTTTACAAGGTGTTTAATTAGACCCATATGACTTTAACCTTACCAGATCACGTTTAATCTGGATCAATCTTTAAATGATAACAATTAACATATAATTATTTATACACATATATATGTGAAGTCCATATATTCTTACAATCTCCCACTTGAACGACACATATATACATACACATAACTTCATAAATGCATGTCACCTTATGAGCTCAAAATATTTGCTATCATAAACTGAAGTACCTCTAAACAATCTCGTCCATCAATCATGTCAGCATAGAACCAAAACGTCTTTTGTTATAGTCATATCGCAATTAAACCTTCCTTGATCACGTATACCAACATAACCAAATGACATAAATCAATCATGGATGCGTAGAATGAAAGTTACATGTAATGTGATCTAATCATGCCTACTTTCAACTGGTCCAACCAAAAAGCAAGTCAAAGTGAAAAATAAACTGAATACTTTATCTCTGCAGAAATAACCTCAAAATTCTTAAACTGAAAATTGAAATGTGTCTACACAAAGAACATTAAAAGGTTACAAACTCCCACTGAAACTGAATATCCTTAAATGACATGACACACATATGAGCAGCGTGCTCATGAAAGACCTTGGGTGGCAGTCCCTTAGTAAGTGGATCCACAATCATAAAGTTAAATGGTCTATAGACACCTACCACTCTAAACTCTTTTCTTTATATAGCTCATCAACAAAGTATGTATCATGCTATATTGACATCTAGCAAAGTTGGTATCTGAATACTTGATTATCTTTAACATTTTCGACTTCCTTTATGTGAGCATGAAATGTTTATTCTCTATAAACACATTATGAATCTTTTGGCTACTTTCTAATTTTTTTTTTTGTATATTATTCAAATGTCTGCCCAACATCCTAAAAATGTATGCAAGTATTCAAGCGCACAAACAATCGTACTTACTCTCAATGAGTTTTTGGTATAAACAATTATAAACAAGATTTATTTGGAAACCAAATGAGATAATAACTTGATGAAATTTGTGATACCATTGACGAGACGCCTGTTTGAGCCCATAGATAGATTTTTTTTAATTTGTAGACCATTGACTTTGGATCACTAAACACAGTTTTCTGATTGCACCATATAAATTTTCTCATCAATGTCACCATTGAGAAACACAGTCTTAATATCCATCTGATGTAGCTCAAGATCAAAATATCGACTAATGCCATTATAGTCCAGAAAGAGTCTTTCAAAGAAATCGGAGAGAAAATCTCTGTATAATTGATGCCTTCTTTCTGGGTGAAGCCTTTAGCAACAAGATGTGCCTTGCACCTTTCCACATTACCCTTAGAATTTCTCTTGATTTTAAATATCCATTTGCAATCAATGGTCTTCGCACCTTCAGGCAATTAGACAAGGTCCCATACGTCATTGTCTTTCATAGACTTCATCTCACATTCATGGCATTAATCCAATTTTGAGAGTTAGAACTTTCCGTGGCTTGACGGAAGTTGATTGGATTAGCTTCCGTCACTCCAATGTCATCCTCATGTTCTTGGAGAAACACAATATGATCGTCTGGAATTGCACTTCTCCTCTCTCTAGTGGATCTTATTGATGACATTGATTTTTGAGGTTGTAGAGTTTATTCAATGACATTGTCTTAATATGGAGTTGCTTCTTGAACAATGTCAGGTATATGAGATTGTTCCCATTGTCAATAGCAATTAGAGGAATATTTAAAGGAATTTCAACATATTTCTCTTCAAAAACAAAGTCATTTATTTTTTCTTCCACGCAAACTCAACATCCTCAAAAAATCGCGCATTATTCATTTCAAAAAATAGTCTTAGTAGTGGGATCATAAAATTATAATTGCTAAACCTTTCAAAGTATCCAATAAAATAACATTTGATAGTCCTTGAGTCCAGTTTCTTTTCAATTGGCTTATAAGGCCTTGCCTCAGCTGGACATTTCCAAATGTGCAAATGAATTAAGCTAGGCTTTTTGTCTGTCCAAAGCTCATAAGGGGTCTTATCAGTTGCCTTAGTCAAAACTCTGTTGAGTATATATGTTATGATATTTAATGCTTCTACACAGATTGATTCAAGCAAGGTAGAATGACTAATCATACTTTTCACCATATCCTTAAGCGTTCTGTTTTATCTTTCAGCAACACCATTCATAGTGGTTGAACCTGGCATGGTGTAGGAATTTCACAAATGGTCCTGGACGTTGTTCACCTGATCCATCATATCTACCGTAGTATGCACCACCACAATTAGATCTAATGTTTTCTATAATTTTGCCAAGTTGATTTTCAACTTCAACCTTATAATTTTTTAACACATCCATTGATTGTGTTTTTCATGAATGAGATAAATGTAGCCATATCTTGAAAAGTCATATGTGAAAGTTATGAAATATTATTGACCATTCGAAGAAGCCTTAGGGAATGATCCACAAATATTAGTGTGTATTAGTTCTAAGATGTAAAGTTTCCTGTTAGCTCCAAATCTCCTAACATTTGTTTGTTTTCCTTTTATGTAATTCACACGTACATCAAAAATTGAAAAATCAAGGGGATTGAGAATACTGTTAGACACAAGTCTCTCAGTTCTCCTTTTGGAGATATGACCTAATCTCTTGTGCCACAACGAAGCTGAATTCTCATTGGTCAATTTGCATTTTACACAAATTGTATTAACATGCAAAGATTCATTATACGAAGCAATTGTGTCAATTAAATATAGATTATCGTAAACTGATAAAGAATCGGATCCAACTAATTTTGAATAATGAGAAAGAATAAATTTTGCATTTTCAAATGAACAACAATAACCAAATTTGTCCAAAGCTGAAATGGAAATCAAATTCCGTCTAAAAGACGGTACAATAAAAGTCTCATTCAAATTCAAATAAAAACCAGTTCTAAACAATAATATAAATATTCAAACTGCTTCGACTATCACCGACTTGCCATCATCAACGTAAATGTATCTTTCACCATTATTATGCTTTCGACAATTAAGGAAACCCTTTCTTTGCACGCCAGACGTGATAGTTAGAGCAATGTTTTTTCTTATGACCTGCAGCTCCGCAAAAGAATCAACCATCTGTAGATGTTTCCTTATGTTGTTTCTTTTATGGTGCCGTATCCACAATTTCCTTATTCTTTCTCTTATTGTCTTTCCTTTTATCCTTTGGAAAAACGGCTAAGTTAGCACTTTTTGTCTTTTCTTGCTTCAATCTATCTTCTTCCTGAACACATTGTGAGATAAGCTCATCCAGAGACCAAGTCTCTTTCTGACAGTTATAGCTCACCTTAAAATGACTGAACTGTGATGGAAGGGATATCAAAACTAGATGCACTAGCAAGTCCTCAGAGAGTTTCAGCTTAAGTGCTTTCAACTTTGAAGCAAGATGAGACATCTGCATGATGTACTCCATGATATTACCTTTTCCTTGGTACCTCATTGGAATCGGACTTGTCAAAAGCATACCAATTTCAACATTTTCACTTTTGACAAATACTTTTTCAATTTCGGCCATAAATACCTTAGCTGTCTTAACCTTGTCGGACATAGTGCCCCTAAATGTTTCTGGAATGGCCTTCTTCATGATCATCATACACATGCGATTTGATCTCTCCCACCTTTCCATCTCCCTCTTTTCATCAGAGGTACTCTTATACGTAAGAGGTGGTGGAGAACTAATCCTTAACGCAAGGTCGAGATCCATGACTCCGAGAACTATGTTAAGGTTCTTTTGCCATGATTTGAACTTAGTGCCATTTAGCATAGGAATGGAATTGATGTTGACAGTAATACTTACAGGTGTAATTTCAGCCGAATCAGAGAACAATAACAAAATAAGCTCATATTAAATTTACACCAAAAATTAAAAATAAATTTGAATAAAGGTAAACCCCATCTCAAGATACCTGACACTCCATTAATATTTCATCTTTGGACAAAATATTAACTTGTAAGTGATATCTTATCGTAGTAATCAAATACCGATAATAAAAGAACATGTCGAATAGTAAATCTTCCTTTGGGCCGATTTAATTATTCACACGTAAAATCAAATAATTATCACATGTTTATTACCACAAAATGCACATGTAATTTTGTCAAACATTAATCTTCCTTTGGACCGATCAATATACACATAGATTACACGTACAAACCTTTATATTTTAAAATAAATAAAACTCCACAAGAGAGGTTACTTTGCCGACATCTAGCTTCAATTTGTTCATCTCAAAATATATATAACTATTTCAATATTCAAACTTAAATTCTCCAAAAGAAATACTCCCTCTATCCCAAAAAGATTGGTCTACTTTCCTTATTAATTTGTCCCAAAAAGATTTTCACATTTCTATAATTAGAAACAATTTAACTTTATGAGATCATTTACAGTCACACAAATATCTAAGATTTGTTTTGGACCACAAATTTAAAAAATCTTTCTTTATTTCTTAAACTCTGTATCAAGTCAAAATAGACCAATCTTTTGAAACGGAGAGAATATTTGAATACCCATTTCAAAATATACAAACGGTGGGCCAAAATATTTATTCTAAGCTTATGTTTAGCCTTACTAGAACCTGCCAGTATCGTGGTTAACATAATTTGTTTTTTAAATTGTGCTGGAAAAAAAAAGAAAGAAAAAAGATAACCTAAAGAACCGAAAAGAAAAAACCTTTCTGGCAGTAACCATACATGCCGCAGGAACGGAGTCCGAAACCAAAATTCTGAAACTATATTCACTCTATCGAAACACTAATAAAGAAACAAAAGATACCTTAAATCTTTCTGGGAAAAAAAATTGAATGGGTGTAAAACCCCCAAAACAATTAACCTTATTTTCTTTTGCCGGAGGCGACGGTTGAATTTAAAAGACTGAACCCAAAACATGCACTTAATATTTTATTTTATTTTCTTAAATCTGAATCCAAGAACCCAAAGAAAACAAAACCATTATTAAATCAATGAATCTAAGCCACATACAAGTTTAAAACTAAAATTGCTACGTCTCCGGAACTTGCTACAAACTTTAATTTAAGAGTAAATCTTAAAGTGGCAACCAATAGAGAGCTTATGCCGTTGAGGCAGTGACCTCAATCAAGAATATTACTTAATATCTCAATTTTAAAAAATCTCAATATTTTAACATGATATAGGTGGAAAGAAATAATCCCTTGGTTATTTTCATTAATGAAAGATTATATATACAATTTATAATTTTTCATAATAAAACCCTATTCTTATTCTACTCCAAAAACCATATTCTAGTAGTACAAAACTCCTATAATTATGGTAAGTGTACAATACTAATTAATACAATATTTAACCTAAATTATTACAACAACATTATCGAAAATGCTGCCCAAAACCGTGATATACACGGTGTGTATATCACAGCTGAATATGTGCAAAACCGAGACCAATCACGTGATATACACTTATTCTGGTAAGTGTATATCACGTGTATATTTAACACACCCCCGCAGTCATAGCGGACGGTCTTCGTACGCTGAGACTGTCCCTAAAATCTTCAAAAAGGACCGAGGGAAGACCCTTTGTAAAGATGTCTGCAATTTGATACTTGGAAGGGACATGACAGACGCGTACTTGTCCACGAGCTACCTTTTCGCGAACAAAGTGAATGTCCATCTCGATGTGATTAGTGCGCTGGTGTTGAACTGGATTACCAGAAAGGTAGATGGCACAAACATTATCATTATACACCAAGGTAGCTTTCTGAATAGGACAATGAAGCTCTAAAAGAAGATTACGTAACCAACATGATTCCGAAACCACATTGGCCACCCCTTGATACTCGACCTTTGCACTAGAGCGTGACAATGTCGGCTGACGCTTCGCAGACCATGAGTCCAAGTTATTACCAAGAAACATGCAATAGCATGACGTGGAACGTCTGGTATCCGGACAACTACCCCAATCAACATCTGTATATGAGACAAGTGTAGATGTCGAAGACAGATATAAATGTAAGCCATAGTCAAGTGTTCCCTGGATGTATCGAATAATACGTTTGAGTGCATTCATGTGCTCAACCGTGGGATCATGCATAAACAAACACATCTGCTATAGGACATACGTAATATCTGGTCTCGTGAAAGTAAGTTATTGAAGAGCCCCTGCAAAACTGCGATAGCTTGTCGGATCCTCATAAGGTGAGCCAGCCACAAAACCCAACTTGGGTTTAGTATCAACTAGAGTGGAAGTAGACTTGCATGAGGACATACCAGCTCGCTCAATAATCTCAGCTGCATACTTACGTTGTGATAAGAATAACCCACATGTATGACGAGTGACATCAATCCCCAAAAAGTAACTCAAGGCCCCCAAGTCTTTCATAGCAAACTCAGAACTGAACATTGTCATGATAGACTGACGTAATGCATCAGAAGAGACAGTCAAGATAATATCATCCACATATAATAGTATATAAGTCAGGGAAGAACCACGACGATATATGAACAATGAATTGTCCGATATGCTGTGAGAAAACTCAATAGTCAAAACATAGTCTGCAAACCTCTTATACCAAGCCCGTGGGAACTGCTTAAGCTCATACAAGGACTTCTTCAATAAACAGACACGATGAGGATATTTGGGATCCCGAAACCCCAAGGGCATTGTCATGATAGACTTCAATAAACAGACATGATAGTACAAAATTAATGATTATGATATCCAGAATAACCTAATTATTTGTCTATAAGGATCATGACACCATCAGTATCCAAACAATATTCTATTATTGAAAATAGATTGAAGACGGTCGAAGAGTTTTATACTATTATGTCATTCATCCTAGATTGTAATATACGAAGTTGTTATGATTGAAACACAAGTTTTAGTTAACCCAGAATTTACTAAATTAAATGGCTATCATATTGAAGCTCTATATGATGAGAGGATTATATTGTTGACACCTAATTTTTACCTGCTAATAATTTTATTTAATTATTCTAGTTTTCGAGTCACAAAAGGAGTGAAATATATTTTTCACAAAGTGAATATGATTTTACAAAATTATTTTGGAAGTATTTTATCATTTCATTTGACAAAATATCACTTGGTATATATATATATATATATATATATATTGTATATCATGTCCTAATTTTACACAATTTTGATCATTAATCATAAATTTGGAATTTTAACCGATAATTATAATTATAATTGATTATAATAGTTTTGTATACCCGATCACTAGACTGTTTAAATGTTATAAGGTGTCATTTGAGACATGTAGAGGTTAAGCTAAGTCTAAAATATACCTGTAACGTTGATGATGCTCTGTAGTCCCTTAAAAGCACAAAGCCAGTTAATATTTAAAGGGTCTGAGTCATATGTAATATGTCTGAGGCGTGTTAGGTTTTAAATATACTCTTATGCCTATCTCTATTTGCATATGATCTGACTAAGTCCCAATAATTGTCCAAGAACATATAAAATGATATTTGGTTGGCTGGAGTGTGACTTAAGTTCTTAGGTGTGATGTTAATATAGCTGCATGATTCTTGGACCACCTTTAGCATCCCCTTTGATTATATAAGCCCTGTTAAACTAATTTCAAACAAAAATAGGGCTGGGTGAAGTATTTGTGATAACATGATATCTAGCTTAGATGTTTTGTCATGTGATCTTGCTTTTGCTTTGATTAGAATGTCCTCTTGTATGCCATTATATGTCCTGCCAATCTGATCCCTCAAATAGTAGTATGGTGAATCCATGTAGATGCTCAGGTTCACAACCTTCCCAACCCTTTAACATGATCCGAGTAGCCGCCTCCTCTTCTTAATCGATTAATTAAAGAGTGGTGCGTTGATATACAACTGATATACTACTCATAACTATAGCTGGCTAGTGGACCGGTATCGGGTCAGGCGGATAGGGTTTGGCGGGGTCGGGGTCGGGGCGGGACGGGCGAAGGGGGCGAGGTCGGGTCTGGCGGGACTTGCTCAAGTCCCGTCCCGATCCCGTCGGAATCGGGTCGTGGTGGGAGCGGGTCGGGAGCGTGATCGGTATCGGGTTCCGGCGGGGTTTCCTTTTTTTTTTAATAACATATGTATAAAAAAAACTCAATAATTAAAGTTATTAAACAAGACAAGATGGTATAATAAAAACATCTCAAGGCTGTTTTTGTGCCTCTTATATTATTTAATAGACATGATTTTTTTGTAATACAAATACAATTGTCTAAATTGCAACTTTGTGGTGTTGTCCAAAAATTGCAAATTACATAATAAAATTGCAATTAAAAAAAATTACATTCTCAGAAAAACCTGTTCTAATTGCTTGATAATTTTCTGTGGTTCTTCGATTGGAATTGGTATTTGTTGGTCAAATTGATCCATGTAGCTTCCACCACCTTCGGATAAGATTTCGTTATAGTTTTCGTCTTCTTCTTCATTGATCTCCGGTTGACCGCACCTTCTTCGCTCCGCTCGTATCCAATCTCTGAATAATACTGCAATTTTCAAGCTGTCTCCGGCTAATGAGTGTCTGTGGTCTCCTATTTGATATATGCCGGCAGAAAAAGCGCTTTCAAACGCAGTTGATGACGCTTGAATGTTCAAAACATCTCGGGCCATCATTGAAAGTGTCGGAAATGTCTTCTCATTCTCCCTCCAGTATTTCAACAAGTCTTCATGTCCATCTTCATTGATAACTTCTTGGTACGGTACAGAACCCTGCAAAACAAAAATATCAAACTCGCTAATTTGGTTAGTAGCGGTACGGTCGCACATTCTATTTTTGAGGCTTTCAATACTAGCCGCAGAAACAGCATGTCTTTTGTGAGGTTGTGTTGAAGATGAAGAAGATGGTATGAAAGCCGGTAGGTTCTAGCACTTTCTTGTTGGTAAAACCTATATATTTTTTTGCATTAGTCTTTTACGCTAGACAACACTTCTTCTTTAGTTTGTTCAATAGGTGGTGGGTGATTTGAATTTTTTGGACTTGGAGGTGGTAGTGCTTCTATACAATCGTAAATAGTTTCAATAAGTGATTTAGTACCGTCTATTTTAATAGTCGGATTTAATACAACACCGATAATATAAATAGTTAGAATAGGAACAAAATATTTTTTTATTTTGATAAACATTTTTGTAATAGCTGCGATATAAGCTGGTTTTTACATATATTCACTAAGTAATAAAAATATTAGAGTTATATAAAACAACATAGTTGAAATAGTAGGATAATATATACCGAAAAATTCTTTTGTTGCTTGAAAAAAATTCTCTAAAAATACAATAAGTTCGGAAATTTTTACCCAATCACTATCTACAACCATATCAGCTGAATTTTGATTATGAGAGTTAAAAATAAAGTTATAGGTTTTCTATAGTCATAAGCAACAAGTAGTTGCTCGTATAAAGAATTTCACCTAGTGGATACTTCTTCTTGAATTTTTCTATAAGGTAGTCCACAATCGTGACAAGTTTTTTTATATTCTTTTCTTCGTTGTACTCTGTTACTTTTAAAAATAAAGTTTATAGCAAATTGTATTTTAGTAAGAATGTCTTCAAAAAGTGATAGACCATCATTTACAATTAAGTTATATATATGGCACACATTTTATATGAAAATGATCTGAAAAAGATGGAGTTAATCTATTTTTTAAAATTGTAATAGCGTAATTGTTAGAAGAAGCGATATCTAATGTAATAGTCATAATTTTATTGGTTATTCCATAATAATCGCACACTTGATAAATATTTTCTGCAATAAAAGTACCAGTGTGCCTATCATCTATATATCTATACGCTAAGATACGTTTTTGCATAGACCATTTATAATCTATCCAATGACAAGTTACCGTTAAATAATCATGGCCGTTAGTACTACGACCTATATCAGACGTGATAGATACTTTGTCATTAAAATGATATAATGAATAACGTAAATATTGTTGATATTCATGTGCGAATTTAAATACATCTCTCTTAACAGTTGATCTAGGAAAATCGTTAAAAGAAGGATTATATATATCTCTAATGTAATGAATAAAATCGGGAGATGAAGGAAATGAAAAAGGCAAACCCTCCACAACAACTAATTTTGATATTGCTTCCCTATCTCTATGTTTATTGTATTTAGGGCCTACAATTTCCCCCGTCATAGGGTTAATTTGACCTTGTACTTAGTCTGGGACAGTATCAGTATGTGAACCTTGTCCCGATGGAGCGGTGTTTGCGCACCCGGTTTTGAAGTCTGGTATTGGGCATACCTAGCTGGATGAGCACTTACTACGTGTCTAATTATACCCCCGTCTCATCGTGACCTTTTTCAGTTTTAAATTTTAAAATATTTTTACAAATTTTACATCTAGCTACTTGATTCACTACGTCCCTATCAAAAAATATCCATGCATCTGATTTTAATGGTCGGTTTGTTGGACCTCGTCTCATACTAGGGGGAATATGAGGCATTTCAGTTGAAGGTGCACTAGTGAGTGTGTTGTCATCAACATTAGTGGGTGTATTATCTAGATTATCGTCTAAATTAAAGTCTTCTTGAGTTTCAGAAAATAGCTCCTCGTCTAAATCTAATGATATTGTAGGAAAATGTTGAGTATCAACAAAATCACCCTGTGTAGGAATAGGATGACTAGAAGAAGTACCCTTGCCCTTGTTGCCTCTACTAGAAGAAGCACCATTACCCTTAAACATACCTCTTAATCCTTTCATTTTAATTATGATAATAAATAATTAAAGATAATAAAATTAAGTGCGCTAAATAAAATAAACAAATAATATTAATTTAATGAAGGAACGAATGTACCAAACGCCGACGTAACGTCGACGTGTAATCGAGAGGTTGAAAATTGAAACTTTGCTAGATGGAAGATCCTCAAGCTAGTTGCCAACTTCACTCCCAATTCCCAAATGAATAAATAAAATTAAATATTTAGTATACAATGTAGACTTGTAGAGAGATATATTGAGAGATTGTAGGAAGATTTGTGAGAATGATGAAGAGAAAATTAGTTATTTATAGTTGAAAAATTGGATTAAAGTGTAAATATAATAACTTATGGGTTAAAAATAAATATTAAGGGGTAGGGGGTTGGGGGAGGGGGGAGGCCAAAAATGGCCGTTGCACAACGGCCAAAATCTAAAATGGTTGTTGGTGCGACGGTTATTTTTGCAAATGGGGGGTTACGGGCGGGCTCGGGACGGGCTCGGGATTGGCGGGCCTGGGGTGGGCTCAGGACGGGTCGGGATTGGCGGGCCTGGGGCGGGCTCGGGACGAGACATTGTCCCGTCCCGATTTGAGTCCCGCTACCGATTTTTTTAAAAAAATTTTGCGGGTTCGGGGCGGTGTCGGGGAATGACCGGGCCGATCCGGCCCACTGACCAGCCTTACTCATAACATAGGATATACTTAGTATATTAAATGTATATGAGCCTGTATATCTGTATACCATCCATGATTTGACATAATATACATGATTCATATTTTTCATTTGCATAGGATAATATCGGGTGCTTTCTAACAAGTACTTATGTTTTTCCCTTGGCTTGTTCACATTGCATTACACCGAGATGGGACCTTACTGGGGCCATCATTCCATTCAGCTACATTTGAGCGTCCAGGAGTCCTATATACTTAGCCGAGTGGGCTGAGGCCCAATCAAGTCTACTTTGGTTGAATTAAACACAAGGGAAGCTAATATTCGCATTGAAGACCAAGCTATGGGTTAAAATAGCCAACTGGTGGGCTTCGGTATGCCCACCAGCCTAAACTCCCTCATGTTGATTTCTATTTCGCAAATTACATGTATATACATATATATATATATATATATATATATATATATATATATATATATATATATATATATATATATATATATATGTATGTATATATGTATATATATATATATATATATATATATATGTATGTATGTATGTATGTATGTATGTATGTATGTATGTATGTATGTATGTATGTATTTCTTGTATAATAAACATACTTTCATTACTGGTACCTTTTACTTATGGTTATAATCTAGTATAGGCAAACGATATGTAAATCGTTTAGTTTAGATCACCAAATAAATGTTTTTAAAAAATACTTTGTTTAAAATCTAAAAATCTAAATAAAAGGAATGTTTTTAATATAAAAACTGGAAAAAACAGTAAATCAACTTTGAGGAGCTAAATTGAGTATGATTCTAAATTTTGAAATATGTTCAAGTTGAACATGGGTTTTGAAAGGGCAAATGGACTGTAAAAGGACCCAATTGGGCATGAGTGACTTAAATAGATAGGTAGCGATCTTAACTTGGGCTGATTCTTAGTCTGAAAATGAAATTGACTAAACTACCATGTGCATATTATTATGGTGGAAGCCTAAACTCTTTGTTTTAAAATAAAACTTCTGAGTTTGAATGAATGAAATGACAAGTATTTTTCTCGGATTTTAAACACTAAATCAATTTGAATCATTTAAAGCATGCTATAGAACCCGTAGGTCAACTGTATATTACAAATCCTTAATACTAGGGTATTAACACATTCCCCGGAAATCACTTGAACCCTTACCTCGACTCTGATTTAGATAGGATTTTCAAATTTTTGAACAAACCCTTTCACACCGGTTTTGCTAATTTACCTATAAATTAGGTGGCGACTCTAAAATAATTATCTGACTTAGAACACCATACAAACTCTTCGTATCTCTTACGCGCTCACTCGCGTAAAAGTGAACCGTAACAGATAGCGACTCCGCTGGGGATAAACCTAGGTTCTAACCATAAGGGTTCCAATACAACACACTTTTCAAAATTATATAAATTGCTAATGTGTTTAAGTACCGCAATTATAACTGTTATTCATGCATTCATCTTCTGCCAAATGGTACGCACACATACTTGCATCAGTACACAAATGTGATTATGTTGGTTCACGTTGAAGACAGAGTTGGTTTACGGTCGTCCAACAGTTGACAACTGTTCACCATGGGTTGTCTTCTTGGGTCCCTAAGTTATTTGCTAAACCACTCTAGTACAACTAGGACATCGTGAAGCCAAAGCCCTACCGAACTAGCGCATACTGACTTAGACAGGTTTGGGTATCTCAGACCTACTTGGACCTGGCAGGCTGACTCCCTTGTGTCCTGATGGTCTCCGACGCGATGGCACTGCATCCAACTACTTGTTACGTGGAAGCATTTAATGTGCCATATGTGATGAACCATGGCTTCATGAGGGAAAAATTAACCGTGTTCTATTTTGTAGATGCATACAAATCTAAATTTGACATGGTTATCGAGGAACCCGAGATGCTACAAATTTTGTGGTCATAGCTGAGTGTCCCATAGCAAAAGGAAGTAACGAACTGTCTAGGATACCTACCCTCTATTATGACTATGAATTTAAATAACGACTTCTTAGAAGTCTTTATCGGGTATTGGGATAGAGAGAGAATAGTCTTTAGGTTCTACGACTTTGAGATAACCCTGACCCTAGAAGAGATACACTACTTTCAATCAATGTTATCCCCCTCCCATTTTTTGTAAACGAAACAACATCCGACCCGATGTCCCAAGGAGAGATACGTGGGAAGCTCATATCAGGCCTGGTTAGGGTAAGATTCGGGTAGAAGAAATTAAGATATAATTTTTATGTAACCCTAATTACGGAAGGGCCTAATTACCCGATGAGGGATATGTAGGCAGTTTATATAAGATTCGACCCCTATATTATATAAAATAGAATCCTCTTTGTTTTAGGATAGTTTCTGGTTCAATGACGACGTGGTGGAAAATCAACCTTAGCCCTTCCAACCAAAATCCTAAAAACCAAATTGGCCAAAAAGACCAAAATACCCCGAAATGGAAAAATCAATCTAGAGTTCTGATCAAATACATGAGTCTATGTGTCTTATTTGCAACTTATGTGTGATATCTTGCATTTATGATTTCCAACTAATTTATTAACGTCATTTGCTTTTGTGTTTTTTTCTTATTCTTATAGAAAAGAGCCGATACGTTGCGTTACACTGGCATACTTCACTAGATCTAAAGTCGTGCCAACATGCTTAAATCAAATAAAACCAAGCAAACATGACTGGTACTCCCGAGGAAGCCCGTAACAGGAATACTCTAACCATTGAGGACGTAGATCCTTAGGATCTCCAAAACGCCTCGCATACTGAGGACATGATCACTTTTCTATTCAAAAAGATCATCGGCCTTCAAGAACATATCGCCAGAAATGAAGTCATTAACACTGCTAGGGAGGCAACTGCTACTAAGGAAAGAAGGCCTCCACCACTTTTTTCATCTCTGAATTCACCCGTACCTGAACACTTCCCAAATTCTCACGCTAGTATATCATACCAAACACCACCTCCAGTAAATGCCACCCACGTAGCCCGGACCTCCTAATCCGCGCTTACTTTTTAGGAACCACCAGCTTATGCTAATCCTAACATCCACTAAAATAAGACTACCCATACTGCACCCAAAGTTGCGGACACTCCCAAAAGTCTCCCTGCGCACCCCACTGTATCCTTCCATACTCCAATCACTCACATTCACTCTTCACCAGAACTTGATCACTATAAATAGGTGGAAAAGGCATGTAGGTCAGAGCAGGACCAAATGAACAAAGAGATGGAACAAAAAATGATGAATATATTTGAGGTGTCTAACAAGGACTCCAGTAAAGCAACATGACTAAGATATGATGACTTGTGCATGCATCCAGATTTGGATTTTCCAGAGGGCTTCAAGATGCCCAAATTTAAATTATTCAACAGCACAGGAAACCCCAAAGATCATCTGAGAGCTTAGTGTGACCAACCAGGTGATGATAAGGCAATGATAATGAGGCTCTTCAGCCGAAGCCTCATAGGCAAAGCATTTGAATGGTTCATAGCGCAAGATATTCATCGCTGAGACTAATGGGAAGAAATGGCGAAAGCCATTGATTCCGCTTCAATGTGGAAAACGTGCCTAATCGCTACATTTTAGAAATGATTAGACAAAAGTCAACATAGACCTATCGCGAATATGTAAGTAGGTGGAGGGCCGAAGCCACCCGAGTGCAACCTCCGATGAGTGAGAAAGAATTGGTTTCAGCTAGGGATGGCAACGGATAGGATCTGGACCGGATCCTACTGGATCCAGATCCAGATCCATTTCTCATACCTGTATCCAGATCCGGATCCAGATCCATCGGGTCCATAAAAATCATATCCAAATCCAGATCCATCGGATCCACCGGATCCACGGATCGGATCTGGATCCACATGTAAAATTTTTTGAAGGCTGCAGTTTACTTCATGTTCAAAAACTCAAATTGCGGAGACAAATAGGAAGGCTGCAGTTTACTTCAGCACACAAACAAAGTAAAAACATCAACAGTTTGTCCAAAGCCACCGTTACAAACAACCTAGTGTTTCCTCTAACACATGAAAACTTCAATAATATTGTCAAATGAAATTTTATAAACCAAAATACAAAAAGAACACCAAATAACCAAAAGCAGAACATTATATTCTGCAGCTTCTGCTTCCCTTGACCTCCCAGAATCATTTTCTTCTACTTATAATCTGCAGCTTCTGCTTCCCTTGACCTCCAAGAATCATTTTCTTCTACTTATATTCTGCAGTTTCTGCAGTTCTGCAGTTCTGCTTCCCTTGACCTCCCAGAATCATTTTCTTCTACTATTACTATTACATGATTTCATAAGCCAAAAGCTTAAGATTTTTTAGTTTACAACCTCTCAAGAAACAAGGGTAAAAGATCTTGTCCAGTGAGTTGGCATTTCCAGTTTGAGATTTTCAGTTTGGCATTTCCAGTTTGCCAAACTTCATAAACTAGTCTTCAAAATCACTAGTTTCAACGTCATCAACATCCTAAAATAACAAAGAAACAATCATATTAAAAAGAGATTACTAAAAAAAAATCATCTCAATAAATATTTATGATTAAATATATCATTTACCATATCAATATAGTCAACTACTTCTCCTTCTTCTTCAGAATCTTCAGTAACTATCGAACAAGCATGTGTGCCCTCCAAAGTACCTTTATTTGAAAGAAATTGAAAAATAAATAGAAGGTTCATGTTAGGGGAAAAATTGATATTAACATATATGAGAATAATCAATACATAAATAACATATATGAGAATAATCAAATATTATATAAATGAAAAAACAGAACTAACAAAAAGAAGAACTAAAAAAAAGAAGAACTAACAGAGGTTAAAAGGGCCAAAAAAAAAATCGAACTCACCTTGGAATCGGAAGGACATGGACTGACGTCGTATGAGTAGGGATGGCAAGTAGAGAAGATGGTTAGGGACTAGGGTTTTGGTCTTTGGCTCTTTGCCCCTTTCGTATGGAATGAACAATGAAGAGAATGATCGAGAATTCGCGATGGAGTGAACTGAGGAGACTTTGGCATGAACAATGAAGAGAATGATCGAGAATGCGGCTTCTTTTCCTTTAGGTTAGACTTAGGAGTTAGGCATTTCAGCATTTGCCTTTTGTTGGCTTAACATCTATCCAGGCATGGGCTGGGCTTCGGTCCTTTATGGACTTGGGCCTGGCCGAGAAGATTAAAGACTTTAATCTTCTCGGCCAGGCCCAAGTCCATAAAGGACCGAAGCCCAGCCCAAGTCCATAAAGGACCGAAGCCCAGCCCATGCGTGGATAGATGTATAAATGTCTAATCTATTTAATTAAAATACGGATCCACGGGTCGGATCTGGACCGGATACGGATCTTAAATACAAGATCCATATCCAGATCCGATCCATCAGAAACGGATCCGGGTCCGATCCGGATCCGTCGGGTCTAAATTTTGAAGATCCATATCCTATAAAACGGATCTGGATCCACCGGATCCGGACCGGGTCCAGGATCCGCTGCCATCTCTAGTTTCAGCCTTCATCCGATCTCAGGAGTTGGACTGCTATGACCGAATGTTGGCTATGGCTGGAAGACCGTTCACTGATTTAGTCAAGAATAGGAGAGGCCATAGAAGATGGTCACAAAAGTGGAAAGATTATCATCATTTTCAACAAAGATGACACAACAAACTCCGCCGGAGACACAAGAGAGAAAAAAAAGGACGTGGAAGAGGACGTGACAAACGTCTCGAGGAGTCGTAGAAGAGAAGGATCACAGTCATCCTCCGATGTATACCAATCTTCTCCTCCGAGCAATTACATCTCATCACCCTACAACCATGTGCTAGTATATTATGCACAATCGAACTAATAAGCTTTACTAATAGACTACCAAACCCCTATACCCATCTACCAAGCTCCATCTCCAAAATATCATGTTTCTGCACCCGCGTATCAAGCGCCTCAAAACAATCAAAACAGCCATAATCTGTCACCTCCGGCCACATACAACTTTCCACATCTAAATTTTAAGAAAAAACCTCTTCGAATGTTCACTCCACTTTCATAAATGCAAACCAGTCTATTCGCTAAATTAAATGTGGCGGTCTCATCAAAACCGTGCTGCCAAAGCTTGCCAACCCAGGAAGTCACTTTTACAGAGCTGCCCAAACTTGTACTTACCAATTTGAGGGGAATGGGCACCCAATGAAAGATTGCATTAATCTAAAGTGAGAGTTACAAGATTTGATTGACAAACGAGAGAGCATTTTGGAGGTCGTAACGCCAAATATAGATACAAATCCCCTCCTAGATCATGGTGTCAATCATATTCATATGATAGAATGAGAGGAAGATTGGGTTATATGCCAACCATTGGCCCAAGAGGGTATCAAAATATTAGAGCACACGGTCACCTCCCTTAAGCTGCAAGAAAATCCTATTTTTAAGATACTGATCCCAGCTCCAAAGAAGCCCTATATGGTCCAGGTGCCACAAGTAGTCATCCCGTCTCCAAGGAAAGAGCTCGCAGCCGTGGCCCAAGGTATGCCAAGATCGGAGAGATTCTACGCTCCTGAGGAATTGGCGCAAGGAGCGCCCTACAAAGAAATCAATCAAAGAAGGTCCATCACCGATGGGGAAGCCGAGGACTTTTGGTGCAGGATGCAACCAAAAGATTACTCTATGGAGGAATACTTATAGCAAACATCGACCAGAATATCAGTGATGTCACTGCTCTTGAGCTCGACACAACATCGTCAACCTCTAATGAAGGTGGTAGACGAAGTCCACATCCCAACAGGGACAATTAACGAAGCATTGGCCAACATAGTAGAAGTTGTCATAGTAATATCAATAAAAATAAGAATATTATGTGTTATTTTCAATTAACATTTTATTTTACATTTTATCAATTATTCATTTATATTATTGTTGGGCCTTTAAGGATTTTCAACAAAATATTATCTTATGCATTTAGCGAAATTATTCATTTAGTACACTGGCCCAAGTCGGGACCAGAAGAATTTATTCATTAATCGAGGTTATTCATTTATCAAATATGCATTTATGGAGTTTACTTTATGTTAAACTAAAACTTGTCCTAAATCACTTGTATACTAATTAGCTGACTAGTGTCTAGTTAGTGTGTTGTTTACTGTTAATAATTAGTTAATTGTCCTGAGGTGGTTAGCACAATAGCTTAAGTTGGTGTCAACCAAACATTAGGCTATTTTAAGTTATGTGATGTTCATAAAAATGCTATATTAGGCCAGTATAACTCTATAACTTGTCATTATGTGTTACTGTGTCAATTTTGAGCTTGTTTTAAAGTCTATGTGGTTCATAATAGGAAGGTGTCTATTTATGGATGATTGATAGTGTTCTGTGAAAGTTTTAGAAACATATGTTGATTGAAATAATGCATATTATAGTAGCTTTAGGTTGTTCTATGCCATGTATATACTGATCAAGTCAGTAATATGTTAAAGTGCTGATTTAAAGTCTGTTCAGTTAGGGAAAATTGGTATATCATGATTTTGGTTGTTTTGGATTAGCTAAGATGACTGTTAAGTCTAGTTAACTCATATTAGATATTGTGATCATCTATGTGATACTGTCAGTCTATTAAAACCACCAATAGTTCTTACTATGTGTTAACAGGCATGTTTAGCTAAGATTTTTTTGCCTGAGTTTGTCAAAACTGTATATCACTTTGTATACCATGCCTAAATGTCATGCCAGATATGATAGTTGGGCCTAGCCCATTTCTGATGCTTATCCTACCCTCTCTTCTATGCGACTGCTTATTGGGCTTAGACATGTTGTTTTCTCATCCTGTTTCCTTTGTGTGTTATTCAAGTTTGGACCATTTAGTGATTTTGGATTGAACTTCTATTTGTCTTGAGTTGTTTATTTACTTACTTCATGAATTAGTTAAAATGATAAGCTTAGATATCTTCAAACCTGGGTCTTCATTTTCCCCTTTGATTTCCTGTCGTATCTCCATGGAATGGGCCCTTACTAGTCCTATTCCCTTCATAAAGTTAGCCTGCCATTTATTCTGCCGACTGGGCTGAGGCCCAATCATATGTATTTTGGCTGAGAAAAAAAAGAAAGCAAGGGAAGCTAATATTTGCATAGAAGTTCCAGTTATGGATAAAAATAGTTAACTGGTGGGCTTTGGTAGGCCCACCAACCTAAACTCTATCCAATTTTCATGTTTATTTCATTTGTATATATATATATATACAACAACAACATACCAAATGAAATCCCACACCGTGGGGTCTAGGGAGGGTAGAGTGTACACAGACCTTACCTCCACCTTGGTAGGTAGAGCGGTTGTTTTCGGGAGACCCTCGGCTCAAGACAAAGCATAATCATAAGCAAGACAATCAAAACAAAGCAAGAGTAAAGAGTAAAGAAAGAGAAACAATCAGACTCATATAAAGAATTAAAGCAATATAAAGTGCATTCGAATAAGAGGGAGCAGTAGCCAACACAACTAAATAAGCTAAACAAAATACACTAAAGAACACATAGCAGCAGAAATCAAACTACAGTGGATTATAAAGCAATAATGTGCCTATAAGTGTAATAGGCTAACCGGGCATACATTAATAATATTACAACTATCATTTTGTAAGCATAAGTAGGACTACGCTCGAGTACCTACTATTCTTCTACCTTAATCTGTGTCCTCCACAACCCCCTATCTAAGGTCATGTCATCAGTAAGTTGCACATGCGCCATATCCCGTCTAATCACCTCTCCCCAATACTTCTTCGGCCTACCTCTACCCTCCTGAACCCGTCCATAGCCAACCTTTCACACCTCCGCACTGGGGCATCTGTGTCTCTTCTCTGCACATGCCCGAACCATCTCAACCTCGCTTCCCGCATCTTATCATCCACCGAGGCCACTCCCACTTTCTCCTGGATATCATCATTTCTAATCCAATCTATCCTTGTATGCTCACCCATCCATCTGAACATCCTCATCTCCGCAACTTTCATCTTTTATATGTGCAAAGTCTTGAATGGCCAACACTCCGCCCCATACAATATAGTCGGTCTAACCACCACCTTGTAGAACTTTCCTTTACATTTTGGTGGCACCTTTTTGTCGCACAAGACTCCAGAGCGTGCCTCCATTTCATCCACCCTGCCCCAATACGATGTGTGACATCGTCATCAATCTCTCAATTTCCTTGGATAATGGTCCCTAGGTACTTGAAGCTTCCTTTCTTTAGAATGACCTGAGTATTAAGCCTTACCTCCACGCCTGTCTCAGGGTCGCTCCCGATACTGAACTTGCACTCCAACTATTCTGTCTTGGTCCTACTCAACCTGAACTCTTTAGACTCTAGAGTCTCTCTCCAAACCTCTAGCTTGGCGTTCACTCCACTGCGAGTCTCATCAATCAGGACTATGTCGTCTGCAAATAACATACAACATGGTACTTCCCTTTGGATTTATGGTGTCAGTCCGTCCATCACCAAGGAAAATAGGAATGGGCTAAGAGTTGATCCCTGATGTAGCCCCATCATCACTGTGAAGTGCTCCGAGTCTCCTCCTACTGTCCGTACTATAGTCTTGGATCCATCATACATATCCTTGATCACCCTAGTGTACGCTATAGGTACACCTCTAACCTCCAAACATCTCTATAGAACCTCCCTAGGGACATTGTCGTATGCCTTATCGAGGTTGATGAAAACCATATTTAAGTCTTTCTTCCTCTCTCTATACTGCTCCACTAACCTCCTAATAAGATGGATGGCTTCTGTGGTCAGACGCCCCGACATGAAACCAAACTGGTTCTCGAAAATAGACGCGCATCTCCTCACCCTCATCTCCACGACCCTTCCCACACTTTCATTGTGTGGCTTAGTAGATTGATACCCCTATAGTTATTGCAACTCTTAATATCACCTTTGTTCTTGTACAAAGGGATCATTGTACTCCACCTCCATTCTTCGAGCATTCTCGTCGTCTTAAAAATGATGTTAAACAACTTAGTCAACCACTCCAAACCTGCCATGCCTGCGCTCCTCCAAATTTCCACTGGGATCTCATCAGGCCCCGTCGCTCGTCTCCTTCGCATTCTGCGAATAACACCTGTAACCTTATCAACCTCAATGCTCATACAATACCCAAAATCTCTGTGCCTACAAGAATGCTCCAGATCTCCCAGCACAATGTCTCCATCTCCTTTTTCATTCAAGAGTTTGTGGAACTAAGACTGCCACCTCCGCCTAATATGCGATTCCTCCACCAGTACTTTGCCGTCCTTGTCTTTGATGCACATCACTTGATCCAAGTCACGGACCCTCCTCTCCCTTGTCTTAGCTAGTCTGTACAACTTTTTATCCCCGCCTTTCTCCTATAATTCCACATACAGACGTTCGAAAGCCGTCATTTTTTGCCGATGTAACTGCTAGCTTTGCCTCCTTCCTCGCCATCTTATATAATTCTCTATTTGTCCACTTCTCCACCTCATCTCTGCTTTCTACCAATTTCACATACGCCACTTTTTTCGTTTCCACCTTCTCTTGAACTTCATCATTCCATCACCAAGCCCTTTGATGTCCACCACAATAACACCGCGAGACTCCTAGAACTTATCTGGTTACCTTACGAATACAACTGGCCGTCCTGTCCTACATACCGGTCGCATCCCCACTACTCCCCCAAGCCCCCTTGGCCATCAACCTCTTCCCCATCTCCTTTGCACTAGCCATGGTCAAATTCCCCCATTTGATTATTAACTGTCATCCATAACCCTCATCTTCTTCTCCTACTTGATCTCCTAATCCATCACCAAAAGCTTATGTCGGCTTGTAGGATCCTCCTTCGGAATAACCTTACAGTCTTTACAAAGACCTTTGTTAACCTTCCTAAGGAGCAAAAAGTCTATCTGAGTCTTAGACACTGAACTACGGAAAGTCACCAAGTGTTCCTCCTTCTTCAGGAATCTAGAATTGGCTATCACTATCCCAAAAGCTCTAGCGAACTCCAAAAGTGAGACGCCTCCCCCATTCCTGACCCCGAGTCCAAATCCTCCATGCACGTCGTCATAACCCCCTGGAAGTGGCCCGATATGTCCATTGAAACCCCCTCCTACAAATAACTTCTCAGTGGGTGATATACCTCCCACCTCTTGAAACTTATTATGGTTGGGAACTAGGATAGGCAAAATAATACGTATGTTGTTCAGTTAGAATTGCCTAATTAATTTTAGGACTTGCATAAAATTTGGAATAAAAAATTGATGAATAATTGGTCTATTCTTGAAATTTGAAAATAATTTGTTTTTTTAAAGAATTTAGTTTGGACTTTGAGAAATGCTAATTTGGGCTTTTAAACAGAATTGGACTGATATTTGGACCTAAACCTTGGGTATGAATGACTTGAATTGACTGCATGGAAAACTTATTTAAATTATAGGTCGGGATAAGCCCAATAGGAAAAAATGATTTTCAAATAAAATCATCTTGGGCTTGAATTAAGTTAAGAGTTTGGAAAGTTAGACTATGACTTTGACTTGGGCATTGTAGCATGTTGAGAATAAAAAGGAAACCATTTTTGTTATCTCTTTCCAAACCCAACTTGTCATTTTAAACGGAATTATACCACTTTTGAGACTTGAAAAAGATTTTGAAACAAAGGTTCAAGTATAAATAATCAAAATAGTTGAACTAAATGTGGAGTTCTACTCAAATTTGCATTTGAGTGTTCTTAGTTCGAAAACTAAACTGATTAAATATCTCATGTATATCGTTTTGGCGGAAGTTTAAAACTCTATGTTTTAAACAAAACCTTGAGTTTTTTTAATACATGAGAATAACGATTTACTTGGCGGATCTTCAAAAACTAAAGCAATTTAAATCATTTTTAAAGCATGCTATAGAGTCTGTAGGTCAACCGTATTCTACAGATCCTTAATATCGAGATGCTAACACTTTCCCCAGGGGATCACCAGAACCCTTACCTTGACTCTGGTTTAGATAGGATTTTTCAAACTTTTGAATAAACCATTTCACACTGGTTTCTTAATTTACCTATAAATTAGACGGCAACTCAAAACATAATTATCCAATTTAGGGCACCATTCAAATTCTTAGTAGCTCTTTATGCGCTCGCTCGTGTAAAAAGTGAATCGTAACACTGTCCGCTATGTTATGAACCATGGTGCATTATGATATATAGCCTGAGAGTGGATGATGATGCCCGCCATGTCACGACCCATGGTGCATTGTTTGAGATATCTATTCTCTGAGTTAAAAAGGATTGCGAACCCCAGTATGATTCATTACAGAACATAGGTGACCCCCCATGTTAAACAAATTACTATGCTCAATGACACTTATGTCTATGTTTCAGTTTTATGTTCCTATTATATAATGTTCTTGCTTATTATTTTATTTGCTTTACATACAGTACAATTCAAATGTGCTAACGTCCCTTTGTCCGGGGCCTGCACTTCACAATACATGTATTGAGTTTCAGGACAACTGACATGCACTTTAGGACTTCACTTGTATCAGTTATTGGTGAGCCCCATCTCATTCAGGGTGTCAATTGGTTATTTTTCATGACTTTATTTTAGAGTAGAGGTATACCAGGGCCTTGTCCTGGTAAACAGTTTCGCAGTCAGATTCATATTTTAGGGGTTTCATAGACTAGTCTAGTAAGCATGACATGACAGTATTGTTTTCAGACTTATCATGTTTTATTCAGATATTTTCACTATGATATATCAAATTATATTTCAGTATTCAGTTTGCATTTTTTATTATCATTATCATTTCATGCTTTCGATGCCCATATTGATTCAACAACCATGTGGTTCGCTCGGTCACATGCAGTCAGGCACCGAGTGCCATGTTTTGCCCAAGTCATGGTTCGGGACGTTACACAAAAAGTCCCAATATGGAAATCCTAGAATTTACCCAAAAATCAAATTGGTTTTTATACTCAATTTAAGTCCCACAACATGATTATCCAACATATTCCATCACTAATTCATAATAATCGAAGTAATCTAATCCATAAACACCATTTAAATCAATAATTTAACTCTCTTAATCTCATAAGAACTTACAACTCATCTTTCCCAACTTATAAACATACTATATCACCATTAAAGTACTTAGAAACATAAAACCAAATCACAAAGTATGGAATTTCTTACCCCAAAGATGATACACTCTTATTCTTCAGAAAATACTCTACTGGTGGCTCTAGGTTTGAGGGTTTCTATTTTGAGAAAAGAATTATGACCTAGGGAATTAAATAGGACACCTGAGCTAGTGATTTTTCCCAGAAGAATCGACTCCGCTGGTGTGGATTCCATCCCGCGAAATTCACCCTCACTAAGGTGGTGTCACTTGACACCTCGCCATAGCGCCACAGCGCACCCGAATCTGCAGAGGCGCATCTGTCCCTGCGAAAGTCCCATTTACCAAGGTGAAAACTTAACAATTACCAAATCCCCACTTCTGCGAGTCAACCTCCTGCCGATGCGGACACACAGAAGTAGACAGCAGTGTCGCCGAGGCGGACACCAGCAACAATGAAATCAAACCAAACTTCCACCAATCACCCAAAACACTCCTGAGATCTCCCGGACTCAAAGTAGACATGCTCGTTTAAGATAAACAGTGCTAGGAACTCACTCATACCCTCGGATTTCCCATTTAACTGAGCTAGAACATACTTTTCTAAAAACTAACCCGGAATAATAAAAATTCTAAATATTACAAATAAGGCCATAAATACATCTGATTATCTCGAAAAGTGAAACAATGACTCGACTAAGTCATAAATGACCCTCTGGAGCTCTCGGAAGCGACGAAACCCGAAAACGAGCCCATCAAAAAGTCAACCTTGAGTCAAACTATCCAACTCTCAGGTCTAGTTTTTTTTTCATCCAAAACTCATATAAATGGACCTTGAGATCTGTGCCACCCATCTCCGCGCATCACAAACCCCACATAGAGACTACATGAAGAGTAAAATAGGCAACTAAGGGTCTTAAGCTGAAAACGACTGGACATATCTTTAGAAAAGGAAAAGTTGAGAAGTATTGAAGAAAAGTATTAAAAGTTTTTACATCCATAATTTCCATAATTAAAACCACAACAAAAATTCAAACCAAGATACCAAGTAGGAGGTTTTAAATCTTCTGTCGTGATAACTAAATCTCAAACTCTGTTCGTGACTATCATTAGTTGTTCATAATGGGTCTCGTCCCTTAAAGAATAAGCTAAGAGCCCTTGAATAGATGTTCGAGAGGAAAAAACCCGGAGGAGATTATTTTTTTGATCTAGTAGTATCCTAGAGATTGTAACTCATATCCTCTCTTCATACTAAATATTATAATTTGTGATCTTTTTCTTATCTTGAATTATTTAATTGATTGATTTAAATGATAAAAGATTATATCTATAACATTTTTGAGAATCATCTTTTTGGCTTGATAATTAATCGAGTTCATAATCATTTATTTTTTATAATGAATATTTCAAAACTTTGCAATACAAAGTGTTATTAGACCATTTTATGGGGTATTAGCTATGAAAATAAATATATAAAATGTGTAAAAAATTATCCATATACTACTTAAGAGTGAGTAAAAAGAAAATTTGTGCAAATTGCAGGTGAATGCACGCATTATGCAAAAAATCCTATACATTCATGATCGTATTTTAAATCTCGTCATTCTTTTCCAAATATAAATAGAATTAGTCCCATTCTTTTAATTTGAGACAAATGCAAGGATGTGTTTGGTATGATGGAAAATATTTTTCGAAAACTGTTTTCCTTAAAATAATAAAATCTTAAAAATTTGATGAAAAATATTTTGCTGACCAATAAAAAACACACCAACGCATCCCCTACCTGCCCACCAAATCCACCCCCACCACTACCCAACTCCACCTACCACCTAACCCCCACCCCCACCTACCCCTACGCCTTCCCCACCCACTCTACCACCCCCACTCACTACCCTCATCCCACCTACTTGTAATAACCCGTTTGGTAGTTTGGCACTTTCCAACTTAATTTTTCTAAATCACCCGTTTCATGATCTGAATTTGACGTTTATAGCTCGCGCGGTAGGGTGGCATGCTTTCCGAGGTATATCAGATTAGTTTCGAAAATAAAATCATAAGTTAGAGCTTTCTTGAGTTTCAGAATTGAAAGGTTTGACTAAAAGTTGACTTTTGGGTAAATGTGTCCGTATTCGAGTTTCCTCGATTTTGTTAGATCCGGAACATCATTGATGACTTAGTCGAGTCTTTGATTCGAGTCCCGAGGCTTTCGGTTGCGTTTTGGGTACCTAGTTGCCTAAGTTTGGAAATTGAGAAAGTTAGGATGTTTTTGTAGAAAACGCATCTTAATGATATTGGATTAGTGTTTCGAGTGAGAGACCAAGTTAGTAGCATCGTTTATACTTATAAGTAGCACGCTTGGTTTTTATCCGTGAGGTTTTGGATGAGGTAAGGGTGTTCGTTTGAAGTTTGAAACATTTTTGGGAGTTGCTGGTTCTGGTGCCTCGCACCTGCACACGTTGGGCCGCACCTGTGAAGTCGCAGATGCGATGTATCGCTGCATCTGCGAAGTTTGGGATTAGGGCGGGGTTTGCACCTACGAGGGTTTGGCTGCAGGGGCGATGTCGCACCTGCACATTCTTATTCGCACCTCCGAGCTTCATAAGTAAATAAAATCTTGCACCTGCGGGGATTTCTGCGCAGATGCGACGTCGCACCTACGACACTTTTTCGCAACTTCGCTATATATGGGAAGACTTAAGGGTTTCTTTTCTACTTCGAATTCATTATTTTAGAACACAATTTTGGGAGCATTAAAGCTCGATTTTGGGCGATTTCAAGGAGAAATTCTTATCAAATCTTGGGGGTACGTTACTCAACCTAAATCTTTCATTGATTCCTTCCATTATTAGATAGTTTTATGCTTTATTTGGATGGAGAAATCTAAGGTTTAGTCTCAAATTTTAAGAGGTCGTTTTTCATGAAATTAAGTGCCAAGATTGGGACTTTTTACTAGATACTTTGGGATCTTGTTTAACTAAGTCTTGGGTAATCGAATTTTAAAATAAAATTCTGATTTTACCCTTGTGGACCTGGATCACTTTTTGAGTTTCTATTAGGATGATGATAATATAGGTATCAATAGATTCGTATTTTAACATAGATTATATATTTGATAGACTTTGATCATTCGGAGACACTTCGAAGAGGAAAGATACCGGCTTAAGGGTTCGTGGCTCCTACTCGACTCTTAGGTAGGTTACGGTTTATCTTTAGACTCCGAAGGAAGAACGCATATCGTTTATAAATATTGAAGGAGTATTAGGCCTGTCAGGGGGTCATACCTTAGTGGTTACGATGAATACTCGGGTGGTTACTGATATATACTATTGGGTATTATTGTAGTGATTGGCGGAAAATACATGATAGGCCTTCAGGAATGGTTGTGGCAATAAATCCATTTAGATTGGTATGACTGTTATTATGGGGGCTATGATAGTCAGACTTGACTTGTAATTGATATGATTAATTTACTTCCATCATCATTCTTTATCCTATATAATTGTGGGAGAGGATTAATTAAACATATGAATTATTATATGAACTTGTTAGAATCATGCATTCACATCCTATACCTTGATACTGTTGGCATGAGACATTATTCAAATTACATTCATTTCATGCCCTGTGATATTGTGGATGATCTATGAAAGAATGAGTTCTGAATCGGTATAAGATTGAGATGAAGGAAAGTTGATATTCTCACAGTCCGGTGATAATGTCGGCGGTACAATGAGTGATCATTGTCCAAAGGCCAAAGACCTCAGGTGATACAATGACATGTATATGGACCTCGCGAGTCTCTCATGGGTCATGACTAGACGAAATGACCGCTAGCATGTGTATACTGGTTTATTTAAGTTGGCCAATGAATTACATTCATACATTTCATATCATATGCATTCACTTTCCCTCTTATGATCTATATGCTTACATGTTCCATAATTGTTCATAATTCTGTGGATAGAATTGGAAGTAGCAGTAGAGTTCATGAAGTAGGAGTTAGATTCAATATTTATTTGCTTTATACGTGCTTTCTTTATTGTCGGCCTATAATACCTATGAGTACGTGTGTTTGTACTCATACTACACTTGATGCATCTTTGTTTGGATGCATATACTAATCCCCATTCCAGCTTCATATCTCGTGGATGATCGCGAGGGGCACTTTTCAAGACTTTCAGGGTGAGCTACATGGCTACCGTGGCCCCTGAATTCTCCTCTTATTACTTTCTATATTTTGATCTTCAAACAGATAGTTTAATTTCGTCCTACGGGACATGTATTTCATCTTCTGATTTTTAGAGCTCTTGTACCTTCAAACTAGATTTTGGGGATTGTATTGGTTGGTTTTCTAATATGTATGACAAATTTAAGTTTATGGTATTTTATCTAACTTTTATTTCCGTTGTTGAAAATTTGAATCTTTAAAAAGGGGATGGTTTGCCTACCGATGTAATAAGTGTAGGTGCTATCATGACCACTAATTTGGATCGTGACACTATCCCCTT
The DNA here is from genome assembly GCA_029783415.1 of Anisodus acutangulus. Taxonomy (NCBI): domain Eukaryota; kingdom Viridiplantae; phylum Streptophyta; class Magnoliopsida; order Solanales; family Solanaceae; genus Anisodus; species Anisodus acutangulus. The sequence goes on from CM056490.1 coordinate 19,270,582, forward strand.
GCCTACCTCCACCTAACACCCCACCTACCCTTTACCATCAAAAGTTGCACTTCGAATTCAAAAATTTCAAAGAGTTTTGAATATATGCAAATGCTCTTAAAATGATATTTTCCAACTTGTGTACCAAACACAAGAAAATGAGTAGAAAAATCACTTATTTTTTGAGAAAATATTTTGGTCATACCAAAAACACTCTAAGTTTTCCCCTAATTCTTTTACCAAGAGTAAATTCCCTAAAAAGTCATCCATGTATTGAGAATTGCCTCATAATATCACTATTATTTCTTTTAGGACTAAAATATCACTCAACTATCATTATTTTCCTCAGAATATACTAGACACACAAAACACTCATTCTCTCCTAGTTGGAATGCCATGTCACATAAACATATATTTTTATAATAATAAATTTATTTAACTTTTCCAATCCATTTAACTCTACCTAATTCAAACTCATTTAACCAACCAACCTGTGTCTTATACCCATTTAACCCAGTTAGAAAATATAAAACAAGCTAACTTTTATAGCTAATTTTTTTCTCACCTAAATAATAGCTACTACTACTACAACAACAACAACAACATACCTAGTGAAGTCCCATAACGTGGGTCTGGGGAGGGCTGAATGTACGCATACCTTACCTCTACCTTGGTAAGTAGAGAGACTATTTCCGAAAGACCATCGACTCAAGAAAAAGCATACGCACAAGCAAAGCACGAGAAATGGTCAGACCCGGACAAAAAAATTAAAGTAGTATGAAAATGATAGTAACAAACGCGAATAAGCCATGATAAAGCATTCTGACAAAGAAGTAGTAACTAACGCATGTAAATAAGTAAACAAAGTACACGAAAGAACATACAACAGTAGAAATCAAAGGACATGGAATTATAAAATAATACTGCGCCTACTAGTATGATAGGCTAAACAGAGCCAAAATAGTGACACTACAACTACTAGTATGTAAGCAAGAGTAGGACTACGCTCAACTACCTACTACCCTTCTACCCTAATATGTGTCCTCCACAACCCCCTATCTAAGGGCATGTCCTCAGGAAGTTGAACCTGCGCCATATCCCGTCTAATCACCTCTCCCCAATACTTCTCAGCCTACTTCTACCCCTCATGAACCCGTCCATTTCCAACCTCTCATACCTCCGCACTGGGGCATTTGTGCCTCTCCTTTATACATGCTCAAACCATCTCAACCTCACTTCCCGCATCTTATCATCCATCGAGGCCACTCCCACTCTGTCCCGGATATCATCATTTCTAATCGTATCCCTCTTTGTATGCCCACATATCTATCTCAGCATCCTTATCTCCTCAACTTTCATCTTTTGGATATGCGAAGTCTTGACTGGCCAACACTCTACCCCATACAACATAGTATGTCTAACCACCACCCTATAGAACTTTTCTTTAAGTTCTGGTAGCATTTTTTTATCGCACAAGACTCTAGATGTGAGCCTCTATTTCATCCACCCTGGACCAATATGATGTGTGACATCATCATCAATCGCTCCATTCCCATGGATAATAGTAGGGCTGGCCAGTGGGCCGGGACGGCTCGACCCCGTCTCGAGCCCGCCCCGGTCCCGCGTAAAAAAAAAAAAAATAGTAGCGGGACTCGAACTCGGGATGGGACAATGTCTCGTCCCGCCAGACCCGAACCCGCCCGTCCCGACCCCGAGCCCGACCCCGCCCGAGAGCTCCCCCTTTGCAAATATAGCCGTTGCACCAACGACCGTTTTAGATTTTGGCCATTGGGCAACTGCCATTTTAGGCCTCCCCCCTCCCCCAACCCCCCTACCCCTTAATATTTATTTTTAACCCATAAGTTATTATATTTAGACTTTAACCCAATTTTCCAACTATAAATAACTCATTTTCTCTTCATTTTTCTCATAAATCTTCCTACAATCTCTCTAATCTCTCAATATATCTCTCTACAAGTCTACATTGTTTACTAAATATTCAATTTTATTTATTCATTTGGGAATTGGGAGTGAAGTTGGCAACTAGCTTGAGGATCTTCCATCGAGCAAAGTTTCAATTTTCAACCTCTCGATTACACGTCGACGTTACGTCAGCGTTTGGTACATTCGTTCCTTCATTAAATTATTATTGTCTGTTTATTTTATTTAGCGCACTTAATTTTATTATCTTTAATTATTTATTATCATAATTAAAATGGAAGGATTAAGAGGTATGTTTAAGGGTAAGGGTAAGGGTGCTTCTTCTAGTAGGGGAAACCAGGGCAAGGGTACTTCTTCTAGTCATCTTATTCCTACACAAGATGATTTTGTTGATACTCAACATTTTCCTACAATACCATTAGATTTAGACGAGGAGCTATTTTCTGGAACTGAAGAAGACTTTAATTTAGACGATGATCTAGATGATACACCCACTAATGTTGATGACAACACACCCACTAGTGCACCTTCAACTGAAATACCTCCTATTCCCCCTAGTATGAGACGAGGTCCAGCAAAACAACCATTAAAATCAGATGCATGGACATTTTTTATAGGGACGTAGAGAATCAAGTAGCTATACGTAAAATTTATAAAAATGTTTTAAAATTTAAAACTGAAAAAGGTCACGGTGGGACGGGGGGTTTAATTAGACACGTAGTAAGTGCTCATTCAGCTAGGTATGCCCAATACCAGGCTTTAAAACCGGGTGCGCAAACTCCCGCTCCATCGGGACAAGGTTCACATACTGATATTGTTCCGGACCAAGTACAGGGTCAAATAACCCTATGATGGGGGGAATTGTAGGCCCTAAATACAATAAACATAGAGATAAGGAAGCAATATCAAAATTAGTTGCTGTGGAGGGTTTACCTTTTTCATTTCCTTCATCTCCCGGTTTTATTCATTACATTAGAGATATATATAATCCTGCTTTTAACGGTTTTCCTAGATCAACTGTTAAGAGAGATGTATTTAAATTCGCGCATGAATATCAACAATATTTACGTTATTCATTATATCATTTTAATGGCAAAGTATCTATCACGTCTGATATAGGTCGTAGTACTAACGGCCATGATTATTTAACTGTAACTTGTCATTGGATAGATTATAAATGGTCTATGCAAAAACGTATCTTAGCGTATAGATATATAGATGATAGGCACACTGGTACTTTTATTGCAGATAATATTTATCAAGTGTGCCATTATTACGGAATAACCGATAAAATTATGACTATTACATTAGATAACGCTTCTTCTAACAATTACGCAATTACAATTTAAAAAAATAGTTTAACTCCATCTTTTCCATATCATTTTCATATAAAATGCGCGTGCCATATATATAACTTAGTTGTAAAGGATGGTCTATCACTTTTTGAAGACATTCTTAGTAAAATACAATTTGCTATAAACTTTATTTTTAAAAGTAATAAAGTACAACGTAGAAAAGAATATAAAAAAACTTGTCACGATTGTGGACTATCTTATAGAAAAATTTCACAAGAAGTATCCACTAGGTGAAATTCTTTATACGAGCAACTGCTTATTGCTTATGACTATAGAAAACCTATAACTTTATTTTTTAACTCTCATAATCAAAATCCAGCTGATATGATTGTAGATAGTGATTGGGTAAAAATTTCCGAACTTATTGTATTTTTAGAGAAATTTTTTCAAGCAACAAAAGAATTTTCCAGTATATATTATCCTACTATTTCAACTATGTTGTTTTATATAACTCTAATATTTTTATTACTTAGTGAATATATGGAAAAACCAACTTATATGACAGTTATTAAAAATGTTTGTCAAAATAAAAAAATGTTTTATTCCTATTCCCACTATTTATATTATTGGTTCTGTATTAAATCCGACTATTAAAATAGACGGTACTAAATCACTAATTGAAACTATTTACGATTGTATAGAAGTACTACCACCTCCAAGTCCCAAAAATCTAAATCACCCACCACCTATTGAACAAATTAAAGAAGAAGTGTTGTCTAACGTAAAACACCAATACAAAAAAATATATAGATTTTATCAACAAGGAAATGCTAGTAACTTACCGGCTTCCATACCATCTTCTTCATCTTCAACACAACCTCACAAAAGGCATGCTGTTTCTGCGGCTAGTATTGAATGCCTCAGAAAAAGAATGTGCGGTCGTACCTCTACTACTAACCAAATTAGCGAGTTGGATATTTTTGTTTTGCAGGATTCTGTACCGTACCAAGAAGTTATCAATGAAGATGGACATGAAGACTTGCTGAAATACTGGAGGGGGAATGAGAAGACCTTTCCGACACTTTTATTGATGGCCCGAGATGTTTTGAACATGCAAGTGTCATCAATTGCGTCTGAAAGCACTTTTCTGCCGGTAGATATCAAATAGGAGACCACAGACACTCATTAGCCGGAGATAGCTTGGAAATTGCAGTACTATTCAGAGATTGGATACGAGCGGAGCGGAGAAGGTGCGGTCAACCGGAGATCAACGAAGAAGAAGATGAAAACTACAACGAAATCTTATCCGAAGGTGGTGGAAGCGATGTGGATCAATTTGACCAACAAATACCAATTCCAACCGAAGAACCACAGGAAATCATCAAGCAATTAGAACAGGTTTTTTTGAGAATATAATTTTTTTAATTGCAATTTTATTATGTAATTTGCAACTTTTGGACAACACCACAAAGTTGCAATTTAGATTTTAGACAATTGTATTTGTATTACAAAAAAATCATATGTCTATTAAATAATATAAGAGGCACAAAAACAGCCTTGGGATATTTTTATTACACTATCCCGACCCCGCCCCGACCCCGCACCGACCCGATTCCGACGGGATCGGGACGGGACTGGAGCAAGTCCCGCCAGACCCCGCCAGACCCGAGCCCGGCCCACTGGCCACCTCTAGATAATAGACCCGAGATACTTTAAGCTTTCTTTCTTTGGAATGACCGGAGTATCAAGCCTCACCTCCACGTCTGTCTCATGGTCACTCTCATTACTGAACTTACACTCTAAGTATTTTGTCTTGGTCTTACTCAACATGAACCCTTTAGACTCTACAGTCTGTCTCCAAACCTCCAGCTTAGCGTTCACTCCACTGCGAGTCTCATCAATCAGGATTATGTTATCTACGAATAACATACACCATCGCACCTCCCCTTGAATTTGTCATGTCAGTCCATCCATCACCAAGGAAAATAAGAATGAGTTAAGAGCTGATCCCTGGTGCTACCCCATCATCACTGGAAAGTGCTCCGAGTCTCCTCCTACTGTCCGTACCCTAGTCTTGGCTCCATCATTCATATCCTTGGTCGCGTTAGTGTCCACCAAAGGTACACCTTTAGCCTCCAAAAATCTTCATAAAACCTCTCTAGGGACTTTGTTGTATGCCTTCTCGAGGTCGATGAAAACCATATGTAAGTCTCCCCTATCCCTATACTGCTTCACCAACCTCCTAATAAAATGAATGACTTCTGTAGTCAAATGCCCCGGCATGAATCTAAGCTGGTTCTCAGAAATAAACACGCATCTTCTCACCCTCATCTCTACAACCATTTCCCAAACTTTCATAGTGTGGCTTACCAGCTTCATACCCCTATAGTTATTGCAACTCTAGATGTCACCTTTGTTCTTGTATAAAGGAATCATTGTACTTCACCTCCATTCTTCAGGCATTCTTGTCATATTAAAAATGACTTTAAACAACTTAGTCAACCACTCCAAATATGTCATGCCTACGCTCTTCCAAAATTCAATTGAGATCTCATCAGGCCCAGTCGCTTGCCTAGTGCGCATCCTGTGAACACTACCCTTAACCTACTCAACCTTAATACTTCTATAATATCCAAAATTCCGGTACCTTCCGGATTGCTCCAGATCTCCCAGCACAATGTCTCTATCTCCTTCTTCGTTCAAGAGTTTATGGAAGACTGCCACCTCCGTCTAATATGTGCGTACTCCACCAATACTTTTCCGTCCTCATCCTTGATGCATCTTACTTGATTCAAGTCATGGGTCCTTCTCTCCATCTCCTTAGCTAGTCTGTACAACTTCTTATCCCTATTTTTTTTTCTCTAATTCCATATACAGGCGCTCAAAAGCCGTTATTTTTTCCACTGTAACAGCTAGTTTTTCCTCCTTCCTCACCATCTTATATAATTTCCTATTCGTTCACTTCTCCACATTATCCTTGCTTTCTACTAATTTCGCATACGCCACTTTCTTTGCTTCCACCTTCGTTTGAATTTTACCATTCCAGCATCAGTCCCATCGATGCCCACCACGGCTACCCCGCGAGACTCCTAGCACTTCTCTAGCTACCTCTCGAATGCAACTGGCCATGCTGTCCCATATACCGGTCGTATCTCCACTACTCTCCCAAGCCCCCGGGCCATCAACCTCTCCCCCATCTCCTTTGCACTAGCCAAGGTCAAATTCCCCCATTTGATTCTTAGCTTGTCATCCATAACCCTCATCTTCTTATCCATCTTGATCTCTAAATCCATCACCAACAGCTTATGTCGGGTTGTAAGATACTCACTCGGAATAACCTTGCAGTCTTTACAAAGACCATTGTCAACCTTCCTAAGGAGCAAAATTCTATCTGAGTCTTAGCCACCGAACTACGGAAAGTCACCAATTGCTCCTCCTTCTTCAAGAACCTCGAATTGGATATTACCATCCCAAAAGATTTAGCAAACTCTAAAAGTGAGACGCCTCCCCCGTTCCTGTCCCTGAGGCCAAAGCCTCCATGCACGTCGTCATAACCCCCAGAAGTGACCCGACATGTCCATTGAAATCCCCTCTTACAAATAACTTCTCAGTGGGTGGTATACCTCCCACTACCTCATCCAAATCCTCCCAAAAGCTCCTTTTATCCTCCTCGTCCATGCCCGTCTATGGCGCGTAAGCACTAATAATGTTCATAGTGAACCCTCCAACTACCAACTTAATCGCCATCATCCTGTCATTGACCCTCATAATCTCTACCACCTGATCCCTTAACTCACTGTCTACTAAAATGCCTACCCCATTCCTATACTCCGACCTACTCAGAACCATAACTTATACCCGTCCACATCCTTAGCCTTAGGTCCTACCCATTTGGTCTCCTGGACACATGCTATATTAATCCTCATCTTCTTAAGAGCTTTAACTAGCTCTATGGACATCCCCGTTAAAGTTCCTATATTTCAAGATCTTATTCTCAGCCTAGCATCACTCTTACCCCAGTTACCCCCTAACCCTCGCCCCCGTCCCCGACCGAGAACATGATCATAGTATACCATCATTCACTAAAGCCACTAAAGCAAATATAAACTAATCAATGATTTACCCTAAAACAAGCAAAAACCAATGTGAAGATATAAGTTAACAAGAATCTAGATGCAAGTCGAGCCACTACGACAAATATGATATAACTAAAGAGAAGACGAGTAAAGGCAAGAATGTAGAGTCAATATTCAATACAGTAAAGCAGGCAAAATTTAACTAAGAAGATAAGGACAAAGAATGAATACGAGCACCTGGAGGTACCAACTCTAGGTGAATCGAACTTGTTCGCCGCCAAAAATCACTATTCAACGACGAAAATTACTGTTCTCTGTCGGAAAATTATTGTTCACCGCCGGAAGTCACTGTTCATTGCCGGAACTTGCCAAAAACTTGTGTAACTATGCAAACCTGCCTGAAAACATACTGGAGGGTTTCTGGTTGCAGAGTAGAGAAGACAAAAAAGAGAATATAAGAGGATACATTTGCTTTGAAATAGCTTGCCGTTGTACGATCGGCGTGCACCTTTCGATCTTGCGGCGGGTAGTCTTGGCGATTAGCGAAAGATAGAAAGAAAGAAAGAGGAAAGAGCGGTGAGACAAAGAGGAGATGGTGGAGAGAGAAAGAGGAGGGGACAATGGAGGGACGGTGGAGGGACCAGCGTATCAGGTCACCGATCGGAAAAATGAGGGGTGTCAGGTTAGTTCTTACCGTTGAGAAGGGTTCACCGTCGGGGGTAACGGGGTGGGGTTAGAGGTTCTTACCGTTGGTGGTATAGGAGAGAGGAGAGAGAGAGAAATAATAGCTACTAGACCACAAAAATTGAAACGGAAAGCCTCCTATTTCATTAAAGTGTAGAAGATGATATAATTTCTAATATTTGACGTTGTATTGGAGTGATTTTCTTAAAATTAGGATTTTTTTCTGTTTGCTTATTTTTTTGATCGGATATTTCTGCTTGTTTGTGTCTTAATCTGCTTATTCTGTTTGAGTCTATGATTTGTGTATTTGTGTTATTTAATATCTTCTTGTGTGTTTTCCCAGAATCATGAAGAGATTGAAGAAATGGGAGGCTTTTTGTTTTAATTTTAATTGTGTGGTAGTTATTATTTAGATCTGAAGAAAATCGGGTATAAAAATTAACTTGTTTGATGTTTTCGAACCGGGTTAAATGGGTATAAGTGATGATTTAGTTAGTTAAATGGATTTGAGTTGGGTTGGATTGAGTTAAATAAATTTATTACTTAAGCAAATGAGAAAAATAGTGATAATTAAATAATATTCTAATCTAAAATAATAAAAGTATATTAGGAGGCAATTGTCAATGATAATCAATTTACTCCTTTTACCTTTTGCTTTGCCCTCATTTTTTCCTTCTCTCAAACCCAAAGTCCGTTAGTTTGGGAAGCCCGAGGCAATCTTGTCTACTCAACTTCTAACAGTTACAACTGGCACTTTTTGCTCTTGAGCCATACGACGTCGTTAGATCAACGGAAACAGCACTACTCTCAAGAAATACAAAATTGCAATCCTTCACAAAAATCCAAGATCATCGTCTCCTTCAACAACACTAATCATATCGAACACAACTGAACAAACCCAACAAAAATCCCCTTCTTCATTAGGTATATTTATTCATATCATATCCCTAGGTTTCTTATCATTTTCTCGTCTTACATCATAATTCTTGAACATTTGTAAAATATTTTATGTACTGTTACCAAGAAAGAATTAAACTTTTCACTTTTTAGGAAATATACTTACATGGGTGCCATGAAAGATTGATTCTTTTTCACTTCTTTAGACATATATCGATATGGGTGCCAAGAAAGATTGATTCTTTTTCACTTGTTTAGAAATATATCGATATGGGTGTCAAGAAAGATTGATTCTTTTTTGCTTTCTTGCAAGGAAAAGAGAAGCTTGATTTGGGAAATTGGTGCATGCAATGTCAGAAAAGAGTGATACTGAGAATGTTAGAGATAATTCCACATCTGATGAAAATGATGAGTTTAATGCTAGTTCTGAACCAGCTGCTCTTAATGATAAGGTCTTATATGGTGGAATTTTGCTCATCTTAATTTTGTATCTTGATGTTTGATGTGTCGGTGATTTAATTGTATGTCCTTTTCCTTATAACTTTGCTTCATTATTGTTATCTAGAGTTGTTCATGTACTGAAAAATGGATTCCTAAAACTTATCCTGCTATTACAATTTCGCACTTAGTTACTCGTTCCGTTACATTTTAACTGTCGTTTTAGCTCCAAAAATTTGTCCCAAAATAATTGTCACTTGAGGTATTCAAGATTTGGCTATTGTTTCCAACTATACCCTTAATATTAGTGAAGAATCTACTGTATTTAAGAGGAAACAATCAATCTACTTTTATTAAATAAGGGTAACTTAGTAAACATACCTTGTATGCATTCTTTTCTTAATGGGCGTGAAATGAGCTAAAACTACTGTTAAAATGGGATGGAGGGAGTATATGGACTTCGTTAGTTATGGTGTTGTAAAGAGTGAGTGCTTTGACACATGTGGTTTCTTTGGAGGAGGCATAGTAGTGGCTGTTCATGATTTTCCCAGGTTGTTTTATTGAAGATCAACTGCAATATTAGATGGGATTGGGTTCTTAAATGGATTTTGCGTTTACTTCCTATATATTAGAGAATACTTATTGGAGAATATGAAATCATTTTACTTGAAGTGCCTAAATGTAGAGGTAAGGGAATGACAGGACAACACTTTAGGGTCATATTTTCTTGTCTGGAATTTGCGTCTTAAGAGAAGTCTTATTTGGTTCTTCTGTATTTAAAATCTTGACTATTGTCTATCATTTTCATGTTTGTTCCAATTACTTTGTAGTAACTTGATAGCTCATATGTTAGAAAGGTGTGGAGGTTGAGAATTAGGCTAGAAGGTTAGTAGATAGCCAAGGGTTCTCCCTATTAGTAGTACCTAGCTAGTAATCGCTTAGTTTCTTTTCTTCTATGGGTATTAGTATTTGTTGTCTCGTTTGCATGTATCTTGCTATTGTGCTGTCATATTTTTACTTGTTATCTTGCTTCAAACGCTTTCTTTTCTTTCGAGCTGAGGTTCTATCGGAAACAGCCTCTCTACCCCACAAAGGTCGGGCTAAGGTCTGCGTACATCTTACCCTCCCCAGACCTCACTTTGTGGGATTATACTGGGTACGTTGTTGTTGTTGTTGATAGCTCATATGTTTCTGTTGTAATTAAATATCTTTAGAACTTGTTGCTTGGACAAAATCTTTGCAGGTGGTTGCTACGGATCAAAATGGCGGTGTTTCAGTGGCTGCAGCAGAGAATGATACAAAAGATACAAAAATGGCAGAAGATGGGGGAAGGGAGGATATGTTTGTTGATTGCCCTGATGTCATAGAAAGTCCTGAAACTCCGCGGTATGTAGAGGAGAGCAATGATGCACAGGATATTCAACTGGAAGGATTGAGTAATGGAGTGCATGATCTGGACTTGAAAGCTGAGGTAGAACACTTGCGCAAAATGCTAAATGACAGTGTTGCTGAAAAAGATCGGATTTCTCGAGAAGCTGAGGTTGGTTTCATTTAAGGTGTTTCCGAAGATACTGCTATATTCAATGATATTTATTTTCTCAACTCTGGCTCTCTGTGCAGGAAGAAAGAACAGCATCTAATGACATGATACATATGAAGAATCAAGAAATTGATGCCCTCAATTCAAAGGTTTCCGAGTTTTCAATGGCACGAGATATTGCTCTTTCTCATTTAAATTCAGAACAAGAAAACTCTGCTCGCTTGTCTGAGGTTCAACTTGAGAAGGAGCATCATGTGACTGAGATTACTAATGAGATCTTAGCTTCTCTCGCTTCAGCGGTTCCTCAAGAAGAATTCTCTGATGAGTCAGTTACAGGAAAAATGTATCATGTCAAGAATAGGATCTCATTCTTAGTTGAGAAGTATAATGTTTTAGTTTCCGAAGTTGACCAACTTAGATTGAGCTTAACTGAAGTTGCACCAGACCACAATATGCAGGAAGAAATGGGGGTGTTGGTTGCTGCACGCGATACATTGGCTGAATTTAGAACAAGAGAAATGAATCTAAACCAACATCTGAGATTTTTAAGTGGTGAAAATGGAAAACTGTCTGAGGAACTTATTAAGCATAAATTGATGGTTGAGAACGCAAATGCTGAAATTGCAAAGCTGAGTGCTGAAATTGAGCAGGAGAGAACAAGGTATGCTAATTCAAAAGAGAAGCTTAGCTTGGCTGTGTCAAAAGGAAAGGCGTTAGTTCATCAACGTGATGCTTTGAAGCAGTCACTGTCTGAGAAAACTAGTGAACTGGAGAGGTATCGAATTGAGTTGCAAGAAAAGTCGAATAGTCTTGAGGCTTCTGAACAAACCAAGGATTTACTGGGGAGAAGCGAAAATTTAGCTGCTTCACTGCAGGAAGCTCTCATTCAAAAGGAGATGATACTTCAAAAATGTGAAGAAATATTGTCCAAGGTCACTGGAAGTGAGCAATTTCAGTCAACAGATACAATTCAGAAAGTCAAGTGGCTTGCAGATGAGATGAATGCATTGAATGAGACATCTTTGCAACTCCAAAGAGTGACAGATTCCTTGTCATTATTTGAATTCCCCCAGTCCGTACAATCAAATGGACCTGATGCGCAGGTTGCTTGGCTCGTGGAATCATTTTATCTGGCTAAAGAAGAAGTAATAAAATTACAAGAGCAGATGGGAGCAGCAAAAGAGGCCGCAGATAATGAGATTGGTCAGCTTACTGCTTCTCTTGTGGTGGAAGCACAGGATAAAAGCTATCTTCAAGAGGAATTGGAGGATTTAAATCATAAATATGCAGTGCTTGCCCAGAAAGAGCATCAGGCTTCAATGGATAAGAATCAAATCATCAGTATGCTGCTAGAGGCTTGTCAGGTCAACACACATGATCAAGAATTGGTGTATCAAAGCCAATCTGACATGACTGTACTTATTAAGAAATGTGTAGAAAATATAAAAGAAGATAGTAGTGCCTCTCTTGAATCCTATAAGCATCAATTCGAGTCCTTTGAACAGATCCAGAGTAATTTGTACATTAGGGATCTGGAATTAAGGCTATATGGTCAAATGCTTACAGAAGAGATGTCGGATAAAGTAGAGTTGAATAGATTGTCAAACCATTCAGTCAAGGTTACCGAGGAACTTTGTGCTCTAAAGGAAGAAAAGGAATCTCTGGAGAAGAATCTTGAACAATATGAGGACAAAGTTTCCTTACTTAGGGAAAAGTTGTCTATGGCAGTTAAAAAAGGCAAGGGGCTTGTTCAAGAACGAGAAAAATTGAAAGGAGCATTGGATGAGAAGAGAGCTGAAATTGAGAAGCTGAAGTCAGATTTGCATCTGCAAGAATCTCTGTCTAATGACCACAGGTTGCAGATTGATAATCTCTCAGCTGAGATGGACCGTATCCCTCAACTAGAGGCTGATCTTGTTGCTATGAAGGATCAAAGGGATCAACTAGAGCAGTTCTTAGTGGAAAGGAATAACATGCTTCAAAAGGTTATCGAGTCACTTGATGGTATTGTTCTTCCAGCTGATTTGGGTTTTCAAGATCCCATAGAAAAGGTCAAATGGATTTCACGATACTTAAGTGAAAGTCAAACTGCAAAGATAGAGGTGGAGCAGGAGTTGGGGCGAGTAAAATTCGAGACCAGTTCTTTAGACAACAAATTGTTGGAGGTCCAGAAAACCATTAAATCCCTAGAAGATGCATTATATGCTGCAGATCACAACATCTCACAACTCCTGGAGGACAAAAAAGAGCTAGAAGCTGCTAAGGCTTTAGTTGAAAAAGAATTAGAGAAAACAATGAAAGAAGCTTCTGCTAAAACGGTTGAGTTAGCAAATGTGTTCGCGGATAGAAAATCCGTTGAGGATGCTTTGTCTCTGGCAGAGAAGAATGTTTTAGTACTAAAGAATGAGAAAGAAGAAGCTTTGCTTGGTAAAGATGCTGCTGACTCTGAGCTACAGAAAATCAAGGAGGAATTCTCTTTCCATACCAACAAGCTAAAGATGGGAGATGAAACTATACAATCCCTTGAGGACGCACTAGTTCAGGCAGAACAAAACATATCTCTGCTTACTGAGGAAAATAACAGGGTACAAGTTGTTAAAGCTGATTTAGAGAACGAGATAAACAAACTCAAAGGGGAGGCTGATTCCCAAAACAGCAAGCTAAGTGATGCTTCCATGACTATAAAGTCCCTTGCAGATGCTTTGCTGAATTCAGAAAACAAAATTTCCAATCTTGTTAATGAAAAGAAGAATGCAGAAGAGGAAATTGTAGTTCTGACTTCCAAGTTAGATGCCTGCATGCAAGAGTTAGCTGGATCACAGGGCAGTGTAGAAACTAAAGTTCTGGAGCTCTCTACCCATCTTAGCCGTCTTCAGTTACTTTTGAGAGATGAGGCTTTATTTTCCTCTCTCCGGAAAACTTTTGAGGAAAAGTTTGAGAGCCTAAAAGACATGGATCTTCTTCTTAAAGAAATCTGGGATTCTTTTTCTGAAATAGATACCGAAGTGCTGCCAGACTCTACTAAGGTAATCATGTGGTAGCCTCATCGCACCTTCTTCTTCCTCTTTTTTCCCTTGTTCTTACTTTTCTCTTTTAGTAATCTTCCACCTCCCTGCCACAACCTTACTGCTTGAAAGTTTGTTTGAGTGGCTGACTGTTTGGCTTTTTTTCTTATTGACTTACGTGTGGTTTTCTTTTGTGAGAAAAATATCGCACCTAAAATATCCCTGAAGTCTGAAGTAGTTGAGAAATTTTGAAATTATTTTTTTTGAGGAGAAATTTTGAAATTATCTAAATAGCTTTTGTCATCTTATCTTCGTTTTGTGAGGTAGATTAATCATGATGGTTCATTCATAATACATATCTGAAATCGTTGGTCGTTTTATTTTCATCTTATTACTTGTTCCATTTGCTAGTGGATTGCCTGCTTGGTTTTTTCATTTATTATTGAACAACTTGATGGAGAATTGTAGGTGATTTTGATCTTTATCTGCTTGGAATCAGTTACATGCACTTCTTCCTTCCTTGCTCGTTCTGTTTGCAGTTGACAAGTGGTAGATATTTAAATTGACTTATTTATAGGAAAACTTGTGCCTATATTTCTGTACTTATCTTACCTGTACTTGTAATAAGATCAGGTGATCTGCATGTTCCTGAACCTTCTCTTACCTATCTGCTATGTTGTTTTTGTAGGATGACTCTTCTTTCTCAATTCCTTCAGTATCTGTTGTTAATGATGCTCTAAACGAGGAAATAGCCAACGGTGAACCAAATGCAACTGGTGGTGACAATATCACATTGCATCTTGGGAAAATTGTGGATGGATTCCAATTGAGAAACAAGATCATTGCTGAGAACATTGGATGTTACTCTGCATCGATGGATGATTTGATCAAAGCCATACTTAAAAAACTAGAGTTGACAAAAAGCAAAGCTCTACCCGTGATTGAACTGACAGAATCTCTTAAGCAAAAGGTCAGAGATGCAGAAGTTGGCATGCTAGTGCAGGAAAATACTATACAATCGTTGGAAAGGGATCTTAAAGTTCTACTTTCTGCTTCTAAGGATGCAACTAATGAGCTGGCTTTAACTCAAAATAGATTATCTGAACTTGGCTCCAACTTTGACCTGGAAAAGTTGAAGGAAACCTCATCCAAACAATTAGGAAATTTTGGTGAAGATGATAGCAACGAGTCCTTACGGACTGCTGAGAAGCTGCTATTGGCGGCTACACAAAGTCACCATCTTACTGAACAGTTCAAACCTGTGATGGATGTGATGGTTGGTACAATGAAAGATTTGCAGGTTAAATTGGAAGAAAGCAATAATACTTGTGTGAATGTCTTGGAAGAAAAGGAGATTCACGAAGAGAGGATCTCCCATCTGGAGACTAATCTAGAAGCATTGAATGATCTTTGCAATGAGATGAAGCTTAAACTAGAGGATTATCAGGCAAAAGAGGATAATATCAAGGAGAAAGAAGCTGAACTTTTGTCTCTCAACGCTAAAGCTTCACTGAATTGTCCAGGTACACATTGTGTTTACTAAATTTTACTTTTTTCCCCTTGGATTATGAAAGTGTTGGCTGTGGCTATAGTAGTTTCTCATGGCCTGTTTTGGTACTATTCTTTCAGAGGCTGAAGGCTTAACCCTCTCAGCATCTCATATGAAATCTCTTTTTGATAAACTAAATGAGATTGAAACGCTCATGGGGCCTGATGTGGGAGATGCAGAGGCCTATGATTCACCTGATGTCAGGAAGCTCTTTTATGTAGTTGATACTTTCCCAAGATTGCAGCTCCAGATGAGCTCACTGTCTCATGAGAAAAAAGAATTACAATCAAGCCTTGAGAAACAGGCGCTGCAAGTTGAGCATTTGAAGGAGGAAGTTGAAGAGCACATTAGAGATGAGGAGGACTACGAAAAGATGAAGAATGAGTTGTTAGAATTCACAATCGGTTTGGAAAATATTATACAGAAGCTGGGGAGCAATAATTTGGTTGGTCTCCAGAAAGAGACTCTGGTGACAGGGTTATTACCAGTGCTTGACAAGCTGATTGTTGCCAAAGTCTCGGAATCTGAAAATTTGAAAGCAAAGACAGAGGAACTACTTGCTGACTTGCATGGTACCCAAAAGGCTGTTGAGGACTTGTCAAGTAAGGTTAAGTCACTAGAAAATTCTAATCAACTTAAGGTTACACCACTTGAGATCAACCAGGAAAGAGGCATCTTCGAAGCAGCTTCCTTGCCTAGTCAGTCAGAAATATCTGAAGTTCAAGATGTGGTAATTTTAATTGCAATCAATTGCATTCCTTTTTCAGTAGAAGTCATTACATTGGCTTCTTTTATTATTTTTCACGGCCATTGCTGGTCAGTTATGTGTTATTCCTTAGCAATGTCATCTTTTAGTTGGCTTGCCCTTTTATTCTTTTTGTCAAAGGATACATCTGCTAGAGTATACCTAAAGAGTCCGAGAATAATGGTCATAGAAAAATTGATTAAAAAGACTTTTGACAAATGTAGAATAATTAAGCAATGCTCTAATTCCTTTTTCTTTTAAGTTGGAAAACCTATCAAAAAGAATTGGTGCCTATTGGAAAAGTGAATAGCAAGATACAGTAAATTATTGGTGGTATATAATGTAATGCAAGATAAATTAGAAAATGCATAAAAAAGATAATCACACCAAGTATGCAAATAATGTGATTTACTTAGGCCACCATGAAATGCCCAAGTGGCATCCCTCAGACAAGGTTAAACAAAATTGCGACCAATTCAGTTGACCTTTTGGCCATCAAGATATTTTGATGTGCCATTTTCTACTGACAAAAGATTTCTATAGCACGGTAATGACCAAATTTTCTCCATCTCATATAAGTTAGGGTTGGGAAATTTGAGCCATCTATGTTGCTTATGCATTCTGAACATTTAGTCTTTGTGCCTTTGAGACCACTGGTTTTGACTTGTGCAAAATGATTTGGTCATCAGATACCTTCAATAAAACGCCTCTTTCACTTATGTGTGAGAAAGCAGCAATATTTTTGTTGATTTAGGTCTTGATCACGATTAAAAGTAGGAATACAGTAAGAGAGTTTAACATGTGCAATTTGTGTCTTTGATTATGCATAATGTATGTGTACCGTACAATTACCTTGATTTTTCTAATTCCTGGAGATCGTGAATAGCATCCTGCTGTTCTGGAAATTATTCTATATTTATTTTTGGAGCCTCTCTAATCTCTATTGCAATTATAAGTATAAAAAAACTGTTTAATAAGACTTTCAAGTTCTCTTTAATTAAATATTTAAAAACATAACCAAGTTTTTTTAATGTACATTGATGGAATATATAAAGAACCTTTAATGAATTATATTTTAGGTTAAATCGTAAACTTTAAACTTGTGTTCTTTCCACGAGCCGAAGCAGACCACATGTTAGGTAACATTGGTGTATCCAACATCAATCTCACCGCCTAAATCACTTGCGTTTATTTTCCAATGCAAACTTCTCTCTTTTGGTCATTACTCAAGGAGCTCTCGAGCCTTGAGTGGCTGCATTTCATTTCAAAGTAGCTGTGGAATCTGATATAAATTCTTTTACCTCTGCATCAATATGCTATTGCAAAAATGATATATGCTTGTATTTTGCGAACAAATATAAAGTGTAGTGTTATGACTTGAGAAGGGGAGGCTTATAGAGAAATGGTAAAGTTGTCTTCGTGTGACCTATAAGTTGCGGGTTCGAGCTGTGGAATCAACAACTCAACTGATGCTTGCGTCAGGGTAGACTGCCTATATTATACCTGGTTGGGGTCGGCCCTTCACTGGACCATGTTAGAACGTGGGATGCGTCGTGCACCGGGCTGCCCTTTTTTAGTGGTCTGACTTGACATTTTTTCTATAAACTGGGAATAAAATGTGTGTGCAAAGCAGTCTTAACCTTCTACATTCTTGTTGTTGCAGGTACCAGTTAGTAAGAATTTAGCCTCTTCAGTTACATCAGCTGCTCATGTCCGAACATTGCGGAAGGGATCTACAGATCAACTTGCAATAAATATAGATTCTGAATCTGAACGGCTGATAAATGATGAGTATGCTGACCAAGAAAAAGGTAGACACAGATTTTTGAAAATTTGGAAGAAAAATTTAATGTTTAGCGAACTTAAAAACTCGATTCTGTCATGCAGGTCATGCATTCAAGTCACTCAATATGTCAGGTCTTATTCCCGGCCAAGGGAAGATGATTGCGGACAGAATTGATGGAGTTTGGTAATATCTTAGAGCTACTCTAGCTAGCTTCTCATCGATTTTATGGATGAAATTACAATTTTGTCTGCATTTCTTAAAGTCTAGGAATAACATTTGCCGATCAAAATATAGGCACATTAGATTCAGGTCAAGCATTGTTGATTCTTGCAACAATGGAAATAGTGATGCTATGTTGTTAGGTTCTCATTCCTCGTACCATGATTTTCACTTTACCATTTCCAAGTCTAACAATCTCTGCCATTTGTTACTGGCATGGTTTTTTGGAGATTGGTGTAGGGAGGGGGGTTCTATCCAAGATTTATATGCCTGTTAAAAATGTAGAGTATTTTGCTGTTACCATTATCAAAAAAATGTAGAGTATTTCTAGTACTTATTTTTGTGTTTTTTGTGTGTATAATATTGGTACGATATAAGCTTAAATATGGTCAGTGAGAATTCATTGTGTCCAGATCTTGTTTACGATATTGGTGCCTGCTTGATGTTTATCTGTCTAACACTTGGTTTCCAATTTTATTCAGGGTATCTTCTAGTCGAGCTTTGATGAGTCATCCAAGGGGCAGGCTAGGTCTTATTGCTTATTGTTTGTTCCTGCACATTTGGTTATTGGGTACCATTTTGTGATGATCCTGATAATTGATATCTTTAGAGAGATTGTTTTGCAGTTGTACATCACATATTGTTGTCATTCTTTTTTTTTTTCTTCCCATTTTAACTTGGCTCTGTGCCTGAATGTAAATGTTTATAAGGTCTCAGCAAGTTTGATTCTCTGCAATCATATTTTTAGGGATTCAGAGAATGTTGGATAGTTGTTCCATTAGCCAATAGCTTTACTAGAGTTGAATGCAAACATCTGCTTAGGCTAAATTTACTCCATTTTATATACTGTCCAATACAATGCAATAAACTAATGTTCTGAAGACCATCAGTTTCAAGTTCTAAGTTATGTGATGCTCTTTTATTTTGTGACTTGACACAAGAATTGACGTTATTTCACACATTTTTACTTTTAAGATTTCAAATTCGTTTAGCTATTTAAATTTTCAATTTTGTTGAGTAACCCTTCACGTTGAATTGCTCTTTTCAACGTGAATCGGTCCCTATGGATCACGTCTCCTACCTCCACGATCGTGGAGAAGACCTCACAGCATCACTTTGTGATCGTGTTGTGATCGCGGAGCGCACGATCGTGGAGAAGCCTGACAGCATCACTTTGTGACCGCGAAGGGCTCCGCGATCGCGATGTAGTAGATGACAGTAGAAAAATTGCAATTCCAACTTGATTTCAAATTTGCTGAAACATCACCGAGCTCCTCAGAGTCTCAAACAAAATATACCAACAAGTTCCAACTGTTTTCTATAAAGATTTCTATCACTTAACTATGATCAAATGATATATATTATCACATTAATTTTTTATTCTCAAGGTGAAAATATTTGTTTTATGTGAACATTGAAAACAAATAAGTTTTTAATAGAAAACTTGCTTCAACATACTCCTATTAAATTGTCCATTTTCAGGTTCTGATCGAAAGCGAATGATACAAGTTACAGTTTTGTCCAAGAGTCCTTGATTTTCCATTTGTAGTAAACGGCCGCCATTAGGGTTTTATATTACTATTTTTTGTTCTTTTGATAAGTATAACTGTACAAGTAGTAGAATGAATTTCGACCACAGAGGACTTTATCAAAATAAATGACATGAATAAAAAAGGATGTCATTTGACATTACGAGAGCTTTTTCATGCGACCCGACATTGATTACATTTATTTTGAGTCGAGGGTGTATCAGAAACAATCTCGCTACCCCCAACGGTGGAGGTAAGATCTGCGTACATCCTATTCTCTCCAGACCCCACTTGTAGATTACACTGAGTATGTTGTTGTTGTTGTTGTTTGTATTTAACATTACTAGAGCTAACTCCACATCAAGTATTTACGCCGAACCAATTCAACTCTAAAAGGGCGTTTTTGTTGTTGTTGTTGTTTGGTCTTATAAAGGGCGTTTTTGATATTTGATTTATTTTTATTTTTCTATTTTTGTGGAATTTTGACTTGTATGTTCTAGTCAATTTTGGACTTGGGAATCTTTCCAATGCTTACCTTCACATTTCATTAGTATTCAATCCAACAAGTCATATACACTTAACAGATAAGAATTTGGAGATCCTCAATCATGTAATTAGATAAATACAGTTCCTTTCATAAATTCATATACAAATGAAGTGATAAGAACGCGAGCAAGTATGAATGATATGTAATGATAATGCCATGACCAATATGCACCAACATACACACACTCCTGCAGTAGGTTATATGTGACTCATGGGGATTCATGAGGTCTATATACTCACCCAGAATTTCAGAGCTCCCAGATCACATCGGACATCCAATGGATATGCTATATTGTCATCATCACTCCATCCAGTATCATATCCTAGTGGGCCACCCCGGACCATCACATATGATTCATCAAAATTAGCATGCCAATGATATCATATGAAGTATGAGATGAATATGCGTATAACAAGTAATTACACAATATCAAATATTTACTAAAGATAGATCATTTTTCATAATCTAAACGAGAATTTGGAGTGATGAATGCACAATCAACAATAACACACAAGAGTTTATCAAATATGACTATTCTAAGCCCATCTCATGATCAATCAAGTCAATTTATAACTACCAGCTAATGCACATATGCTTTGGCATTATCGACTACATAACAATTATTCATTTTCATTGATTTTACCCATATTATGACACATGTACCTGCACAAATCTCGTCACCTTACGAGTACGGGACCCCCATTCCCATCACTCCCCTTAATTACCATAAACCAACACAAAAACACTTCCTAAAGAGTCTAGTAAGTCTCAACTCCGAAGTTTTAACGATCAATCCACGGTTTTGCACTTCCTTTGAGCTTCTGAACGAGCCCATTCTGTTTCAAATATGGAATCTACTTAAGAACATGAGTCTGTAGACACCCATATTGCTATACTAATATTTTGGGTTCAAAACGTCACTACAAAAATCAATCCCGAGCCCCAAAGTTCAAAACTGTAATTTCGTTGTAAGTTTAACTTACCCATATCCTAAAGGTTAAGAATACAAAAAATCATCAAAAAGCGATCACAATTCGACCTTCAATTCCTTAATTTACAAGAAAACGCAATTCTATCGAAACTCTAATAATTCTCTAATTAAAGGATGAATCACGGGAAAAAACTTAGATTAGGATTAAAAACTTACCCTCGAGCCAAAACTTGAAGATTCCTTTGAAATCACCGAAAACCAAGCTCCAAAAATTGAGTTATAAACACTGAAGTTCGAACTAGGAATTTAATTCTGTCTAGGTAAAATTTCCCCTCGCGATCGCGGCCCAAGGAAATTTCGAATGCGATGCCAACATCGCGATCGTGATGGCTCAGGATGACCCAACCTAGACTCCATCCCTTCTAAGGGAACGCGAGCTCCAACCCACACCACACCCTTCGCGATCACGTGACCCGTCATTGTGATCGTGATAAAGGAAACCAGATGCCTACACAAGATTTTTCTAGTTTTTCAAAATCTCGAAACAATACTAGAAACTAATCCGAGACCTCCCGGACATAAATTAAATATGCATTTTAGTCATAAAACACATTCCGGACCTGCTCGTGCACTCGAAACACACCCAAAAGATGTCATCTTGACCCGATTTTGACTATGGTCAACTTCAAATTCTTAACTTAATTAATTTATAAACCAACAATCCAAATCGCACCCTAGCCCCTTGGGACCCAATCAATGACTCGACTGTCATAAATTATATTCTGAAACTCATAGAATTGATGAAACTTTGACATGGACTCATTTACCCCCGATATAGACTTTGGTCAAACTTCTCAATTTCTTTAACTTAAAAACTTTTAATTATACTAAACTTGATCTAAAACTCACCCGATCCTCGAGAACCGCGCCACCATTCCCCCAAGTCATATATACTAAGATGAACTATAAAAAGGGTATTTTGGAGAAAATAAGTCCAAAAGCTCAAAACGGTCGGAGGGTTGTTACACCATCTACCACTTTAATAAATGTTTATCCTTGAATTGTAAAGAAGATAAAATACTTGAATCCTCGAAAAGCTGGGGATATTTGGTCTACATATTCGACCCGGTCTCCCAAGTAGCCTCCTCAAGCGGACGGTGCCTCCATTGCACCTTTACTAAAGCAATTTCTTTTGATCTCAACTTCCGGACCTGCCTATCCAAAATGGCTATCGACTCTTCCTCAAAAGTCAAATTCTAATCAAGTAACATCGAATCCCACTGAATTACATGAGAACCATCCAAGTGATACTTCTTCAACATCAAAACATGAAATACTGGGTGAACACTTGAAAAAATCAGGAGGTAAATCCAACTCATGGGTCACCTCACCAATACGCTTATGATAAGATTCACTAAATGAAACTCTAAGAAATCGAATCGAAAATGCGAAAAATTAAAGGATAGGAGAATAGACACGAGAATAGTAATCCAAAGCGACCAATAATATATGAAATCAAAGACCTCAATGGAACTGAACTATAAAAGCACCTAAACTATAAGAGTTTTTGGAATGATTCCACTAGTGAGCAAAGCTCAAGTATGAATCATGAATAAGGTCAAGAACAACCTCACAATTACACTACAAATTATGCTAAGAACTAGATATAACTTATAAACTAAAATATTAATCTCTCATAAGAGTTTCATCATCAAAACAAGATAAACATGAAAATAAGGCTAAGGGTTCCTTATATAGTATCCCTATTACAACAAAGGTCCTAAAGTGGCCTTTGCACAAATAACCCAGCATGGGCCATTCTTCTCTTAAATTGGAATCCCGGCCTCTAATTTGCACTCCTCTCCATGAATTGCATTCCTAACCACAAATTGCACTCCTTAACCATAAATTATACTACTAACCACGTTTGCACTTCTAACCACATTATGTGGCTTCCATCAATTGGCCTTCATCTCCATGCTTCTTCTAAGCAATCATCCACACAATGTATGTGCTTGTGACTTGTCCTTCCATGACCTCCAAAGGCCCTATCTCTATCACCAAAGGGCGTGTGGTAAGAAAATAAATGTTTGAAGCTCCATCACAGGTTTTTGCCTTCATAGTCACCCACGAGCTTCCTAAGATCATATCAACTTAATAATCTCAAATGCTCCAATGAACCTTAGACTAAACTTGCCATTCTTCCTAAACTTATCACACCTTTCATGGGCAAAATCTTTAACAAAACTCTTTCTCTAACCATGAACTCCAACTCACGAACCTTTTGATCCGCATAACTCTTTTGCATGCTCTTAGTTGTGAGAAGCCTCTCCTGAATCAACTTAACCTTATTCAAGGAATATCTCAACAAATCAGTACCCCACGACCTAAATTCAAAAGCATCAAACCAACTAATTGTATAGCAACACTCCTACCATATAGAACCTCGAACGGTGCTATCTTAATATCGAATGATTGCTATTATTATGAGCAAACTCCACCAAGGTTAGGAACTAGAACCAATGACCACCAAAATAGATTACACAGGCCCACAACATATTCTCAAGGACCTGAATAGTCCACTCGGACTGACCGTCTGTCTGAGGGTGAAATATTGTACTAAACTCCATCAGAGTACCCAACTCATTTTGCATACACCGCCAAAAATAATATGTAAACTGAGTGCCTCGATCCGAATTAATAGAAATGGGAACCACATGCAAATGAACTATCTCTTAGATTCAGATTTTGGCTAATTTCCCGGAATTGTAAGTAGTATAAATGGGAACAAAATACACAGATTCGGTCAACCTATCCACAATGACCTATATAACATCAAACTTAACCGAAGTGCGTGACAACTCTACCACAAGGTCCTAGCTATTTGTTCCCACTTTCACTTAGGTATGGCCATCCTCTGGATTACACTATTCGACTTCTGGTGCTCATACTTCACCTATTGACAATTCAAACACCGAGACATGAACTCCATTATGTCTATTTTCATTCGACACCACCAATAATGTTGCTTCAAGTCACGATACATCTTTGTAGCCCCGAGGTAAATGGAATACCTTGAACTATGCGCCTCATCCATGATCATTTTAGTCAAATGACTAACTTTAGGAATACAAATTCGACCCTTGATCCTCAGAATGCCTTCACAATAGAGAATCGCCTCTTTGGCCTTCTGTTGTAACACCTTGTCATGAATCTTAGATAACTTTACATCATCGAACTGTTGAGCCTTAATTTGCTCCAATAATAAAGACTTTGCCTCCACACAAGCTAGAACCCTGCCAGGCTCCAAAATGTCAAGTCTTACAAAGCTATTGGCCAACAATTGAACATCCATATACAAAGGAATTTCTCTCACATGCAACAATGCTAGGCTACCCATACTTACCACCTTTCGACTCAAGGCATCTGCCACTACATTGGCCTTGCCCACATGATAAAGAATAGTCATGTCATAATTCTTACGCAACTCTAACCATCTACACTGCCTCAAATTAAGATCCCTCTGGTTTAATATGTACTGAAGACTATGATGATTCGTGAATACCTCACAATGTACCCCATAAAAATAATGCCTTCAAATCTTCAATGCGAACACCACCACTGCTAACTCCAATTCATGAGTGGGGTGATTCTTCTCATGAACCTTAAACTGCCTCGAAGCATAGGCTATCACCTTGCATTTATACATCAACACACATCCAAGGCCAACTATCAAAACATCACAACACACCATAAAACTCTCTACCTCTATAGGTAAAGTTAAGATTGGAGCGGTAGTCAACAAAATATTCAGCTTTTGAATGCTCGCCTCACACTCAAAGGACCACTAAAAAGCAACTTCCATCTTAGTCAATCTAGTTAACATGTATGCAATGAATAAAAACATCTTCACAAATAGCTAATAATAACCCGCGAGTCCTCTGAAACTATGAACCTCGGTAGCTGAAATAGGTCTAATCAGATCTCTAACCGCCTTAATCTTCTTGGGATCCACCATAATATCCTCCTTGGACATTACGTGCCCCAAAAATACCATCGAACTAAGGCAGAAGTCATACTTCAAAAACGTTTCATAAAGTTTCTTCTCCTTCAGAATTTCAGGCACGATCCTCAAATATTTCTCATGCTCCTCCTTAATCGGGAGTATATCAAAATGTTATCGATGAAGACAATAATGAAAAAATCCAAATACAATATGAATACTCCATTCATCAAGTACATAAAGGCTACTGGGGCATTGGTCAACCTAAATGACATCACCAAAAACTCATAGTGCTTATAACACGTCCTCTGCCCTAATCTTTAGCTGATGATAAATTTAAATCAATCTTGGAAAAGACCAAATCACCCTAAAGCTGATCAAACAAGTCACCAATGTGAGGTATCAAATACTTGTTCTTAATAGTCACCTTATTCCATTACTGATAGTTGATCACATATGTAGAAACCCATCTTTATATCTCACAAATAGCACCGGAGCACCCCAAAGAGAAACCCTAGGTTTAATGAACCTTGTACTCAACAAATCCTATAATTGCTACTTCAACACTTTCAACTCGGACCGTGCCATCCGATATGGCGGAATAGAAATGGATTGAGTGCTCAGCTCCAAGTCAATGTAGAATTCAATATCACGATCAGGTGGGACACCTGGTAGGTGTGTCGGAAGCACCCCTGTGAACTCCATCACTACCAAAAATAGAGGAGTCTATGTACTAGTATCTCAGTTGTAGGCTACGTAAGTGAGACACCACTTCTCAACCATTCGTTGGGCCTTAAGGAATTATATAACTCTCTCCAGTTACTGACTTAGAGCATGATGTTCGGCCAAAAATGCATATATTTAGTCATTATTTTACCTCACTTCTTACTACTTTTATCTTCTTTTGAGTATAAATTATATCGCTTTAAGCTTATTATGTATTTGTATGTGTAGGAAGATCGTTAGACAAAAGCGATTGGAAAAGAGATTATTTGATTCAAGTTTAGATAAGAAAATAAAGATCAGAGAATGGCCGAGCTCGCCTATCATGCCCACCTTACGAGCAGCTTGACGAGCCAAGAAGTTTAGCCCTCGCACAAAACAACGAAGCGAAGGAAAATGAAAGTAAGTTGACGAGCCAGGCCAAAAACATATCTGAGAGGGCTCGTCAACATCCTCGTCAGGCAAGCCCATAAACGAGCCAAGAAACAAGAGAAAATTTAGAGCTAGTTGGGCTCGCCTGTGATCCTCCCAAAGTGAGAGTTCATATGAGCCAAGAATGGTTTTCGAAATGAGTTTTGATTAGTTTATTTGATTCCCTACACATTCTAGGTCATATAAATACATCCTAAGACACAATATTTCGGAGATTCAATCTAAGGAGAGCAAGGAGCTGTCGTGGAGCAAGGGGAAAGATCTGGCAATGAGTTTTTTTTTCTTATTCCTATTTTCTATTGTTGGGTATGAATTTTAGTATCGTATTTTCACATACTTTTATGAGTATCTAATTCTCTATCTAGGGCTTTGATTGAACCATTTCTAGGATGAATTCTTGTTACGTTTTTATTTAATTAAGCCGTTAAATTTTTCTACTTGTTCAACTACGTGCTTATTTTAGTTGATTGAATGGCCATCGATTGACTGTGCCTATTTATTATGTGTTTCTTGAGAAAGAATTCATATTTAGGTTGTTGTTGAACAACGTCACTCCTAGGTATTTGAGAGATCAGTACTACGGGTTTAAAAATGAGATTAGAGATAACGAAGCTTTGATGAGGTCATAGTGAGCAGTGAAAAATTGCTAGCTAGAGTAATTAGTTCGAGAGAATAACTTTAGAAAATTACTACAATTGATCGAGAGATAATTGCAATGAGTTGAGTGCTCACGATCAACAGAGAATAAATTAGCGAGATTATAAATAACATAGTGAGAAGGATTTTGTTGAAGAAATCATAACCCTAGGCCTCCTTAAATTTGAAGTCAACCCATTCTCTAATTAGTTGATAATTCTTATTGCTTTATTATTTTAGTTAAGTTGTTTAAGATTGAAATTATAATTTTTATAACTCAGAAAATTATTCAAACTTGTAATTTTAGTAATATTGAATAGTTATAGCTAACGTTAGTTCTCTGTGGGATTCGACTCCGGACTTTTAGAACGGATTATATTTGTAATGACTGCTTATACTTTTTAGGACTGGAGTTGGGCATGATCAGAGCACCCTTTCACACTAATCGCGGAATACCCGACATGGCTAAAGTAATTGTCTTAGCGTGAAATTCCAAGGTCGCATGATAAGGAGATATCAATTCATCCCAATAGTTGCATCAAAGTCTACCATATCTAAAACCTTCAAGTCTACCTGAGTGTCATACCGAATCAGGGTAACTATAAAAGACTAATGAACCCGATCTTTCACTATAAAATTCCCAATAGGAGTAGAAATGTCACGCCCTGAACCATAGCCTGGGCATAATACGACACTCGGTGCCTGACTGCATGTGACCGAGTGATCCACATGGATTGCTAAATCAACATGGGTTAAACTTTGAGATGGATTTTCTTGAAAACCCTAGGTTAGAGACAAAGGATTTAACTTAGAATCTGTGTATAATAATCAATGAATGTGTTGGAATACATAGGGATGACTTACCTTGAGCTATGAGGATGAGGGGAGGAGAGAAAATTCGTGCTAGGGTTTGAAGAAGTGAAGAATAGAATGAAAAATAGGAAAAACGTATTTTAAAAAAAGGTTGGAGGGTCGCACGTCAAGGAGGATGCGTCACGTGCCTAGAAGCATGCGCTGACTTAGCACACACATAGTCATGCATGCGATGGCCTTCACAACACTTCCTGGAAAAACGCAACGTGACACTGGGATGTCAACCTTCTCGCGTCACGAGCCCGTGGATGAGGACCACCGACAGTTCTTTAGTACAACATGTATAACATTTTGTACATAGCTCCGTTCAGCCTCCAACATATATCATTGGAAAGGTATTTCAAAGATCAACAACTTTAGTGTTTTGAGTTTTCCGAAACGCACAACATATAATGGTGTTATGCTCTATTAAAGTGAGACCTCGTGAAAACTCACTTAAAAAGATGCTCCGTAGGGTAGCTTCCCACTATACTTTTTCCAAAGACTCCTCTTATACCTTGATTAGTTTTTAAAATACTTAGCATACTCCTCATATTGGTTCCATTATGTTCCCATCGTATGGGTCAAACATTAGCACAAAGGTACGAGGTGTTACAATATCTCCCCCTTGGGATCATTCGTCTTTGAATGATGGGTCATGGATAGGAATGCAATTAACTCAAGAACTTAGGAACATGGCATAATTACATTGTCACGCCCCGAACCATGACATGGGCGGAACACAACACTCGATGATTGGCTGCATGTGATCGAGTGAACCACATGACTTGCTTGTCAACATGGGCATTAAAATATACTAAAATAATGATTTAAAATATGTAAAAGATAATACTGGAAGTAGTCTGAAATAATCTGAGTAAAACATGATAAGTCTGAAAATCTAATACTGACATGATTGATATGATACTGACTAGTCTATGAAACCTCTGAAACATGAGTCTGTAAAACCGTATGCCAAGACTAGGCCCTGGCATACCTCTGTTAATAAAATATAATCACCTCAAATGAGATGGGGCTCACCGAAATAGTTGGTACTGAAGCAATCCTAGTGAGAAGATCTGTCTCATTGAAAATCAGCACATGCACCGTGAAGTACAAACCCCATGCAAAGGGACGTTAGTACATTTAAATTGTACTATATGTAAAGCGACTGAAGAGAATAAGCATGCACATGATATAATAAAAACATGAAACTGAAACTGAAAGATAAAAAAGAACATGAGTATAGTAACATGAGTAAAGTCTGAAAAATTGTATGTTTGTATATCCATAGGGAGAGCAATAGCATAACCGATAACATGAAACATCATGCGGGTATGTGGAGTCTGGTACTTGGCCTGACCAGCAGAGCTTTCTCATACATTACCAGGGTATGAGACATGAACATGGCATGATAGGATCCAATCTTAAATATGAAAGTACGTCATCTGGCGAAGCATCCCTTATCTTACAGTGGCATACATAGTTTTAGGCAATCTGAGCCTTCTCAATAAACTATGCACTCCCAAAATCTGTACTTGAAATAGTCGCTTGTAAGCCCATGAATTTCATGAAATAATTTGTAAACATGATCTGAGATAGTTTAACATGAATATATATTCATAATATATATATATATATATATATACTTGCATTGCTATGATATTATGTGCATATGTATAAAGGATTGTTATTAAAAGGACTGTTAGTCACGGTAGGTTGGTCGTAATTAATTGAATAGATGACACAAGCTTTTTTTATTTATATATTCATTTTTGGTACTTTCATAAATCTCAATCGTAATTGTGAAATATCTCTCTGTGAAAGAATCGCCATTGTCGAAATCTTCAAATTATAATAGTTGTCTAGAAACACGCATCACTTTAGAGAACACACAAACAACTTTTGTTGTATGCGTAACAATTGTTGACATTGCATAAACGTGGTACCATAAAACACACATCAATTTATGACACCAGAAAAACTGTCGTACGCGATAATTAAAGTAAACACAATAATAAGAGTTTAACATTGTCCACAAGTTAGAATATAAGTTTTAACTCTTTTCTTTTAGGTACAATACCTAATTAAAGAGTTCTGTAACTTGATACTTTTTATTTAGGATCTCCTGAACTATCAATAGTTTTAATTATCGTCATGGACTTGGTTATTTGATGACCTTTACCCCTTGCACAATCTCATCCTAAGAGAGTAAGATACACTCGCCTGCCACGTGAGATTTTTTTCCACATGGCATTTTTTAAAACTAAATAAATACTTTTTCACTTTCTAAAGTTTATTAATTTTAAAATATTTTTTCGGGTCAAATTAGTATAACAAAATTGTATAAACTACACTTTTTAGGAAAAAATAACGCTATTTGGCTAAAAATTTCCATATTAGATTAAGTTATTTATGCTGTTTGAAGTTTTTCTGGGGATAATAACTGTATTTTCAATGTACGAATAAAACGTTATAATATTTCGGACATTGAATGCATTTTAGGGGATGGTGAATTCTTTAGTTGACATGAGAAGGAGTTTGTAATCATCAAGCTTACAAAGAATTATTAATAATTATGTCACGTTTTAATAACGTTCTTAGAAGGATCAATGACAGGATGATAGTGATTAAGTTGGTAGTTGGAGGGTGTACTATGAACATTATTAGTGCGTATGCGCCGCAGGCGGGCTTGAACGAGGAGGAGAAGAGGCATTTTTGGGAAGATTTGAACGAAGTGGTAGGAGGTATACCACCCACTGAGAAGTTATTTGTAGGAGGGAATTTTAATGGGGCACTTCCGGAGGGTTATGATGGCGTGCATGGAGGTTTTGGCCTTGGGGACAGGAACGGGGGAGGCGTCTCACTTTTGGAGTTTGCTAGAGCTTTTGGGATGGTGATAGCCAATTCGAGGTTCCTGAAGAAGGAGGAGCATTTGGTGACTTTCCATAGTTCGATGGCTAGAACTCAGATAGACTTTTTGCTCCTTAGGAAGGTTGATAAAGGTCTTCGTAAAGACTACAAGGTTATTCCGAAGGAGGATCTTATAACCCGACATAAGCTTTTGGTGATGAATTTGAAGATCAAGATGGAGAAGAAGAAGAGGGTTGTGGATGACATGTTAAGAATCAAATGGGGGAGTTTGACCATGGCTAGTGCAAAGGAGATGAGGGAGAGGTTGATGGCCAAGGGGGCTTGGGAGTAGTGGGGATGCAACTGGTATGTGGGACAAGATGGTCAGTTGCATTCGGGAGGTTGCTAGAGAAGTGCTAGGAGTCTCGCGGGGTAGCCGTGGTGGGCATCGAGGGGATTAGTGATGAAATGGTAAAGTTCAAAAGAAGGTGGAAGCGAAAAAAATGGTGTATGCGAAATTGATAGAAAGCAAGGATGAGGTGGAGAAGTGGACGAATAGGGAATTATATAAGATGGCGCGGAAAGAGGAAAAGCTAGCGGTTACGACAGCGAAAACGATGGCTTATAAACGTCTATTTATTAAATTAGAGGGAAAATGCAGGGATAAGAAGTTGTACCGACTAGCCAAGGCGAGGGAGAGGAGGGCCCGAGACTTGGATCATGTGAGGTGTATCAAGAACGAGGACAGCAACATACTGATGGAGGACGCACATATTAGGCGAAGGTGGCAGACTTACTTTCATAAACTCTTAAACGAAAAAAAAGATAGAGACATTGTGCTGGGAAATCTGGTAGGTACCAGGATTTTTGGTATTGTGAAAACATTAAGATTGAAGAGGTTCAGGGTGTTGTTCGTAGGATGCGCATGGGACGAGTGACCGGGCCTGATGAGATCCAGTTGAATTTTGGAAGAGGGCTGGTAGGGCAGGTTTGGAATGGCAGGTTTGGAATGGCTGACGGAGTTGTTTAACATCATTTTAAAGACGGCGAGGATGCCCGAAGAATGGAGGTGGGGTACAATGATTCCTTTGTATAAAAACAAAGGTAATATCCAGAGTTGCAACAACTATAGGGGTATCAAGCTGCTAAGCCACACTATGAAAGTTTGGGAAAGAGTCGTGGAGATGAGGGTGAGAAGAGACGTGTCTATCTCCAAGAATCAGTTTGGATTCATGCTAGGGCGTTCGACTACAGAAGTCATTCATCTTATTAGAAGGTTGGTGGAGAAGTATACGGAGAGGAAGAGAGACCTATATATGGTTTTCATCGACCTCGAGAAGGCATATGATAAAGTCCCTAGGGAGGTTCTATGGAGATATTTTGAGGTTAGAGGTGTACATGTGGCATACACTAGGGTAATTAAGGATATGTATGATGGAGCCAAGATCAGGGTACGGACAGTAGAAGGAGACTCAGAGTTCTTCCCAGTGATGATGGGGTTGCACCAGGGATCAGCTCTAAGCCCATTCTTATTTGCATTAGTGATGGATGTACTGACGCGGAAAATCAAAGGGGAGGTGCCACGGTGTATGTTATTCGCAGACGACATAGTCTTGATTGATGAGACTCGCAGCAAATTGACCGCTAAGCTGGAGGTTTGGAGACAGACTCTAGAGTCTAAAGGGTTCAGGCTAAGTAGGACCAAAGAAGAATACTTAGAGTGCAAGTTCAGTAATGGGAGCAACCTTGAGACAGGCGTGGAGGTGAGGCTTGGTACTCAGTTCATTCCAAATAAATGGAGTTTCAAGTACCTCGGGTCTATTATCCAAGGGAATAGAGAGATTGATGACGATGTCACACATCGTATTGGGGCAGGGTGGATGAAATGGAGGCTCGCATCTGGAGTCTTGTGCGATAAAAATGTGCCACCAAAACTTAAAGGCAAGTTCTATAGGGTGGTGGTTAGATCGACTATGTTGTATGGGGCGGAGAGTTGGCCGGTCAAGACTTCGAACACCCAAAAGATGAAAGTTGCGGATATGAGGATGCTAAGATGAATGTGTGGGCATACAAGGAGGGATAGAATTAGAAATGATGATATCCGAGATAGAGTGGGAGTGGCCTCGGTGAAGGATAAGATACGGAAAGCGAGGTTGAGATGGTTCGGGAACGTGCAGAGGAGAGACACAAATGCCTAGTGCGGAGGTGTGAGATGTTGGCTATGGACTGGTACAAGAGGGGTAGAGGTAGGCCGATGAAGTATTAGGGAGAGGTGATTAGACGGGACATGACGCAAGTGCAACTCATTCAGGACATGACCTTAGATAGGGGGTTATGGAGTACACGTATTAGGGTAGTAGGTAGCCCAGCGTAGTCCTGCATACGCTTACAAATTGGTAGTTGTACTATTATTAGCGTAGGCTCGCTTAGCCTATCATACTAGTAGGCACATTATTGATTTATAGTCACTTGTCGTTTGATTTATGATGTTATGTGTATTTTATTTGTCTTATTTACTTGCATTATTTATTGTTTCCTTTTGCTTCTTTTTCTCTTTCAGAATTCGCTATCATGACTTACTCACTTTGTTTGTCTTACTTTGCTTAGGCGTGTGCTTTGTCTTGAGCGGAGGTTCTCTCGAAAACATCCGCTCTACCTACCAAGGTAGAGGTAAGGTTTGCGTACACTTTACCCTCCACAGACCCCACATTGTGGGATTTCACTGGATATGTTGTTATTGTTTTAAGCATGTTCTTTGCACGTATAGCCGAGTCATTTAATATATACATAAGATTATTAAAACATGTTTTTGATTAACTTATTTTATTATTTCTTTTATTAATTTATTTTAATAATTAATTTTTAGTCATGTTTTGTTTTGTGATTCTTAGTTCAAATCAATTTAGGTCATATTTATTATCTGGCATTTTCAATATGAATATTATTTGTCTTTATAGATTAATCGTGTTATTTGACAAATTCATAGAGCATTCTTTGAGCAATGCATATATCTCATCCTCGCAATGATTTTCAATGATCTTTCTTATATTTTGTATCGTTGTCCAATGAAACCTGAACTCCCCTAACAAGACCCTTTCTTTGTTTGGTTTACTCTTTCAAATTCCTAAGATTGTTAGATTGAAATCCATATTTATTTTATTATTATAAAATTTATATAATTAAACAAGATATCTATTCTAAAATTAATAGCATTGAA
Source organism: Anisodus acutangulus (assembly GCA_029783415.1). Classification (NCBI taxonomy): domain Eukaryota; kingdom Viridiplantae; phylum Streptophyta; class Magnoliopsida; order Solanales; family Solanaceae; genus Anisodus; species Anisodus acutangulus. The sequence goes on from CM056490.1 coordinate 19,304,459, forward strand.
TGATGTAGCATACAGTCAATTGACTCAACCGATCTCAACATTTTCAGATTTCGACAAGGAGTAAGATTATTTAAGTGAAAACTACTAAAGTACTAAAAATAATTTAATTTTGAACCTATAATTTAAAAGATGTAATGAGTTAAAGTTAAGTATTTAAAAATTAAACACGTTAAATATAATTTTAGATTCGCCTCTTTATAATAATACACCAATTCTCTTGTAATCATTGATCCACTTATGTGTGTAGTTTTTAGGAGTGTGATGTTATCAATATTCAATAGTTTGAGTTTCTATCTAATCCGTTGAACATTTTGGTTTCTTAGTAATGTTATTTTTTTTTACTATGTTTCAAAAAAAATATTTTTTTATATTGAAAAATAATTTATTTTAAAATTTTAATTTACACATAATAAGATAATTTATTCTACACAATTATTTATGATTTATTTTAAATTATAAATTTCAATTTATTAAGTTCTATACATAATAAACATCACCGCATAAATTAAAGTTTAAGTTTACCACTACTACTGAAAAATGGGCATGTCATAAGGTGACAATTAGTTTCGGCTCGTGAAGAATTTGGACCACACAAATTTGGACTTATTTTTGTTTAGCCTTTATTGAGAGGCTGAAGAAATAAAACTATACAGTAAAAATCTTTTTTGGAAAAAATGATTTTTGCAAAGATTTTTCTTTAAATAATAAAGTTGGTCTACATTCGATCACTCCCCTTACTTCCTTTTCCATAATCAACTGATAAAATGTAAAGTACAATTGAGATTGTAACTAGAACATAGAAGGAGAAATCTTGTTATAATTATTCTATAATTCAGCATTCAAGTAATCATCAATGGGTTCAGTTGCTATAAACAACTTCTGGAACTTCACGACTATTACAACTGCCTGTAAGTTTTCCTTTTTTTCCATTTCTTGGAAATCTTCCTTAAGCCTCCATGTCCAATAGTAAAAAACAAGAATCTTGAAAGAACATCAAAGGTGCTGAGCAATTTCTTTATGCTTTTAACTTGTATAATGGTACAATCTTTATACGCTTTTATTGGTTCCTTTTTGTGCTTTACCCTTATACATATAGCTGATGTTCTATCAGGTAGGAATTTTGGTGATCCAAGCTGTTCACCAAGGTCCCTGCCCTCTATATTGTGCTCTGTGAGTTCAAAATACATACTTTGTGGTTCACTTGAACTAAGGGTTAATTTCACGTATGGTCACGGAACATTATCCACTGTAATTGTAAAGCAGCAACTATTTTTTAGTCACATTAAATTAACTGAAGGTCTATGTTGCTCGGACTCTTCAAAAATGTCAGACGGGTGTGTTTGATCCTCCAAAAGTAGTGTATTTTGGTCTTTGGAGGATCCGACAAGGGTGCTGCAACATATTTGTTGAGTCTGATGAACTTAGCTGAAGGTTACCCACTATAACAGTTATAATGACTAAAGTTTCAATTTAAGATAGTTTGTGACTTTACTATTATAGTTGGTAAAGTTTAGTGATCGTGCATGAAATTAACCCCCTTGAACTCATGTTTTGGACTGGTAACTATGTTTTCTTTTCATAAGTACAGGGGTTTAAAACCAATGTAAGGGCATTTGCAAGTCAGAAGTCGATCAAGAAATCAAGAAAAAAAGGGAAAACAGAGAAAACAGATACTGCAATACCCAATAAGTATGTGTTAGGTGATGATGTTAGTCCAAATTATGTTGAAGATAGCAAGAATACATCCCCCCTTGACACTTCAGAGGCTGAGACTTCTGTGCTGATGATCCCATCTAGAGGTTCTGTGCTTCAGGCATGCGTAATCACTTCTGGTTTAATAGGTCTTGTAGGTGTTGTAATTAGAGAGGTAAACTTTCTCTCTCAGCTCAAAGATGTTACTTACAGTATTTGTCCAAATTTAGTTCATGAACTTGAATATGTTAAATAGTGATGTTGTGTGTGATTCTATCAAGTTATTGTTCATCGTGTGAATTCTACTAAGCATTATACTTCAACTTACATTGGTAACTTCTTCTATGAAAACTCATAGATTGGTGAAGGACATGAAAGGTAAATAATCCTCTTATTGTGTATTTGGTTGTTTTGCAGGTTTCTCATGTTGCATCAGCAGGAGGATTGCCAATTGTTGACTGTTCCGTCGAAATACCATGTAAACCTGTGAAGCTTTCTCTCCATTCAATAGTTTTGAGATTTCTTATACTGGAAAAAGCCTCTTGCAGAAATGCAAGGTACGACTGCGTACAATAGACCCTTGTGGATAGCGGGAGCTTAGTGCACCGGGCTGCCCCTTCTTTTTTTTCCAGAGAAGCACTTGTTATATTACCTTTCTAGAATTCGGTCAAGAAGGAAAATGCTCTGAAATACAGTATTGATGGCAATAGTTTCTCCTATTATGAATGGCGATAGACCTTGTACTTAAATCATTCTCCAGTTACAACCCAACTTCATGAGATTTCTTGTCTACTATAAAGTTCTTTGGCATGTGATGTTTCACCTAATATATATTTCTCTTGTTTTTTCCTACTAAGGATGCCTGTTTTCCTAAGCTTTATTACAAACTCAAGATGGCTTGCTTAAGTTTTTATCTACATTAATGACTGCAACGTGATTGTGCTTTTCATTACTTTTTCCTTGGGTACATTTAGAAACCTGGATCTGTAACCTTCCCCCCCCCCCCCCCATGAATACGCCAATTGTTTAAATTTGTCACAAGTATACTGTAAGTTGAGAGGAAGTTTAGATGGGACAGCAAATCAAAATTCCTGGATATGTCGTAGAACTTCTCTTTTAAATGCTGAACTTTTGCTACGTCTTAATTGCTGTTCAAGAAAATAAAAGCTACTATCAGGTTTTCATTTCTGATGAGTCTTATCAGTTATAGTATATATGTCTCAGTGATGATAGCTCTCTCTACAGTGACTTTCCAGTTGTGGCATCTTGAGTTGATCACCGGATTGGTCATACTGGTATCCTCTTGTCGGTACTTATTGCTGAAGATATGGCCAGATTTTTCCGAGTCTAGTGAAGCAGCAAATAGCCAGGTATGTATTCTCGTACAAGTTAATTCGAGCTTTTGCATTGTTACCTACTTTCTTTGATTGGATCCAAGGGCTACAGATAAAATGTGTGCTTTGTATGGAGGGGGGGTGAGATCAACATCTTTTGAGGCTTAATAGATGCAAGCCAACAGTTTTTAGATGATCTTATTTAATTTAATGTTGATTTCCCTTAGCATCGATGCAACTTTGTGCTATTTTCTGTTAAACTTGGCTGTCTGAAGAAAAACAAATTCTATTTCAGGTCTTGAGTTCACTTGAACCTTTGGATTACATAGTAGTATCACTTCTTCCAGGCATTAGTGAGGTATGAATAGAACTTTTTGATGTGTTTCTCGCTTATGTTACTTCTTGGAACTGCTAAATGAGTTCTTCATTTCGAAATTTCAGAACTGATTACAAGCTTGTATGGGTATCTCAATGACGCAGGAGCTTCTTTTCCGTGGTGCATTGCTACCACTTTTTGGCATCAATTGGCAGAGTGTCGTGGCAGTTGCTTCCATATTTGGGATATTACACTTGGGCAGTGGTCGGAAATACTCCTTTGCTGTCTGGTATTTGTTAAAACTTGTGCTCGTAAGGTGGTGTTTTCCACAGTTAACCATGTCTAAGAAAATTTCTATATACAAGTCAATTTTTTTTTTTCCTTTTCTATCATGAGATGTCATTGTGCTTGTGACATGATATTTCACAATATAACTAGGTATCTTTTTCTTGTCCATTGATTAGAGTCTCATAAGAAACACGGAGGTCTCGAGACCAATTTTATATACATCGCTTGAATTATGATGCTCAAGAAGAGTGAGACTCAATTTTACGACTATTCAAATTTCAGGGCCACATTTGTCGGAATTGCGTACGGTTATGCTACAATTTCATCATCAACTGTTCTTGTGCCAATGGCTGCTCATGCTGTAAATAACCTAGTAGGAGGCATCATATGGCGCTACACATCAAATTCATCAAAATAGATTGGTAATTTCTTTTGCACTGCAGTACCACGGATATCTTTCAAGTTTTAAAGATCAACTCTCTCTCTCTCTTTCATTCGCACTCCCGCTTCATCTTTAAGAAATATCTACAAAAGGATTGTGAAGGATATCTGTAACTTTTGAATAAAAATCTGTATGAAAATTAACACTGCATTGATTAAATGTCCAGATCCAGCAAAACTCCAAGTCTATCTTGTTCGCCTTTTCATTAATATACCTTTTTTCCCACTGTTTGGATATTAGTAACTGTCTAAAGTGGAAATTCTATTAATATATGTTTTAAATTGATGTTAGTACCATGTGAATACGTTATGATCAAAGAGTTTCTTAATGTTAGCATGAGTTAGGGAAATTAGTTGGTTTTCCTTTTATGAGTAGATGTGTTTTTAATTGTAAATCAATTACAATATTCTGTGTGATTGTACTAGCATATTCTTTGGGATGTAAATATCTTCCCATATCTTTGTAATCTTATATATTGTACAACTGATTCATAATTAAAGCATCCTATTCCACCTATTTGAGTCTTAATTCATTAAAACTTTAATTGCTGATATGAAATCCATCTAAGAAGAGAAAGATGATATATTATTTAAGGAAAGATGTTTATTTGTTCATACTTGCTTGGTTTGGAGAATTTACTAACATATCTTGGGTGCTTTCTTCTGCTAGTTTTGCCACCAGCAGTTTTATATATATAAAGTAGTCTGGTCATATTAAACAGAACATCTCCAACAATATAAGCTACTATTTCCCGAAACCATGATGAAGTTTCTCAAAATCGCCTCGATTCTTGTTCTGTTAGCCTCCATAACTTGTGTCGAGGTTGATGCTGGAGCAAGTGGCCATCAACCACTTGTTGTTAGCCGTCTACAGCATGGACGAGCTTTAGATATTGTTGTTTACCGTAATACTCTAACTGCTTAAATCTCTTCCTATCTCTTTTAACTTTGCAGCCAGCAGACATTTTACTATTAACCTTCAATTAACATGTTTTTATCTGCCTTTTCTCATGACATATAAATTAGGTGCTATATATGTTAAAAGTTATGCATGCATTTTCTGTTTTTCATTGTCATTATGGCATTCAAATTTTTGACATTTTATGAATGAATCTGTATTTGCAGCATGCATCACGACCATTTGCGGAAAGGCCTGTTGTAACTGCAACATAGAGGTGATTCCCCCAGTCTGCACTCAGTGTTGTTCCGAAGACTGATGAATTCCCAAGTTGTTTACAAAAAGAGTCATTTTGGAATTCTTTTGATATATCACTTTTTACTTTTTAGTATGGAATATGTGTACAAGATCTGTCAAAGATCTTTTCTTCTTTACTACTAATATATGTCATTTCTGAGTTATTATTGTTGAAGAACATTGCTAATTATTATTCAGAACAAAAAAATACTTGTGCAGTAATATGAGCTCCAATCTGGCACTAACCTTTAACCCAACGCCCCCTCCCCCCCACCCCCTTTTTTTTTTTAACTGAAAGAGTATAGTTAAATGAGATTTGCATCACATTTCCTTATCAAATTAGGTCTGCTATCAGTTTAGGCAGAGGTTAATCAAGAAAATTTAGAAGAATGCAAATTTTGTTGCACCTTCCTTCACATGGCTTCAAACATTGTAGTTGTGTTTGTTTGCTTTTTAAGAATTAGTAGCTTGGAAAATGGAAATGGTAATTGGCCATCATAATCACTCAATTTTGTTTTCTTTCAAAAGTCACTCAATTTTACCTAATTAGCTTTAATGGTCATTTTAGCCGGAAATACAATTTCCGCTACCTCTTTAGTGACGTAGCAACCGTAAATTTTATAAAAAAAATTAAAGTCACTAAAAAATATTTAGATTTATTAAGGTCTCAACCCACTCTAAACCTGACGCTATTCTTGACCTGACCCGCTTAATGTGTTGATTATATAAGAGATGTCTTCAAACTTTAATAAAGCATTTAACTAAAAGAACCCGATGGTTCTTTTTTTCTTTTCTTTATTAAAAAATTCAAATCTTCGAATCAATAGGATCCGAAATTTGATATCTTTCTTTATCTCTAAAAAAGAATTGAGAAAAACGGAAAATATAAAGATATAAAAACGGATGCACAATTAATCATAACAACAAGACAAATAAAAAATCATCAAAAATAAACAAACAGAAGAACTAAAAATAAGAAAACAAAAAGCACAAACAACACTAAATCAAAGAAGAAAAGGATCGGAAATAAAAAAAATCATATTTTGAGAATCATCAGGTTACATTGTTTCCTACTCTCTTTATTAGTTTATTTATACCAACCACACGCGTTAAGGTCTCAAGTTACTCATTTTGGAGTTCGACGCTCACAACAAAGCCTTTCACTTTCATAGAGCCTCCGATAGATCCCATTCTATTCAAATACAAATTCTACATTAGAACACGAGTTCGTAGACACCCATATTGCTATACTTTTAATCCAAACCTAAAAAGTAACCCAAAGGGCAATCCCAAGCCTAGAAGGGCAAAACTGGAAATTAAACCCAAATTTGGTTTACTCATACCATAGGGATTCTACATCTCAAATATGAACCAAATCCAACATTAATTCGACATTCAATTCAAAAAAAACTTAATTTCAACCACAGACTTTTTAGTCCCAACTCTACCACCTAAATCATTATTTAAATGATAAAATCCCGCACTAATGGTAAAATGAAGATTAGAATCTTATCCCCACGAAGAATCTTGAAAATTCCTTAAGAAATCTCTCAAATCCGAGATCTAGAGCTCAAATGGTGAATGGTGATTTCTTACGGGGTCTTTTAAGAAAAAAGGAACATAGAACTCAAAATAACCTATTAGGTCATTACAACGTCTACCACTTAAACACACATACGTCCTCGAACGTAAAGGAAAAGATAGTACCTAAACTGTCAAAAAACTAAGAATATCTAATCCGTATGTCGGACTCATCTCATCCGAAAGAATTGACAAGGCATGATGAGACAAGGCATGACGAGACAAGGCGTGGAACCTCATCTCATACTCGATCACAGAAATCCCCTCATGATCCATCAAACTGATCATGTATGTCCTCCCTGACACTATAGGGAACCCATTTCACCAGAAACACACGAGTCTATTTGGCCCAAGTAAGTGGAGGCAACCCAGTTGACCTAGTCTCAACAAAAACCTCACCACTGCTTGACGTGGCCAATCATCTAAAACGCTATGAAATCAACATTGTTGGACTCAACTAACCCGAAATTGTGCAGCCTCTCATGACAACTAACCAAGAACTCATAAGCATCATCATCAGGATGTCTATCATACTATGGTGGCTTCATCTTCTCAAACTTGTCCCATCTCTTCTGCTCCTCAATGGTCATAGTGGGTTTAGCAACTGGTCGAAGAACAATATCCAAAACTAGTAAACCCAGAAATTAAGGAGCCACAACATTAGTTGGTTGTGCCTACGGGGTCATAAACCCTGCAACAACCATGGGATCGGGAGTCAGAGCTCCAACTCTAGTCTGAGACCTATCTGAAGTCACTGGTAACATGCCCGCCTGGGCATATCATTAATGTAGCCCAAAGTAATGACCAAAGCATCTTGAAGAACTGGAGTAGCAGTGAATCCAGGTGGTACCTGTGCGGGTCCAACCACATCTACCTGAACCGGCTCCTCCTTCGGAACATCCTCTGGATCTGGAGCCAGCTCCTTAACAAGGTTCTAGCTGATGTTGGTGCTCATCCCCTAACTAATGTAGTAGCATGGCCTCGTCCCATACCATGGTCCCTGCCCTAACCCTTGTTTCTTCCACGTGAAATATCCCAAATAATGGGTTTGGATTCGGGTGCATTGCCTCCATCCGCGATCGGTCACGTCCTCACCATCTATGAGAAAGTGAAACAAAGAAACTTAGAACTTCAATAGAATCAAGTAGCCACGAAAATGAATGAAAGATCAGAATATTGCTAAATGTCTTGTAGCCTCTCGAAGATAGGTACGGATATCATCGTACCGATCCGCAAGACTCTACTAGGCATTGTTCTTGTACTTATGAGACCGGTGAACCTAGTGCTCCGATACCAATTTATCATAGCCTAATTTCAAAGATGTGAAGAAACCTAACCCCGTCTGGTAGGCGAACCATCCACAACTGCTAATTCATACAAGTATAAACATGTGGAATTAAGTAAATAATTCATTTTCAAGTCATAATAAGTGTCATAACAATACCGAATATGAATAAGTACCATATTCCCAAAACTTGGTGTTATAAGTATAGAAACACCTAGAATATGAGTACAAGTCTGAAATGTGTCCTAATACATTGTCTAGAATAAATAATAACATAAATGAAAGATATAGGAAGAATCTGGTGCCACGGATCATCTAGTAGCTCACCCCAAATCCTTCGAAAGCACTCCTCAATGTGTGGTTAAATCTCGAATGTCGCACATGCTAGGAACCAAATCTGCACACAAAAAGGTATAGCAAGTGTAGAGTGAGTACGAAAAATCAATGTGTACTCAGCAGCATCGTCGATCGACCCTAAACGAGGGCTAGTATTTCTTACTACTTATTCCACACTTAGCGCGATTAGTTCAACAGTCAAATAATCATAACCCGTGTACTCTAAGTTAGGGAAACCTTTAATTTCATAAGTATTCAAATAGTCACTTAAGCAGGATAAGTACATCTCAATCAACAAATCAAGTAAGTCATCCAACAAGAAATCCATGAAATGAAATCATGATATGCATCTACAATGCAATGAAATGCAAGGCATTTTCATCACCGGTATACACACGCTCCATAATATGGAATATGTGACCTATGTGGGACTTGCGAGGTTAATACACCACCCGAAGTCATTTCCTATCAGATTCTTAGCCACTTAGGCTCCAATATCAATCACTTAGCCAATTAGGCTCACATTACCTATCTTTAGCCCATTCAGCTTCTTACCATTCACATCACTCCATCCGAAATCATTCCCATTGGACATCAGATATGTATCATCAAGTGTAATATGAATGAGATACCATATGAAAGCATGAACATGACATGTGCAATAGAGGCAACAGGGCTAATTAGCAAAATGATCCAATATTCATCATTTTTTCCTTTTTTTAGATGAGTACTACATAGTGATGAGAACACACAATCACAAATAAGACGAGCATATTATCATGGAAACATAAAAGTATGGGTCGCATACCCCAATCACGGTCTACACAATCAACTGAACTATCAGCTAGTGCCTAAAGCATGACATTCAAACTCTAATTGCACGACTCGAGTACAAAACACATTCCCAAAACATGTCATTGGTACCCAATACAAGTGCTCGTCACCTCACAAAAACGGGACCCCTAATGCTCCATCTTTATTAGTTCATTTAGATCAACCACATGCTTTAAATAGAGTCAAGTAATGTCTCAACTTGCTTGTTTTAGAGTCCAATATTCACAACGAAGACTTGCCCTTTCATAGAGCCTCCGATCGATCCCAATCTATTCAAATACGGATTCTACATTAGAACACGAGTTCGTAGACACCCATACATCTATACTATTGTGTCACGACCCAAAATCCCATTTGTGCCGCGAGGGCACCTACCCTAAACCCATAGGCGAACCCCAAGTCAAATAATAAAGTAAATATGGAAAAGGTAAAGAAAATACCCCAAAATATTGAAATGGTATTAACACCTTAATTGTAAACACTAGACTCCAGACTGGAAGTCATAAGTACAAGAGCTACTAATCCAGAATATAAGTCTTAACCTACATAACACTGTCTGAAATAGAGAAAGACAGAAAGTTAAAGATAGGAAGAAGGATGGTGCTGTGGGACTATCATCAGCTCACCCTAGACTCCAATCCCTCACAAAACCAATCATAGAAATCCTACAAGTCTGTGGTGATCAATTCTAATATGTTGTTCATGAATACTCAACCCCGCGATGTGATTCCCGACTTCAAAAGCAAAATTTACCCAAGTCATCAACTTAGTACCGAGGAACTATTCCTTATGATTTAAATTTTTCTATTTCTCAATTCACACCTGTTACGCAAATCTGATTGAACTCTATAGAATCTAAATACATTGAATCTTCCCTCTTGGACTTTCACTTAACTCGTTCACCACTCTGTAAACCTCGATGGAAGGCTTGAAGCCTCGTACTCCCCCTTCATAACCATTGAATCTCTGATTATAATACCTTTTTTTTATGCATTTACCAAATCCAAAAGTATCAATTCTTGCAATCCATGTGTCTTACATGCATAAATACTCCCAAGTCTTTAATATTTGGAATACTCAACCACGTTATCCAGCCAGCAACGCTTCGATGTAGCCTACTATTATGAATACAATCTCACCTCGAAAATATGATTTTAACTTTCAAAGTAAAATGATTTCAAGATTCCCTCTTATTAATCAACTCTATCCCATTCAATCAAGAATGATATAAAATTACCCACCTTGACATAACGCAAGTCACCTTTCATCAATCGTATCACGTTAGTCATCTGAAATACGCTCATCGGCAATCATCAATCGCAAGACCCCATGACATTTTGTCATAACACTTAGTCAAATGTTGTAAACTTCTTTCTTTAAGCATCCTCAACAATTACACCCTATTTGAATGATCCAAAACAATACCACCATAATCCATACCTGACCCAAGTAATCTCATTGCTTCGAATTCATATCCTTTCATTTTTGAAGATGTACAGTCTAAATCACAACCTCGTTCGATTAAATCTTCATGCCATAGTTACAATCTAAACTTGATCTTGCGTCCTTATCACGGTGAACCAAGTCGTACCATACCATGTGAAGTCACATCTAATCGTTCGTGTGCAAACCCGAGAATGAGTCCTCACCATTGGTACCGAATCACGTACGCATGATACAAAATGAAAGAATGGAAGTTTCCTAAATGTCCTAAAGTCTCTCGAATATAGATACGAAGCTCTTCGTACCAATCCGCAAGACTCTACTAGACATTGTTCTTGTACTCATAAGACTAATGAACCTAGTGCTCTGATACCAAATTTTCACATCCCAAAATACCATTTGTGTTGTGAGGGCACCTACCTTAAATCTGCAAGTTATAAATGCACAAAAGAAACCTCAAAAGGATATTTTGGGGAAAACAAATATAAAAGCTCAAAATGACCTAGCGAGTTGTTACATATTATTACGGACCCAAAAGGTCACCCAAAAGTCAATCCCGAGCCTAGAAGGGCAAAACTGGAAATTAAACTCAAATTAGTTTACCCATAGCTAGGGAGTCTAAAGCCCAATTATGAACCAAATCTGACATTCAATTAGAAGAAAACCTTAATTTAAACCTAGGGCTTTTTAGTACCAACTCTACCACCCAAATCATGATTTAAATGATAAAATCCGGCAAGAATCTAAGATAGAAAGGTAAATGAAGGTTAAAATCTTACCCCCACAAATAACCTTAAAATTTTCTTCAAAAATCTCTCATATCTGAGGTCTAGAGCTCAAATGGTGGAATGAAATGGAAAATCCCGTAATTGGGAATTAATATTCTAACCCGGGTGACCCTTATTTGCGATCGCGAGTCCTTGTCCCAACTAAGTGTCATGACCTAAAATTCTATTTGTATCGTGAGGGCATCTATCCTGAACCCGTAGGCGAACCCCAAAATATGCAAGTCGAATACATGAATAAAATGCGGAAAAGTAAAGACAAATACCCAAAGTACTGACAAAGTTCTTAATAACTTAACAAGAGAAGGTCTAAGTCAATACTCCCAAAAACCTAGAAGTCATAAGTACAAGAGCTTTCTAAAATACAATTACAAGTCTTGAATGCTAATACAATACTTTCTGAAATAAAAGAAGACAAAAAATAAAAGATAAAGAGGAATCTAGTGCTAGGAAGGCATCGACAGTTCACCCTAGAGTCCAAGTGATCATCACATTACTAGTACGGGACCTCCAATTTCGTATTGCATCCCTTTATCAATTAAACTAACACAAAAACACTACATAAGGGTTTAGTAAGTCTCAACTTGCCTGAATCCGAAGCTGAAGAGTCACTCCACAGCCTTGCCTTTCTGTTGAGCTTCTGAACGAGCCTATTTTTTCAATTACCATTTCTACATAAGGATATGAGTCTAACGACACCCACAAAGCCATAAAAGGAGTTTGGGTCCAAAACGCCAACCCAAAACCCAATCCCAATCCCGAAGGTCAAAACAGTAATTTTATTGTGAAAACAAGTTCATCATGGACAAAATAGTATTCTATGAGGTCATACGAATCTAACAACACCATATTTCTATACTTTAGTCTGAATCTCAAAAATAAACCCAAAAAGATGACCATGGGACCACGAGGGCAAAACGAGAATTTAAGCCTAAAATCATCTTACCCATAATCAAGATTGTCCATATCCTAAAAATTATCAACTTCTAATCCCAAATGATCCTTCAATTTCATGAATCTTCTCAAATCCATTTCCATGGAAAATGTCAATTTTCTACATAGGAATCAAGAATAATCACAAACAGAGAGCAAGTCAACAAATAGAGATGGTCATAATCAAGAATCCTACTCGCAACCACCAACATACAAAAAGCACCAGCTTCTAACTGAACTTAAGGAGATACATAGGAGGAACATACATGAATTGTTAAAGAGGCTACCAATGCAGAAAAACCGGACCAATTGATGGAGACATTTAGGAGTTTTTATGAAGGAACAAGATGGAGACAGGTGGAAACAACAAGGGCAACACTAGTAAGTAATCCCCACTTGTACAAAAAGAGGAACAACGACTTATTGCAGCACAGAATCGCAATGGAAATTGAAAGACAAGCACAAAAGGTCAGATTCAAAACAAAACAAAAAAAAAGTAAGATGGAAAGGCTGCTTATCTGTATCCGTCGAGCAGCACAAGGATAGAGTGAGAAGAACGGTGGTGCAAGGGCGGAGCTACTATCGGAGATGGTGTGAAGCTGCAGACAACAATGAGAGACCTGAGTCGCGATTTAGGGATTTAAGCTCTACTTTCCTAAATCAGTCAACATGACGAAAATTAGCACAGATTTTCAACAGAGATGACAAATCTGAGATGGAAAGGTCTATCACAACAACAAAGAGGGGCTGGGGTCAAAACACAAGAACATATGAGCTACACAAAAGGAATAGCAAGCACATAGATCGATACAAAAACAAGGAATGCTTACAGTTGTAGGTGACAAACATCTTCATCAAAGTTCCTGGTAGCTCAAAACAACAACACCACCGGAGAGAAGATGATTTGGACAGAAAAGAGGAAATGGTGGACAAATGTGATTTGTTGTCTTTAATTTTCTTTCCTTTTTTGTTCCACCTACGCGTCTTGCTTTTACTGTTATATCGGGAGTTACTCCACGTATTGCTTGGCGTAAAACGGATAGTGGATTTGTTTCTGTCTTTGAATCTTTTTTACGCTCGATAGATAATTTGATAAGATGGACCCAAGTTGGACTTCCGGACTAGGCCTAGACAAATTTGCTTTTTTGTTTGATTTAAATCAATAAAAAGCCCATTGGGCAAAATTCATTTAAAAAGAAATAATCACAAACTAATGAAAAAAAAATCAATGGAAATCACTTAGGTAAAGGTTTAGATCTTACCCCAATAAATAAACTTAAACTTTGCACTTGATTGTACCTTAATCCGAGCTCTATAGCCACTAAAATGGGTAAATGAAGAATGAAGTCGAATTGAGGATTTAATTATGTCCATGCATAAATTTCCCTTCACGAATGCGAGACCACGGTCGCGATCGTGGTCCAACCCAACCCAACTCATCGCGACCACGATGGGAGAGCCTTACCTGACCTAGCTTAATTCCCTTGCATGAACGCGAGGGTAGGATCGCGATAGCGACCTTATGTCCCCCACATGCTCGATCGTGGTCCTTCCTATGCGATCGCGTAGAAGGACATCAATAACAGCTGAAACCAAAAAAATCTGGTTTTCTCAAATCCTGTTCCAACACCCAAAACTTATCCAGGACCCCGCAAACACAAACTAAATAAGCATTTTTATTATAAAATATATTTTAGACTTGCTCACGCACTCAGAATTTCCGAAAAAGGTCTTCTTAATCCAATGTTGACCAAAGTCAACTCTTAAGTTATGAAAATCCTATTTCTCAACCAATAACTCAAAATACACCGAAAGCCTCGGGACCCGAACCAAAGGCTTGACTAAGTCATAAATGACATTCTGGACCTAATGGAATCGACGAAACCTGAAAAATAATGTGTTTACCCAAAAGTAAACTATAAGTCAAACTCCTTTAAATTTTTAACTTAAAAACTTCTAAACTTTCTAAAATCATTCCAAAACTCCCCCGATAGCATCAGGAACTGTGACATCCATCTCCACAAGTCAAGAACACAAGTAAAGTCTCGGGAAGAGTATTTTAGAGATTTCTAGGTAAAAAGCTCAAAATGACTATGTGATCCGTTACACTAAGCTTCGCAATCGCGAAAGCCCTGCGATTGAGAAAAAGGAACCCGACCCAGCCCATGACTAGCTCTACGCTATCGTGGGACTTTGACAATGAGGCTCATCACGATTGCAACATGTGGCCTCGTGGTCATGCTAGAGAAAACTAGAACTGGACGCTAGATTTTTTTGGAGTCCTCCGAACTTGGAATCAACACTTAGAACTCATCTTAGACCTCCCGGACACAAATGAAATATGCATTTTAATCGTAAAACACATCCGGACTTGCTCGCGCACTAAAAATGCTCAGAAAATGTGGTCTTGGCCCGATGTTTACAGTGGTGAACTCCAAATTTTACTTTAACTAGTTTCTCAACCAATGATCCAAAACGCCCTCGAATACCTCAGGACTCGAACTAACAAATCGACTAAGTCATAAATCGCAATTCAGACCTAATGGAATCAATAAAACATTGAAAAAGACACATTTACCTCGGATGTTGACTTTGGTAAACTATTTCCATTTCTTAACTTAAGGATTTTCTTATTTTGTGAAAAATAATCCAAAACTCACCTGATCCCCTCGAGAATCATGCCGCCCATCTCCGCAAGTCAAAACATCATTTTAAAGCTACGGGAAGGTTCTTTTAGGCAAAATGGGACCTAGAACTCAAAATGACCTATTGGATCGTTACAATAAGAGGGTTTCCAGATTTATGAAATAACTGGTGGATTTTGTCAATTATTTCATAATATGTCATTCAACAATATGAAAAAATTGGTAGTGTCTATCGGTTATTTTCATAATGCTGAATGAAATAGTATAGAATATCTAATGGAGTCCATAGGGTACGTTACTTAAATAAGTAATTTTTCTTAATTATTAAAATCGGCATACACAAACGACCATTCAACTCTTTTCATGCAGGTTGTCAAACATAACTGATGTATTTATAATTTCAGTATCCTCTAGGAGCTATCGGAAATTATCGAGCATGTTTGTTGGTTGTTATTACCGATGTATATATTTTTCATAGAATTGTTTTCATCAATTTTAGTAAAAAATCTTTGAATATCAGACAATATTCATCGATTTTTGTAACGACATGTTTGGTCATTTTGAGCTTTTAGACTTCTTCTCCAAAAAATGTCCTTCACGTATCCTTGTATTGATGTGTATGACTTGAGGGGATGGGTGACACGGTTTCCGAGGCAAATAGGTTAGTTTCAGATAAGCTTTGGCAAATTGGAAGTTTTTAAGTTAGGGAAATGAAGAGATTTGACCAAAGTCAACATCGGGAGTAAATGTGTCATTTTTAAAGTTCTGTCAATTCCATAAGGTCTGAAATTTTATTTATAACTTAGTCGAGTCATTGATTTGAGTCCCGAGGAGTTTGTGTGTGATTTGGGCCATTGATTGAGAAACACGTTAAGTTAAAATTTTAGAATTGACTACGGACAACATCAGGTCAAAAAGACATTTTATGGGAATTTCGAGTGCGCGAGCAGGTTCGTAGTATGTTTTATAATCAAAATGCATATTTTATTTGTGTCCAAGAGGGTTCAAATGAGTTTCGGGTGCCATTTCAAAGATTTAAAGACTCCAGAAATTTCTGATACCTGGTGTGTGCGCAATCACACTTAGGGAGCGCAATTGTGTTGAAGTAATGAGAGCTAGTTAGCACAATCATGCACTTTGGGCAAAATCGCGCTGAAGGGTGAGAAATTGGTCAGCCCAATCACTGAAGGAAGTATGGCAAGGAAACACTATTACGCTAAAGGTCCGTGATCGCACTAGAGGAAGGATTTTGGTCAGCGCTATTGTGCTAGGGGTACACGATCATGCTATCTTGAGTTTTCCAGGTTTAGTGCCATCGCGCTAGCCCACTGCGATCAGGCCAATAGTGCTTCAAGTGTTAAAAATCAGCAGAATCGGGATATAAGGTTAGTTTAACCATTGTTGGAGATCTAGCGCTCGGATTTGGGCGATTTTGGAGGCTATAAACTCGTTTTTGAAGAAGGTTAAGATTCTAACTCTATTTTTGATGTACCCTCTTGATTTATTCTGTTAATTAGTGTTCTAATCCATGATTTAAAGTGAAAATTCGAGGGTTTATCCCTAGAGTAGAAATCATGTATTTTTTCTATTTCATGGTCAATTCATGGATGATTTTAGCTCATTTTATGGATTTAGACTAATTAAGTTATGGATAAATCAATTTTAAATAAAATTCTAGTTTTGCCCTTGGGGCTCGGGTTTGACTATTTTGGGTTCGTTTTGGGTTTCAAATAAAAGTATAGTAATATGAATATTGTTAGACTCGTTTGACCTCGTAGATTATTGTTTTGATTAGATTTAACTTTTTTGGAAAATTTAGATGCGAATGAGCTCCCAAAATACTTAATCATTGCCCGGATAAAGATTTTGACCGTTCGGAGGTACTTCGGGAGGGGAAGGCTTATGTTTAAGGATTGTTTGCTCATATTTGGCTACGAGGTAGTCTACGATTTACTCTTTAGACTCCGATTGGAGGAAATATATAGTTTATAAATATTGAAGGGGTATTGGACGTGAAATGGGGTCTCACATTAGTGACTGTGGTGAACACTTGTGTGGGTACAGTGTATTTGTGTATGTGATTAGTGTAAGGGAATGTAATTGTGACAGGAAGTACACGTGAGACTTCGGGCATTGGAGGTGGTGCATAAATTCATTAGGTTGGTATGATTATTGTTTATGTGGGCTATGATAGCCATGTTTGATGAATACTTGCAATTATGGATTCATTTACCTCATTACTCCATGCCTCATATAAATCATGACAGAATGATCATTATTGATACTCGAGTTGAGCTTATAAAATTCCATGATGTAGGCTTATTCACTCCATACTCTTATGATACTTTGGCATATGATATCTTGCATACATGCATGCATTCATACTTACATACTTGATGGATGAGTTGTGGAAAAGAAAATACGAGGTGGTAGGTTTATATATCCGCAATAATTTATGGGATCGGATTGCATGCCGCAACATATACATATTATGCGATCGAGTTGCACGCCGCAACGGGTATATGGACCTTGCGAGTCCCCTATGAATTATGACTAGATGAAATAACCGTTAGCATGTGTACCAGGATTGATATTGAACAATGCATTACATTCATTCATCCATTTATTCTGTTATCCTTCCTATGTGATATGTGCTTACATGTTCTTCCTGTGAAATATGAAGTCTTGTCATAATTCGAAAGCTAAGTTGAACTAGTCTAATAAGTGTTTAGATTCCGTCTTTATATAATGTATGTGTGATTCCTTCATTGTTGGCTTATGATACCAATGAAGTACTAATGACTTGTATTCATACTACACTTGCTGCACTTCTGGGTGCAGATACTGATCCTTGTTCCAGTATCAGACCTCGTGGCTAATTCCAAGGCAGTCTATTTCCAGATTCTAGGGTGAGCTACTGGTTGGATTTGCAGCCCTGAATTCTTCTCATTCTTATGATTATCCTCTTTATTTGTCTTTCAAGACAACTCGTATTTCGTACTTTTAAGCTTGTATTTTTAATTAGACGCTCTTGTACAAGTTAGACCAGATTTTGGGGATTGTAAAGACTAAGTTACTTTTCGCACTTATTATATATTTTGTAAGATTGTTAATTAGTATATTGATGTATTTACACTTTCGCATTTTTTCCTTGTTTAATTAATTAACAACTTGGGATGGTTCGCCTGTCGGGGGATTGAGTAGGTGCCATCATTATCCGTGAACTGGGTCATGACTGTTTTATTCCTTGAATAAGTTTGTATTTTCAGTAATGACTGGTTGTCGACCATGGCCTTTTGATTTTGCATAATGATATTAATTGTCTCGTAGGAATTCTATCTAAGAAGAGAAAGATTATATATATTTAAGAAAAAAATATTTGGCCATAATCTTGCTTTGACTTGCAGAATTTACTAAACTTATATTAGGTAAATAAACTTAATTCTTGCAATCTATTTCTTATGTATATCTACATCTTAATATTGGTCAACTTCATTTTATTAAAGATTTCTTTAATCTTGAACCCTTGCTTTTACATGTTTTGAGAGCGCCAACATTTGTATATATAAAGCAGTCTGGTCATATTAAATAAAATATCTCCAACACGATAAACATCAATTTCTTCGTTGTTTTTATACATTTCTTGATTCGCGGAACCATGATAAAGTTTTTCACAATCGCCTTTGTTCTTGTTCTGTTGGCCTCCATAACTCGTGTGGAGGTTGAAGCTGCAGCTAATGGAGAAAACCCACTTGTTATCAGTCGTCTGCTTGGTGGACGAGCAGAAGATGTTATTGTTTATCGTACTATTCTTTTTCCTTTCCATTTATATGACCCTCTTTTCGTTTAGTTTCCAGAAAAATAAACCTTTATATATTTAAAAACTCTTTATTTTAAGCTTTTAATTTTATCTTCAAGGACATGCTCTTCTAATCGCTAAATATTATGACATATCTTAAGGCCACAAGTGCCAAGGATAATTTCAAAGTAAAAAAGTTATATCGTTCTTAAACTTCATTCTAGTCAAACATCACTATCTAAAATGAAATGGAGGAAGTAACTATTTATATCTCTCAATCTCTTTTGACTTTGCAGTAGTCACAAGATGTTTCACCATTAGCTTTCAAATAGTATGTGCCTTAGGACAGATATTCTTGACTCTTTGAAATAGTCAATTTTATTTTTAAATTTCACATTTTAAGATTAAATCTGTATTTTGCAGCATGCACGAGCAAATGCAAAATAGCCTGTTGTGACTGTGACATTACGAAGATTCCCCCAGTCTGCACCAAGTGTTGTGCTGAAGAGTGAAGATTGATGAATTCACAAGTTAAAAGGAGTCGTTTGATGACTCCTTTGATAATCCCTCCTTTACTTTTAGCATTAGATATGTGTTAAGGATCTATTAAAGATCTTTGTTTCTTGTCTAATATATGATATATTTTATATATTAAAAGTTCCAATCTGATTCTACCTTTTTCAATTAGTCATTATGGTCTGTTAGGATTACGCGATAGATTTAAAAGTATATGATATAAAAATGAAAATACTAAGAAATTGAACTTAATGAAGAATGAAAATACTAAGAACTCGTTTGCTTGAACTTAATCAATATCTGGATCTTAATTATCATATCTCAATTATTAAGTGCATTTGATTTTTAGGTGTTAATCTTAGTCATTTAATATCAATAATTAAGTGTGTTTGTTTATTAAAAAATACACAAGTTGCTGCTTAATCTTGATCAGAAAAATTACTCATCCCCCTTAACTTAATGGGCGACCTATTACCCATATTCTTATTTGAAGTATTACTAATATCCCCATATGAGGCAGCGTAATAGAACAAGTGCACTTGCCTTCTTTAAGATGCGTGGAAAAGGGAAAGGAGTTAAAAGTTTTTTTTTTCAGTTTTTGTTTTTATTACATAGGGGTAGGGGAATAAGAAATAGGAGAGGAGATTAAAAGGTGGGGAATCGAATCCTCACTAACAAAGTGAAAGTTCATATAATCAACCAACTAAGTTATTAAAATTCCCCTAAAAAGAGAGTTAAAAGTAAATTAGTAACTTATACACTTCTTTTTTCATTAGACATTATGGAACGATCTCCTCTTGTTAGATTTGGGCCTGACCCAACTTAGATTAGATTTACTTTCATATAGGGCCTTTGTATACCCGATCCATGCTCTATTTAAGTTATGTATAAATAGACTCTATGTACTATAGAATACACTTTTGTCATTTCGATTTAATGATACGAAGAAAGACGGTTAATTTACTCTCTCTCTCCTCTCGCTATGAACTAGGGCTTCTGCCCAGTTCTTTCTCAATTTTTCATATTACTTGATGCTTACACAGTATCAAAGCTTAAGATTCATGTAGATCTCTTCTTCCTCTTTCGATCGGTGGTACCCTCGAGCTTATCTGGTGTTTTTTAGGGTTCACAATTCTTGTCGTTCTAGATAGGAGTGTTGTTTGATTGTTTGGTGTTCAAAGTAGCCCGTGTTGTATCACCATTTCTAAACAAGGCTCTAACTTCTTCAAGTTGTGAAGAAGGCTGGTAATATCATTTCTCTGCCTTGATTTTGGATCTATATCTTCGATTTAGGGTTTCTCTGTGTCGATTGATTCTAGATTTAGGGTTTGTACTATTTTCTGTGTCGATTGATTCTCGATTTAGGGTTTGTATTGTTCATCTGTTGTTGATTCATTGTGATGGCGTCAAACACACAAATTACCCACACTTATCGTCTCTATTTTCACCCTTCCGACTACCCATGGTAGTTATTACCATGCCCTTTAATGGTTCTGGTTATGGGAGCTGGAGAAGAGACATGCTAATTTCTTTATCTGCTAAGCGAAAACTAGGGTTTTATTAATGGTATTATTTTTAAACTTTCTGATACCGATCCTACGTATGAGAATTGGGTTATGTGTAATAATATTGTTATTGCTTGGATACTCAATAGTTTAGTTAAGGAAATTGCCGATACTATAATCCATACGGAAATTGTTGTTGTAATATGGAATGAAATTGAAAAACGATATGGTCAGGCTAGTGGTACAAAAGTCTTTCAGATTAGAAAGGATATCTCCTATATTTCTCAGGGTTCCTCCAGCATAGCTTCTTATTCAATAGGATTAAGAAATTATGGGATGAGTTGGCCATTTCAATTATCCTCCATGTACTTGTAATTCTAAGGATGAATGGGTTAGATTGGAAGGGGATCATAGGAGTCATCAATTTCTAGCTAGTTTGAATGATTCTTATAGTGGTATTAGAAGGAATATCCTCATGATTAAACCTCTTCCAGACATATACAGTGTTTACTCCATGTTGATTCATGATGAACAACAGTCTGAACTTCAAGCTTCTCTTCCATCTTTCACTTTTTAATCTGTGTCTTTTAGTACCACTGCTAGGAATCAGAGGTCTTCTTATCCTCAAAGGTACCCTAAAAAATTAAACTTTGAACCTAGAAAACCAAATCACTCTCATAAATCAAATTATCCACCCACTCAATGCAATTATCCACAGACCCAAGGTCTTTTTTGCAAGTATTGCAAAAGAGCAGGGCATGTTATTGAGAAATGTCATAGGCTGCATTGTTATCCCTCTAATTTCTAATTCAACAAAGGGAAACATACCGTTGCTTGTGTTCAGGGTGTGAATTCTTTTCCTCAGTCTCAACCTCAAGGGACTGCTTCCCATCCTAAGGCTCAGGATACTACTTCTCACTCTCAATTTTTAGAGCTTGATTTGCATGGTTTTAGCAAGAAGCATCATGATCACATCCTGAGTCTGATGCTCAATCAAACCAGGTTGCAGGACTCTGGCTTCTGTGCTTCTGCTAATTTCTCAGGTATGACTAGTATCTCTACTTACAATATTAGTTGTTTCTTTTCATGTCATCTGTCACAAATGTATGAAAATCCTTGGATCTTAGACTTAGGGAAAACCAACCACGTGACTCCTCATAGACACATTTTAACCATTGTCCACACCTTATCTCATTTTTCTCCAAAATGGTTATAAAGTTAAAGTAACTTGTACTGAGTCTTTGCCTCTGTATTCTGACTCAGTCTTGCAACATGTTTTGCTAGTTCCCAGTTTTCAATACAACCTTATTTCTTTACACAAACTCCTTCTTCAATTTAATTGCATTGCTTATTTCAGTGCCACATCTTGTATTTTACAGGGCCATTCTCTGAAGAGGCCACTAAAAGTTGGTAAACTCTCCAATGGAGTCTATGTGCTTCAGTTGAATGGTTTCACTCTATGTGTTGTCAACTCTACATTGTTATCCCTTCATTGTGCATCTAATGTGTCCAGTTCAGTTGTTTCATCTGCTCCCTTAAAGCCTTCAACATCTACTATTTCTGTTACTGATGTTGAAAATTGTAAATATTATCTTGTTGCTTCTTCATCTACTGATGTATCTCATGACATTTCTAATCAATTTTTTTCTATTCTAATCAAATTTCTTTTATTTCTTCTATTCCTTTAATGTCTGATTGTATGAATGTACATGCTTCAAATGAAAACATCAATTTACCTTCTTTTATTCCTAATGACAATATAGTAAGAGTTGATTTGTCCTAACATCAAAGGCTTGGACATATGCCTTTTGCCAAGATAAAGTCCATTCCATCTCTTAAATCCCTTTTACCTACTAAACAAACTTTCCACTGTTCCATTTGTCCTATGGCTAGGCAGCAGAGACTGTCTTTCCCTGAAAGCACTATTCATTTCACCAAACCCTTCCATCTTGTACACCTTGACTTATGGAGACCTTATCACACTCAGGCTTACAATGGTCACAAATACTTTCTCACAATTGTGGATGATTTCACTAGGTGCACTTGGACTCACCTGTTATCCACTAAATCTAATATTTTTCCTTTGATCAAATCTTTTTTCTTTTATATCAAGAATCATTTCAATGTTGCTATTCAATCCATTAGGTCTGACAATGCCTTTGTATTAGGCTCTAGTATTGAGGCTGTTAAAAATTTCTCTTTTAAAGGCATTTTCCATCAGACTTCTTGTCCTCACACTCCTCAACAAAGTGGAGTGATGGAAAGGAATCACAAACATCTTCTTGAAACTTCAAGAGCCCTCATTTTCCAATCTAAATTGCCAGTTAAGTATTGGGGTGAATGTGTTTTAACTGCCAATTTCCTCATTAATAGATTTACATCCCCTTTTTTGCATCATAAAACTCATTTTGAACTCCTTCATGGTCATGCTCATTCCTATTCTTATCTTAAAACATTTGGTTTTTTGTGCTATGCCACTATTCCAGCCCCTCACAGGGACAAGTTTCAATCCAGATCTCTTTCTTCAGTTTTTCTTGGGTACAGTCCCAGTAAGAAAGGGTATAAGTTGTTGTCCCTCTCTTCCCACAAGGTATATTTCTCCAATGACGTTTTATTTAATGAGAACATTTTTTCCTATTCTACTTCTTCTCCTCCAGCTTTCTTATTTCCTTCTTGTGCTCCACCTCCTTCATTTTCATCTGAATCTGTATCCCCATCGCCTCATCCACCTCCTAGGAGATCTGCTAGGTCTTTTGTCACTCTATCTTACCTTCAAGACTAAATCTGCTCCTGTCTCTTATCCCAAGGACATTTCTTCATCTGCTGAAGTTGTATTGCTTGAGCCACAGTTCTATCATCAGGCATCTGCTCATCCTGCATGTCAATAAGCCATGTTAAAGGAGTTTCATGCCTTAGAGGCTAATCAGACATGATATGTTCTCTCTTTACCTCCTGGGAAGAGGGCTATTCATTCCATATGGGTTTATAAAATCAAACAAAGAGCAGATGGGTCTATTGAGAGGTATAAGGCAAGGCTTGTTATTAAGGGTGATAGTCAACAAGAAAGGGTTGATTATAATGAAACTTTCTCCCCTGTGGTAAAAATGACCACCATTAAATGCTTGCTGGTTGTGGCTGTAAAAAAGAAATGGCATATTTTCCAACTTGATGTCAACAATTCCTTCCTTCATGGGAATCTCCTAGAGGAAATATATATGAAAATCCCTCAAGGCTTGGAGGTTCCTTCTTCTTCTGATTCTAATTCTGGTCTTTTGGTTTGTAAACTCAGAAAATTCTTATATGGTTTGAAACAAGCTTCAAGACAATGGTATGCCAAGTTATCACAAGCTCTACAGTCCAAGGGTTTCGTTCCTAGTCGTAATGCTTACTATCTTTTCACCATAGTGTCACGACCCCTTTTCAGGAGTCGTGGTGGCACCTACACATTCCCCACTGGTAGGTGAACCACTTCCCAAATTATCAACAAAATCAAGAAGAATTGCGGATATAGTAATATCAAGTAAGCTATCTCATATTTCTGTAAAAGCAGAACATAAGTCTAAATCATCAAATACAACCCCCAAATCTGATCAATAGTACAAGATCACTAATATGGAATACAAGTCTGAAAGTCAAAGTCATCAAGTGCCAAAACTAAATACATAACTGAAAAGTCATACATGTCTCTCTAATATAATAAAAGACAAGAGTAAAGAGGAGAGTATCCAGGGCATGCTAAATGAAAGCATCCTCACCCGAACCCTGAGGGTCTGCCCGCTCGGACTCACACTCGAGCGCACAAACTAGTAGAACAACCTGTATCTACATTAAAAAAGATGCAGCAAACATAGCATGAGTACACAACGTACCCCCGTAGACATCATAGGTCGATAACGATGAAAGATATGTAACATATATAAATATCAAGTTGACACCAGATAAGCCTATACTAGACAGTTCAATAGCTCATATAAGTTACGTTGTACACATATCAATTCACTTATTCATCAAGTCACATTGTTCACATAAGGTGTCAATCATAGTCAAGTACAATCAATTCATTCACATATACAAGGACCTCACTATCATAGTACCCACCGGTTAGTACTCTCTCTTGTCCAAGTCATACTCAAGCTTAACCCCACTTACCCAACTTATCACATAAAATAAACAAGTCAACACTTACATCACAACAACTATTTTAGAATGCTTCCAAGAATGTTACACATAAGATAAAACAATAAGACGTTAATTCCTTTACTAACCTAGCCTTTGAACTTAGTTAAGTCTCTATACAATTACGGTTTGACACACATAGATCGTTCCACATCTACCTTTCCAATAGTGATACTTATCACCAGTTCCTTACTAGACTCGTTATCTAGTCACACGATCAATTACCAGACAACACACAAATTGCACAAATTCCCTAGACCTAGCCAATAGTCATGACATAGCCGACATTTTTTACCATAGTAGCCGTTGACATCAAACACTTAGACTTACAATTATTAAACCCGAAAACCCATACACGAGGAAGCAAGCCACACACGACAACCAAATCAATTTAACAATATCAACCATTTATCCAAGTGTTCATAGAGTCAATCCTAGTCATTATTTCCAAGTATTCACATAGTCAAGCTAAATCATAGCGATCATTTTGGTCCAATACAATCATCTAAATCCAAGTAAATTAAGGTTTCACCCAAGTTCTAATAACAAACCATATCACATTGCCAAACCATAATTAATCAATGTATATATGTATGAATGATATGAATGCAATACTTATGAAATGTACCTTTCTCAATCTGGTATACAGTACGCCAAGGTTTTATTATGAACCGTACACCCATGGGGGACCTGCGAAGTCCATATACCACTCTTAGCCAGCCAAAATTCCACACACGAGTTTGTCTAGAGCTCTAGACTTATTTGTCTGAATAATATCATGTTACAAGTGTGAAACTACGTTCTCTGTGTATCAATATCCATTATGGCGTGCAACCCGAGCCATCTGTATTATCATCAACTCAATGCTGTGATAATCTCATAAGCGTTGTTACCTTTCCGGCCTCTTGGGTCCATAGCATATCCATACCACTCTCATATCAATATCACAGAACCATAAGTAAATAAATGCAAATGACAATATAAGAGAAGATATCATGATATAATGAGATGCAACCAAGTAAGGCCATGAAATATCACATGCTTTCAAGAGTTCAATAACATATATAATCCAATACACATGATTTCATATCAAATCAGTCCATCAACCATAATCCTCATGAAATCATGCTATCATATCAAAGCATGTGCGATAAATAAACACAACAATATCAAATATGGTGACGAACCAACATAATGGCAACAAGCCCAAATAACAGCAGTCGGAATCAACATAAGGTTGATCCCCCAAATCACACATCATCACAGTTCAACACCGGTACCCACTCAAACATTCATCACAACCGTTTGAGTGGGGCCCCCAAACATGCACAATACCCCTCAACATTTATAACTACTACGTACTTCTATCGGAGTCTCAAAAAACTAAATTGTAGCATACCTCATAGCCAAGCGGGAGCACTACCAAATCAAGTCTAGAATACAGCCTTACCCTTCCTTCTTGCCTCGTGATGATCAAAGTCTATTCATGTGTATTACATAGTTAATAATAAGCTTAACACAACAAACGCAAGATTTAAATACCCATCACGGGCCCACACTGCCAAGACTCAAACTTTATTACACAAATACCGAGATTACATACTAGGTAGTCATATCCTTAAATTAATTGCAAATCTAAACACAATTGAACAATAAAAAAAATCCCCAATTCGTAATCCTAGAAATTCCTCCGTTTGAAAGCAAGCTTCTATAATCATATTAAGACTTATGACATGATAATCTAGGATAATCCCATTCTATTTCATGATATTAACACCATTTGATTCATAAATCTCCATTAAAATCATCTATATAATCTCTTAATCTCTCAATATGTATAACTCATCTTCCCCAACTCACATAATATGCTAAACCACCATTAAAAGTACACATAATCATAACCTAAGCCATAAGAGAGAAAAAATCTATTACCTTAAGGTTGGAAATACTCCTAAAGCTCTAAAAATACTGTTATGCGGCACTGGTTTCGAGGGTTTTTTATTTGGGGAAAAGAAATCTAACCAAAAATTATTTATAGAACACCTGAACATTGATCTGTCTCAGCGGAATCGACTCCACTGGAGCGGACCCGCTGCAGTGAAAAATACCTCATTAGGGCGATAGTCACTTGACAGCTCACCCTTTATCACAGCGGACATGACTCCGCAACGGCTGACTTCCCCCAACTCTAAAATTCCACTTCGGTGAGCCAAACCTCGGCTGAGGCAGACCCGCCGGAGCGTATACTGGCTTTGCCATGGCAGATACCAGACATCAACTGATGAAAAACAACCCAAAACCTCCGTTGAACACTTGAAACACTCCCGGAACCCCCTGAATACAAACCAAATATGCTCATCTATGGTAAACAGTGATACGAACTTGATCATACCCTCTGATTTCACAAATCACAGATCTAAGGCATACTTTTCTAAAGAATCATCCGAGACAAACCAAAAATCCAAACTTTACAAATAAAGCCACAAAATATATCTGATTGCCTCGAGAAGTGAACCAATGACTTGACTAAGTCATAAATGACCCTCCGGAACTATCGAAAGTGACAGAACCCAAAAATGAACTCATTTGGCCAAAAGTCAACTTTGAGTCAAACTAACCAACTCTAATTTTTCAGACTTGAGCCTTTTTATCCGAAACTCATGAAAATAGACCTCAAGATCTATGCCACCCATCCCCGCACATCACCAACCCCACATAAAGATCATGGAAAGGGTAAAATAGTAAATTAAGGGTCTTTAGGTAAAAACGATTGAACGAGTCGTTACATCAGATACCAATTAAACAAACATTCATCCTCAAATAGAAGAAGGAAAAACAGAATCCGATGAGTAACTAAGGAATCCCCTTAATAACCTCATGAGATCACCAACTAATAAGAAATAAATCGATAGCACCTCATCTTCACTTAGTCAATCAAACTACTATAGCTTGCCTCAACACCCCAAATTTCATAACCCTTCATAACTGAAGTTTTCTCCACAACTGATTCTTGAATATAAGAAGTGACTCTGCTTGACTCCCTCACTTTATCATAGCCACACCTCTATATGCACCCAATTGAATCCACAATTACCACAATAATTACCAACATCCCTCAGTTGCAGCCTCAACCATAGTCCAATCTGTATCGATATCACCGTCTGGTTCTACTAGCTTCCCTTCTCAACTGTCAATGTCGTCCTTTCGACCAAGATTTCTTACAACACATAAACACACATCACGTGTCCAATTTCCCTCGAATTTCTAAACCACCATACTATTAACATACCTACTAATTACTTTTCCCTTGGCAAATTCGTAGAAAAATGACTGATCCCTATGAAGACTTCCTATAACCAATTGTATTTCCTAAATGCATACCAAGTAACCGTGCAAATTATTAAAACTGCCTGAATCGCTGACATCCGAAAATTATCATCAATCTTACTCACAATTTTTATGAGAACTAGTAACACTGTCATACCTCCATTTCAAATCATAGTACATTGAACCCTTGCTAGTGGTTTACTAGAATACCATAAGTTCTCCATGCAACACAGACATGAGTCACCCAGCCCCAAATGAATAAATCTGACCCGAAATAAAATGCTCAATTTCTAAATCATCAAATTCCACCAGAACTGATTCCAAAATAACTAGTAAGCTTTCCATAAGAATGCTATGATTTCTTCCACATCTTTTCCTCTCAAACAATCAATCACGTGTCGTCACCCACAATTTCAAAAGATAGATTCCATCTAAGTCATCACTTAGTACCGAAGATCTATACCTTTGATTATAATCTCCAAATTCGGCACTTTTACCCGATACGCAAGTTTGATAGGACTACACAAACTCTAAATACATCAAATTTTCCTTATACTTTCTCTAAACTTGCCCACACTCTGGACACCTTATCGAATCTCTATCTGTCATATCTTGCTAATTACCAGCATTACCAATTCCTGACGTATCAATCTTACCTTCCATTTACTTGTCATTGCCCAACTCCCAAGTTTTAATACCCAAATACTCATCCATGCTATTAATCAATAATGTCTCAGCATAGTCTACCACCCGTCAGGCAACATAAACCTCATGAAACATTCTTCACACCACTTAGTCAACTACGATAGACCTACTCCTCCGAGCATACCAAACCATTTCACCCGATCTTAAAGCTGCGACAATAATTCCCACATAATTCACAACTACCCCAAAGTTTCTATCTTTTAAATCCAATTTCTCCCCAATCCTCGAAGAGACATCTCACTCATCCTGAATTAGCTCAACACATAATTATTGATTCCTTACATTTCCATTTTTTCTTTCAATCATAATTTCCACTATTAACTGACCCTTACTCGAGCTTGTCCCAGAGTATACTGAAATATCAAAGGCCTCACATAATAATTGAACCAATCCTGGAGATAGTAGAACACTACACACCAAATCACGGAGAGTTTCTCCCGCTCACTTCAACACTAAAACTGGGAGTTTTTCCCAAAATCCGGCATCTCCCATGTACCATTTATTATAAGATTCCTCGACTAGAATAGGTATCGACCCACTCTGGTTACTTTGACCAATTCCTTTAGTACCCACACGATAACTCAAACCATTACTGAACTGATCCTTTATTTGACTGTTAATCCTTAATTATCGAACATATACCATTGCTAACACTCTCTTATTGTTTCGTCGAAATACCCTTGCCAAAATCTTTGACCAAAATAATATCTTCATAAACCAGTCCATGCGTTCATTGACCCGATCATGAATACCTGAAGCCTTTCACAACTGAAATTAGATCAAATCGTTGTCAACCCATTACCATAAATATTCCCATTGACCAACACCTTATTCAAGAGTCTATATGATGTTTGCCTGCCAAAACCTAATATTTACCTTATCTTGCCGAAACATAACATATCCAACTAACCGTGCAATTTCCTGTCCTTCGATCATATCCAAAGTCATTTTATCAGTAACTATCAAACTTCTCAAGTATTAACCCTTAAATATCAGGCCCACCAATTTTATCCAAGAACTAAATATAACACCCGGTAATCCCTTGATAGACCCTCACACTCGTCCAATGCAAGAGTTATTCCTAATAGGCGATCACTGGCTCCCATTAGCCTAAGACGAGTCCAACATACCAATGCATATACAACTTTTTCACTCACTCGATACTCAATAACTGCGAAATAACTCAGAACTCAACCATTTCTTAGTCTCAACAACTCTTATATCATCACTAACCTCGAAATGCCAAGTGAACCCACAAACACACTCTTAGGTAAAGAAACGCGATAGTCTATTCCATTAACCTTCCCTCATCATATGTAACATTGCCACCTAATATTGAACATATACTCATTCCCTGAAATGATTCACAACCACTAATTCTACTCTGTTATCCCAATTCTGCCAGCTTGAAGCTAATTTAATCTTTTATGATCTCTACGACATCCACCCTCATACATCTTGCAACATAACCTATCAAGCGCTTCAGATACCAATTTTTTCCTTCATATAGCAGAGATTAATCCATCCAATTTATTTTCCTTGCATCTCTGAATTATCATTCCTACATTCTAATGGTATCACCGAACTGAGAAGTCACAACCATAACTCCAATCAATCTGAACCTTCAAATCATAGCTGAAGACTTAACTCGGTCACGCATCTGAATCATGGTAATACATCTCATACCCTACCATGCGACATCATATCGAACCACTTATGCATGAACCAAAGAGTGTGTTACCGCCATCGGTAATAGAATAAAAGGAAGAAATTCAGATACCAATTTGATTCAACTTAGCATAAAAGGAATGAACAAAGCGAAGTTTCCTAAATATCCCAAAGCATCTCAAAGATAAGTACGGACGTCTCCGCACTGATCTACAAGACTCTATTAGATATTGCTCTAGTATTTAAGATCGCTTAACCTAAAACTCTGATACTAACTTTGTCACGACCTCTTTTCAGGAGTCATGGTGGCACCTACACATTCTCCACCGATAGGCGAACCACTTCCCAAATTATCAACAAAATCAAGAAAAATTGCGAAAATAGTAATATCAAGCAAACTATCTCATATTTTTGTAAAAGTCGAACATAAGTCTAAATCATTAAATACAACCCCCAAAGATCTGATCAATAGTACAAGAACACTAATATGGAATACAAGTTTGAAAGTCAAAGGCATCAAGTGCCAAAACTGAATACATAACTAAAATGTCGTACATGTCTCTCGAATATAATAAAAGACAAGAGTAAAGATAAGAGTATATAGGACATGCTGAATGGAAATATCCTCACCCGAAATCTGAAAGTCTGCCCGCTCGGACTTACACTTGAGCTCACGAACTAGTAGAGAAACCTATATATACATTAGAAAAGATGCAGCAAGCGTAGCATGAGTACACAACGTACCCCTATAGATATTATAGGCCGACAATGATGGAAGATACATAACTGAGATAATATCAAGTTGACACCAGATAAGCCTATACTAGACAGTTCAATAGCTCATATAAGTCACGTTGTACACATATCAATTCACTTATCACCGGTTCCTTACTAGAATCGTTACCTAGCACACGATCAATTACCAAACAACACACAAATTGCATAAATTCTCAGGACCTAGCCAATATTCATAGCATAGCTGACATTTCCGACCATAGTAAAAGTTGACATCAAACACTTAGACTTACAATTATTAAACCCAAAAACCTATACACGAGGAAGCAAGCTACACACATCAACCAAATCAATTTAACAACCTCAACCATTTATCCAAATGTTCATAGAGATTCACAAAATCAAGCTCAATCATAGCGACCATTTCGGTCCAATTCAATCATCTCAATCCATGTAAATCAGAGTTTCACCCAAGTTCCAATAACAAACCATATCACATTACCAAACCACAATTAATCAATGTATAGATGTATGAATGATATGAATACAACGCATATGAAAGGTACCTTTCTCAACCTAGTAGACAGTACATCAAGGTTTTATTATGATCCGTACATCCATAAGTGACCCGCGAAATCTATATACCTCTCCTAGCCAGCTGGAATTCCACACACGAATCTGGCTAGAGCCCTAAACTCATTTGTCTGAATAATATCATGTTATAGGCATGCAATTTCATTCCTCATGTATCTATATTCATTGCGGCGTGCAATTTGAGCCATCTGTATTATCATCATCTAACTACTTCCATAATCTCATAAGTGTTCTTATCTTTTTGGCTTCTTGGGCCTACAACATATCTATACCACTCTCATATCTATATCACAGAACTATGAGTGTATGAATGCAAATGACAATATAATGCAAGATATTATGATTTAATAAGATGTAACCAAGTAATGAGATGAAATATCACATGATTTCAAGAGTTCAATAATATACATATATAATCCAATACACATGATTTCATATCAAATCAGTCCTTTAACCATAATCTTCATGAAATTAGGATATCTTATCAAAGCATGTATGATGAATAAACACAACAATATTAAATATGGCGACGAGATCACATAATAGTGAGAAGACCAAATAACAGCAGTCAGAATCAGTATAAGGTTGATCCCCCAAATCACCCAGCATCACAGTTCAACACTGGTACCCACTTAAACGTTCATCACAACCATTTGAGTAGGACCCTCAAACACGCCTAATACCCCTCAATATTTATAGCTACTATGTACTTCTATCTGAGTCTTAAAAAACTAAATTGTAGTCTACCTCATAGTCGAGCAGGAGCGCTACCAAATCAAGTCTCGAATACAGCCTTGCCCTTCCTTCTTGACTCGCGATGATCAAAGTTTATTCACGCGTATAATATAGTTAATAATAAGCTTAACACGACAAAACTAAGATTTAAAATACCCATCCCGGGCCCACACTACCAAGACTCAAACTTTATTACACAAATATCGAGATTACATACTAGGTAGTCATATCTTTAAATTAATTGCAAATCTAAACATAATTTCATAATAAACAAAAATATCCAATTTGAAACCCTAGAAATTCCCCTCTTGAAAGAAAGCTTCTATAATCAAATTAAGACTTATAGCATGATAATATAGGATAATCCCATCCTATTTCATGATATTAACACCATTTGATCTATAAATCTCAATTAAAATCATCTATATAACTCTCTTAATCTCTAAATATGCATAACTCATCTTCCTCAACTCATACAATATGCTAAACCATCATTAAAAGAACCCATAATCATAACTTAAGCAATAAGAGAGAAAGAATCTATTACCTCAAGGTTAGAAATGCTCCTAAAGCTCTGAAAATACCCTTATGTGATGCTGGTTTTGAGGGTTTGTTATTTGGGGAAAAACAATCTGACCTAAAATTATTTATAGGACTCTTGAACAGTGATCCGCCCCAGTAAAATCAACTTCACTGGAGCGGACTCGATGCGGAAAAACTACTTCGCTGGAGTGAGAGTCACTTGATAACTCACCCCTCATTGTAGCGGATATGACTCCGATGTGGCGGACTTCCATCGACTCCTAAATTCCACTTCGGCAAGCCAACCCCTCACTGAGGTGGACCTCCCGGAGCTTATGTTAGTTCCTTCATGGCAGACACCAGACATCAGCTAATGGAAAATACTCCAGGAACCCCCTGAATACAAACCAAACTTGCTCGTCTATGGTAAACAGTGCTACAAATTCACTTGTACCCTCGAATTTCACAAATCACCGAGCTAAGGTATATTTTTTTGAAGAATCGTCCGACACAAACGAAAAATCCAAACTTTACAAATAAAACCATAAAACACATCTGATTGCCTCGGGAAGCAAAACAATAACTCGACTAAGCCATAAATGACCCTCCGAAACTACTGGAAGTGATGGAACCAAGAAACGAACTCATTTAGCTAAAAGTCAACTTTGAGTCAAATAAACCAACTCTAGTTTTCCTAACTTGGGCCTTTTCATCTAAAACTCATGAAAATGGACCTTAGGATCTGTTCCACCCATCCCCATGCATCCCTAACCCCACATAAAGATCACGAAAATGGCAAAATAGTCAATTAATGGTCTTTAGGTAAAAATGACCGGATGGGTCGTTACACAAAGGGTTTGAGTCTTCTATCACCATAGTGGTTGTGTATGTAGATGATATACTACTGGTTGGTGATGATTTATCAAAAATTTCTTCTCTTAAATTGTTTCTTGATGATAGTTTTAAGATTAAAGATCTGGGTGAGGCATACTATTTTCTTTGTTTGGAAATTGTGAAATAGTCTTCTGGTTTGCTTGTGACTCAATAGAAATTTACCAATGATTTACTTGCTAAATTTCATTGTTGGTTCTCGGGTAGGTCGAGGTATAACAGTGGGGTAGGCATTTTGGTAGACAACAAGCTAAGGGATCAGGTGGTAGAGGTTAGGAGGGTCAACGACAGGATGATGGTGATTAAGTTGGTAGTTGAAGGGTTCACTATGAACATTATTAGTGCTTACGCGAAGTAGGCGAGCTTGGACGAGGAGGAGAAAAGGCACTTTTGGGAGGATTTGGATAAGGTGGTGGGAGGTATACCACCCAATGAGAAGTTATTTGTATGAGGGGATTTTAATAGACATATCGGGTCACTTCTGAGGAGTTATGATGATGTGCATGAAGGCTTTGGCCTCGGGGACAGGAACGGGGGAGGTGTCTCACTTTTGAAGTTCGTTAAAACTTTTGAGATGGTAATAGCCAATTTGAGGTTCCTGAAGAAGGAGGAGCACTTGGTGACTTTCTATAGTTCAATGGTTAAGACTCAGGTAGAATTTTTGCTCCTCAGGAAGGTTGACAATGGTCTTTGTAAAGATTGCAAGGTTATTCCGAGTGAGTATCTTACAACTTAACATAAGCTTTTGGTGATGGATTTGGATATCAAGATGGAGAAGAAGAAGAGGGTTATGGATGACGGCTAAGAATCAGATGAGGGAGTTTGACCATGGATATTGCAAAGGAGATGGGGGAGAGGTTTATGGCCAGGGGGTCTCGGGGAAGTAGTGGGGATGCGACGGGTATGAGGGATAGGACAACCAGTTGCATTTGGGAAGTAGTTAGAGAAGTGTTAAGGGTCTCGTGGGGTAACCATGGTGGGTATCAAGGGGACTGGTAAAGTTCAAGAGAAGGTGGAAGCAAAGAAAGTGGTGTAAGAAAACTGTGGGTTACGGCGGCTAAAATAACAACTTTTAGATGCATGTATATGGAATTAGAGAAAAAATATGGGGATAAGAAGTTATATAGACTAGACAAGGCGAGGGAGAGGAGGACCCGTGACTTAGATTATATGAGGTGCATAAAGGATGAGGAAGGCAAAGTAATGGTGGAGGACGCTCGTATTAGACGGAGGTGGCAGTCTTACTTCTATAAACTCTTGAACGAAGAAGGAGATAAATACATTGTGTTGGAAGATTTAGAGCAATCTGGAAGGTACCAGGATTTTGGATATTGTAGACATATTAAGGGTGAAGAGGTTAAGGGTGTTGGTGGCAGGATGCGCAGAGGATGAGCAATCGGGCATGATGAGATCCCAATTAAATTTCAGAAGAGCACAGGCAGGGCAGGTTTGGAGTGACTGACTGAGTGGTTTAATGTCATTTTAAGACGGCAATAATGCGCAAAGAATGGAGTTGGTGTACAATGATTCCTTTGTATAATAACAAATGTGACATCCAGAGTTGCAATAACTATATGGGTATCAAGTTGCTAAGCCACACTATGAAAGTTTGGAAAAGGGTTGTAGAGATGAGGGTGAGAAGAGGCGTGTCTATTTCCAAGAACCAGTTTAGATTTATGTTGAGGCATTCAACTACATAAGACATTCATCTTATTAGGTGGTTAGTGGATGAGTATAGGGAGAAGAAGAGAGATTTACATATGGTTTTCATCGACCTCAAGAAGGCATACGATAAAGTCTCTAGGGAGGTTTTATACAGATGTTTGGAGGTTAGAGGTGTACCTGTGGTATACACTAGGGCGGTCAAGGATATATATGACAGACAGTAGGAGGAGACTCGAAGCACTTTCCGGTGATGATGAGGCTGCACCAGGGATCAATTCTTAGCGCATTATTATTTGCCTTGGTAATGGA
This sequence comes from Anisodus acutangulus, assembly GCA_029783415.1. Classification (NCBI taxonomy): domain Eukaryota; kingdom Viridiplantae; phylum Streptophyta; class Magnoliopsida; order Solanales; family Solanaceae; genus Anisodus; species Anisodus acutangulus. The sequence continues at coordinate 19,340,714 of CM056490.1, forward strand.
TGGTCTTACGCGACAAATTCAAGGAGAGGTGCCATGGTGTATGTTATTCGTAGATGACATAGTTCTGATTGATGAGACTCGCAGTGGAGTGAATGCTAAGCTAGAGGTTTGGAAACAAATTCTGGAGTCTAAAGGGTTCAGGCTGAGTAGGAGCAAGAAAGAATACTTTGAGTGTAAGTTCAGTAATGGGAGCGACCATGAGACATGCATAGATGTGAGGCTTGGTACTCAGATCATTCCAAAGAAATGAAGCTTCAAGTATCTCGCGTCTATTATCCAAGAGAATGGTGAGATTGATGACGATATCACACATTGTATTGGTGCATGATGTATAAAACGGAGGCTCACATCTGGAGTCTTGTGCGATAAAAGGTGTCATCAAAACTTAAAGCCAAGTTCTATAGGGTGGTGGTTAGACTGACTATGTTGTATGGGGCGGAGTGTTGGCAAGTCAAGACGTCGCATATCCAAAAGATTAAAGTTGCGGAGATGAGGATGTTGAGATGGATGTGTGGACATACAAGAAGGGATATGATTAGAAATGATGATATTCGGGATAGAGTGGGAGTGGCCTCGGTGTAGGATAAGATATGGGAAGCGAGGTTGAGATGGTTCGGGCATGTGCAGAGGAGAGACACAAATGCCCCAGTGCGGAGGTGTGAGAGGTTGGCTATGGACGATTTTATGGGAGGTAGAGGTAGGCCAAAGAAGTATTGGGGAGAGGTGATTAGATGGGATATGACACAGGTGAAACTTACTGAGGATATAACTTTAGACAAGGGGTTATGGAGGATACATATTAGGGTAGTAGGTAGTTGAGCCTAGTCCTACTTACGCTTACATACTTGTAGTTGTAGTGTTATTATTGTATCCATGCTTATCCTATCATACTAGTAGGTGCATTATTATTTTATAGCCTCCTATCATTTATCATGGCTTATTCGCTTTTGTTACTCTCATTTTCATACTTCTTTGAATTTCTTGTCTGGGTAAGACCGTTTCTCTTGCTTTGCTTGTGTTTATACTTTGTCTTGAGTCGAGGGACTTTCGGAAATAACCTCTCTACTTACCAAGGTAGAGGTATGATCTGCGTACACTCTACCCTCCCCAAACCCCACGTTGTGGGACTTCACTAGTATGTTGTTATTGTTTTTATTATTGTATATGTATCCCTTAAGGTCAACCCTTTAGAACTGAATGGACAGTTATATGTTGATTGTGGGGACCCTTGTCCTGACCCTAGCCTGTATAGAAAGTTAGTAGGCAAGCTCAACACACCTGACCTAATATCTCATTTGCAGTGTAACATCTTAATCAATTTCTTCATTCTCCTCGTATGCCTCATATGGATGTTGGTTTGCATATTCTTAGGTATTTGGATGGGTCACCTAGTTTGGGTATTTATCTCAACGATTCTACTGATTTATCTTTGATGGGGTATTATGATTTAGATTGGGCTGGTTGTGCTCAGACTAGGAGGTCCTTTTCTGGGTTTTACATGCTCTTGGGTGGTTCTCCTGTATCTTAAAAGTCCAAGAAATAGCCTACAATTGCTCTCTCATCCGCTGAGGTTTAGTATAAGGCCTTTCGTTAGGTTGTGGTTGAAATATCATGGATGACTCATCTCTTTAATGACGTTGGTATTTAAAATTTGGTTCATGTTCAGGTTCTATGTGATAACCAAGCTGCTCTACATATTACCCGCAATCTGGTATTCCACAAGCATACCAAACACATCGATATTGATTGTCATTTTGTACGAGAGAAGTTGCATGTGTTACACCCCAAAGTTTGGAATGTGGATGAGAGCATAGTTAGATAGCATGACTTAGTGATTCAAGGTCCTTTCTGAGGGTACCTTATGACTTAGATAGATGTTGCAAGGATGTACCGAAGGATGGAAGTCATTGGGATTGAAGGAACCATCCCTCGACAAAGTTTGACGAAGTTAGAGTGATACACTAAGCGTTTTGCATCACGGATGGGATCTGCCTCACAGATGCGGCCGCATATTAGAAGCTAAAAGTTAAAGAAAAATCTGGAAGGAAGTGCGGTCGCATATGCCATCGCGGATCCAAGGCGATGGCAGACTTCTTTTGCCTGGGTCTAAAAACTTTTGGTCATGTGCTATCTGTTTTTCCATCAATGGAAGCCTCTCTTCACCTCATTTTCGACCCAAATATTCCCTAAGATGTCCCTTAACATATTCCTAAGATCCAAGAGTCATTCCAAAGAAAAATCACCCAAATTTAGCATAAAGATGTTGGAAAATACAAGAAGAAGCTTGTGTGATGTCCATATGAAGTTAAGGATTGTTGTGATCTAGGTGGAGCTTGGAGTTCAAACCAAATCTATTGGATAAGGTATGTATAATACCCTCTTGGTTGTGTTTAAAGTTAATCTTGTCTTGGATGTGTTGTTTGGGTGAAGAATCATGAACTGGAGCTTGAAGAGAGAGGAGGTGAAGTTGTCTTATTGTTGGGCTGTTTTGAAGTAATAAGTATAACTTGTAGTAGTTAGCATCCATGGAAATTATTAAGATATGATGTTCGTGGTGTTTTTGTGATTTGAAGGTTGAGAATCGCACCACAAGCCAAAGGAAAAAGTAACTAGAAAGCATGTAAAAGTTGAGTTTTATGTTATTAGAAGTATGAGTTGTGTGTGAGTAATTCTTTGATATTGGATGACTAGTAATAATAAAGTATAAGTTTTCATTGCTGTTATTTTTTTTGTTGTGGATGTTTTCCTTGACTTGGAGAAGGTATGAACATGGGGAGATGCTTGCCGATTTGCCATAGAATAACCTTGTCGCTCGATAGTTAGTTAACACCTCCCTCTTTGTTGACAGGAGTGTTGTTTGTTGTTGTAGCTGGATGATGAGGAGACGGATTGCGTCATCATCGTCGAAGATTAATTTTCAAGGTATGTAGGGGTATCTTTCTTTCCTTCTGGCATGAGTCAGTACATATGTCCCCTTTTCAGTAGAAGCCGAAAGGGACTAGTTCGCCTCTAAGTTTCTTAGTAACGAATTGAGATCGTCTAAGAGTTAAGAAGTCGACTTAAGTAGAGTTCTTGTGTAAGTCCTAAGAAGAAGAATTAGTAGCACCTCTAATACATTCGTAAGCTATCTACATATAAGCTAAGTGTTCCAAATAGAAAGAGATCCGAAGAAATGAGCTAGTAAACTAGTAGCAGAACATAAGTAAAGAGATGATGAGATTGCACTAGATAGAAGATCAAGTTGTAATAGCCTAGAAAGATGAGCGGGTATGCATATTTGAAGATGGCTAGGATACCATCAAAAGACAAGCGAAATAGAGTACGAGATATGACAGGATAAGTCATGTAGAAGGGTATAACATAACACATGAGTATATAAGGTATGTCTCAGACCTAAGAAAGGAAGAGATATGCTAGTTATAAAGACATCATAAAGCTAACAGAGTAGCTCACAAAATAGTAAGTATGAATTGTAAGTTGTAGAAAATGCTAGACGAGCTATGAGTTAGGTACGCAAGTACTTAGTTTATAGATGATTGCTTGTTATGTATGTATGCACTTGCCTTCGGGGATATAATGTTGCCTTCGGGGATATTGACACTACTTTTGGGGCTGTGATACAGATTGCTTTTAGGGTTATACAGATACAGATTACCTTCGAGGCTATTAGCTATACAGATTTCCTTCGGGGCTATTAATTGTACATATTTCCTTTGAGAATATAGATGTGTGCTTGTCTTCGGGACTATACAGATACATATTGGCTTTAGGGATATACAAATACACTTGCCTCCAGGGCTATGCACTTACACATCGGATCCCTTGTGAGGCCGGATTACTATGTTTAGATTGTATGCTAGATAATAATGTAATAAAGGTCTGAAATCATAGTTAGCCGAGATAGTACATAGAGCCCAAACAAAATAGATGGTATAGATAAACAGAGGGGCCAAAGGTCCAAGCAACAACGACCAGGTAAGTTGTCCGAGAGGTTGGGGGTCAGTCTACTCCTGTCCTTTCCTTTCAGTAGAGATTTCTAGCATATTTATTCATGATCTTCAGCTTCAGAGTTTATATATATATATATATATATATAGATTTTTTTCAGCCTTACATACTTATTACATTTTTTTGTACTGACATCCTATTGTTGGGGCACTTCATTTCATTCCTGCATGAACAGGTAATCAGTTTGATGAATTCGCCCAGCAAAGAAGATTGGGATTCAGTGAAGGATTAATAAGACTCAATCTCTTCCAGAGTGTAGCCGAGTCTAGAGATCATGTATTGGGCTTTTGTATAGATTACGGTAGGTCGGAGCCCTGTCTCGACCACATTTTATATTAGGATTATTAGAAGCTTTGTAGACACATGTTCAATATGTTCAGTATATCAGTGGCCTTACTGGCCTTTGTATTATGTTTATTTGAGTTTACGTAGAATGAAAATTTACAGAGGCCTCCCGAGGCCTTAGTAACTATTAGTAAGAACAAGTTCAGCCTTATCGGCCTAAATTAAGATTAATTTTACTATATGGCCTCAAGGGCCTAGTTTACCTTCAAGGCTTAGACTGAGAGATCATCTTGGTACGCTCGGGCCTAGCCAGGCATTGACTGCTAGCCACACCCCTCCAAGGTTGGGGTGTGACAAAGTAGTATCAGAGCAGTTCAGTCCTAGAGAGTTTACAAAATCGTGTCTAGTAAAGTCTTGCTTATGGATATGTTGCGCATCATATTTATAAACATGAGGCTACAAGACATTTAGGATTAGTTACCCTTCTTTCTGATCCAGATCGTACTATATAGAGCTGAGTCATAAGGAGTCAATGTCAAACTCCTATTCGATAAGTATTGTGAAGATATGCTCGTAGCCCAAAAGATTATAGCCAGTTAGAGAGCCAAGTCAGAATATTAGTAGAGAGACTTTTGGACGATGTTGTGTCGTAAGATTATTAGAAGACAGATGGAGAAGCTCTAATAGATGAAAGAAGTAAGGCAAAGAAAGTTTGAGGTATCCAGTTACTACAGAGACATTAGATAATAGCGGTTTTCAAAAGAGACAAGAATATCACCAAAGGAGACGGTTGCAGTAAGTCATCAATCAAGAAAACATAAAGTGTAAGATCAAGGGAGAGAGGGACAGATGATAACTTCCAATTAGAGATTTCGCGTTGAGGGCCGAGAGGGAGCCCGACTTATAATATCAAGTGAGATTAGAATAGATTGCCAAGGCTTGAGTAAAAAGGGTTAAGCAGTAAAATAGAAGTGATAGTCGTACGGGGTGATTTTCAAAGATAAGAGATCTTCGTGTGAGAACAATCGCAATTATGAGGTAGCGAGATGTGTAATCCCCAACATTCAAGGATGAATGTTCCTAAGGGGGGAAGAATGTTACACCCCAGAGTTTGGTACGCGGATTAGATCATAGTTAGATGATATGAGGCTGTGATTTTAGATCCTTTCCAAGGTCTCTTATGACTTAGATTGATGTTGCGAGGATGTACCGAAGGTTGGAAGTCATTGAGATTGAAGGAACTATTCCTCGACGAAATTAAAGTGATAAGCTAAGCATTTCATGTTACGGATGGGATACGCCACAAAGATGGGGCCGCATATCAAAAGCCAAAAGTTGAAAAAAATTGGAAGGAAGTGCGGACGCATATGGCCGTATGCCTCACATATGCCATTGCGGATCCAAGATGGTGGCCGACTATTTTTGCCTATTTAAGTGGTGGAAACCTCCCTTCACCTCATTTTCGACCCAAATCATTCCATTTACTCCCTAAGAGGTCCCTTAACATATTGCTAAGATCCAAGATCCATTCCAAATCAAATAAACCCATGTTTATCATGAAGCTGTTGGGAATTATAAGAAAACACTTGTGTGATGTCCATATGAAGTTAAGGATTGTTGTGAGATAGGTAGAGCTTGGAGTTCAAACTAAATCTGTTGGATAAGGTATGTATAGTAACCTCTTGTTTGTGTTTAATATTAATCATGTGTTGGATGAGTTGTTTGGGTGAAGAATCATGAACTAGAGCTTGAAGAAAGAGGAGGTGAAGTTGTCTTGTTGTTGGGCTGTTTTGAAGCAATAAGTATAACTTGTAGTAGTTAGCATCCATGTAAAGTATTTTAGATATAATGTTTTTGTGCTTGTTTAAGTGTTTATATTGAAGGTTTAGAATCTCACAACAAGCCAAAGGAAAAAGTAACTAAAACATGTAAAAGTTGAGTTTTATGTTATTAAAAGTATGAGTTGTTTGGGAATAATTATTTGATATTGGATGGCTAAAAATAATGAAGTATAAGTTGTCTTTATTGTTATTGTTTGGGTTGTGGATGTTGTCCTTGACTTAGAGAAGGTAAAAGTATAGGGAGATGCTGGCCGATTTGCCATAGAACAAGCTTGTCACTCGATAGTTAGTTAGTACCTCCCTCCTTGTTGACATGAGTGTTGTTTGTTGTTGTAGTTGGATGATGAGGAGACAAATTACTTTGTCGTTGTTGAAGACTCCTTTTCAAGGTATGTAAGGACTATCTTTCTTTCCTTCTGGCATGAATTAGTACGTATATCCCCTTTTCAGTAGAAGCCAAAAGGGGCTAGTTCGCCCATATGTTTCTTAGTGAAAGATTAAGATCGTCTAAGAGTTAAGAAGTCTACTTGAGTAGAGTTCCCATATGAGTCCTAAGAATAAGAGTTAGTAGCGCCCCTAAGACATTCATAAGCTATCTACATATAATCTAAGTGTTTCATATAGAAAGAGATCTGAAGGAACGAGCTAGTAAAATAGTAGCAGAACATAAGAGATGATGAGATTGCACTAGCTATATAATCAAGTTGTAATAGCCTAGCAAGATGAAGGGGTATGCATTATTTGAAGAGGACTAGGATACCCCCCAAAAGCCAAGTGAAATAGAGCATGAGATATGACAAGATAAGTTCTGTATAAAGGTATATCATACGAGTATATAAGGTACGCCTCAAACCTATGAAAGGAAGAGATATGCGAGTTATAAAGACTTTCAAAAGCTAACAGAGAAGCTCACAAGATTTTTTAATTATAAGTTGCAGAAAGTGCTAGATGAGCTATGAGTTATGTACGCAGGTATTTAGTTTACATATGATTTCTTGTTATGTATGTATGCACTTACCTTCGGGGCTATGATATTGCCTTCGGGGCTATTAACTCTACCTTCGGGGCTATGATACAGATTTTCTTCAGGGCTATACAGATACAGATTGCCTTCGGGCCTATCAGCCATACAGATTGTTGTCGGGGTTATACAGATGCGCGCTTGCCTTCACGGTTATATCAATATAGATTGACTTTAGGGATACTAGCCATATAAATTGCCTTCGGGGATATAAATACACGTGTTTGCCTTCGGGGCTATACATACACAGATTGCCTTCAGATCTATACAAATACACTTGCCTCCAGGCTATGCACTCACACATCGGATCCCTTATGAGGCTGGATTATTATGTTCAGATTGTATGCTAGATAATAACGTAATAAATGTTAGAAATCAGAGTTAGCCGAGATAGTACATAGAGCCCAGACAGTATAGATGGTATAGATAAACAGAGGTGTCAAACGATCCAAGCAACAATGACCAGGTAGGTTGTTTGAGAAGTTGTGGTCAGTCCACTCCCGCCCTTTCCTTTCAACAGAGATTTCCAGCATATTTATTCATGATCTTCAGCTTCAGAGTTTATATATATAGATTATTTTCTATCTAACATACTTGGTACATTTCTTTGTACTAACGTCCCATTATTGGGGAACTGCATTTCATGCCTGCAGGCGAAGGTACTTAGTTTGACATATTCGCCCAGCAGAGCATATTAGGATTCAACGAAGGATCGGTAAGACTCTGTCTCTTCTAGAGTATAACCTACTCTAGAGGTTAGGTATCAGACTTTTGTACATACTACGGGTAGGCCGAGGTCTTGTCCCGACCACGTTTGATATCTGTATTGTTATAGGCTTTGTAGATATAGGTTCAGTATGTTCAGTATACCAGTGGCCTTGTCGGCTCTTATTTTATGTTTATTTGAGCTTACACAATATCAGAATTTACAGAAGCCTCCGGGGCCTTAGTAGTTGTTAGTAAGAAAAGTTCAATGCTTGTGGTGATTTTTTGTGTGCTGCTACCCAATTTTTCGTTGTTCAAACTAATATGTATTCAAAGATAATGGCTATTCAGTTAGCTGCTGAAATATGTGTGCATAAAGGCTTCACAGATGTGGTGATTGAGATTGATTCAACCATTGCTAGGCTCATCATGATACAAGAGGTGTCTGCACCCTGGGTTGTTGATACAATAGTCAGGAAAATTATTACATTGTTGAGGGATAAATAAATTCAATTTTCTCATGTGTACAAGGAAGGAAATGTTGTGGCAGATGGCCTAGCTATTTATGCCATTGATAAGGAGATTTTTGGAACTTTTGAGTAGTTCCACCAGCTACCTGCACAAGCTAGAAAGCTTATCAATGTTGATAAAGCTCAGATTCTTTCGTTTAGAGTCAGAGTCCATCCATGGAGATTCTAGTCTTACTCCTCAATTGTCGGCCTAAATTAAGATTTCTTTTATCATATGGCCTCAAGGGCCTAGTTTACCTTCAAGGCTCTGACTGAGAGTTCAGCTTGGTATGCTTAGGCCTAGCCAGGCACCGAGTGCCAGCCACACCCCTCCAAGGTTGGGATGTGACAACATGATGGAATGATTTCTTTGCAATATGTACGAACTTCTTTCTAGCTTGTTGATGTTCTTACAAAGCCTTTGACTGATATTCAACACTGGATTTTACTTTCCAAACTTGGATTGGCATCCATCTTGAAGGTGGTTGTTAGAGTTGGGCCTGACCCAACTTAGATTAGATTTATTTTCTGATTGGGCCTTTGTATACCCGTCCTATGCTCTATTTAAGTTATGTATGAATAGCCTCTATGTAATACAAAATACACTTTTATCATTTCGATTTCATGATATGAAGAGAGGCAGTTAATTTACTCTCTCTCTCCTCTCGCTATGAACTAGGATTTCTGCCCAGTTCTTTCTCAATTTTCCGCATTACGTTACGTTTACACCTTTTAATTGTTACTCCTAATCTACATATAATTCCAAAAAAATAAAAGAAATTAAAAGCACTACCAACACTCATTTCCACCAAGAGACCCTGCACACCAGGGTACACCCATGTCCACCAACATAATTTACCACATAACATCTATTTTCGGTAGAAAAACCACATCCCAGCAACCTAAAATCCATTTTATATGTGGACCTTCTCAAAATGAAGTCAATTTCTTTCACTTCATGGACAAATGAACAACTACAACTACTTAGTCAATAATATCTAACCAAAATGAATGCCACTGGTCACTCCACTCTAGCAACCCTAGACACTACTAATAACTAATGAACAACTAATTAAGTAGAACTAGAAGGTAGAAAAAATACTTCTCCATAACATTAATCAACACCAACCTCCTCAAATTCTAAAATAGAGAATATAATTTTCAGTTCTTGCAAAACAAAAAAGAAAAATGACCAAATTATGGAGGACATCTCTCACCGTCAAAATTTTCCAACCGACAAACTCCACGTATTTTTTGCTACCTTTGCTTGATCTTTACCAACTAATTTTACCCATTGCCTCGTGATCTCCTTCTCTCTTCTTTCACCCTAAAGATGAAAACATCTAGTAGTACACCTTTCTTGAGAATCACCATTGGCAAACCACTTATTTGGCAAGCCTTTAATCTATCATCCATACCACCTTTAGAGTTAGAGAATAATGAGTATCTCCCTATATTGAATGAATGGTATTTTTTTATAAATGAAAATAAACTTGTAAAAATTCAATCTTAGAATTCTAGTTTTGATTTAAAGGAGATGACAACTTTGGTTGATAGAGCCATTAAGGAGGACCACTTTTGTAGAGAGAAAAACGTGAGAAAATTTAAAATACAAAAAGTGAAAAAAACATGCATGGAAATGATATGGTGCTGATGTGGGAATGCGTAAAACACCTCTAACAATTCAGTAGTGGCCCTTGTCTTAGGTACATACCCCTTCTTACCAGCCGTAGATGCATGTGATGTGTCATCATCATCTATGATTGCTAGAGTGAAATAAAAAAGATTTAGAATCAGTTGAAATAAAGTCACACGATAAAGAGAGACAAAAAGAGGAATTTCCTAACTGCCCTGTAGCTTCTTGAAGTTAAATATAGATGTCTAAATAATGATCTGCAAGATTCTACTCAACATTTCTCATGACTCATAAGACATATGAACCTAGGGCTCTGATACCATTTTGCCACAACTCAGTCTTCTTAAATCACAAGGGCACCTAACCTTAACCTATTAGATAAACCCAAAAACAAGAACAACCAATATGATATAAAAGAGACATGAATAAGTATAAAAGCAACAAAATATAATACTAATATAAGTCTAAAGCAAGTATTATGTGAAAAATCAAATACCAAATTTAGAATCTAGTAATATAAGTCATGAGCATCTAAAGAAGAATAGTACAACTATCTCAACATAAGAATGAATTTATAAGAAAAGGGAAGGGTAAATGGACTCTGAGGTACTGCGAATAGAACTAAGTAGCTCACCACGATAGTCTCCAAATCTGCTCTTCGTTACTCCTGGCTTCTACCTGAGCACAAATCAATATTTGAACAGAGCGAAACAATTGTAGCATGAGTACACCAACACATATTTAGTTGGTATCATTAGTCGCCCCCAAAAATGTAGTAGCAGAGATTGTACTAAAAATACTCACTTAAATAACTTGAATACCAAATATATAATCTGGATAGAAGAAAAGCACATAACATCATAATAAGGTGTGCATATATAAAACATACTAAGATACACACAGATAAAGCATATTAAGATATGCAATGATATTATAAATCAAAACATGTGTAATGCACCAGTTAGAAATCAGATATGTATGATAGAGACTCAAGCTCTACTTAACATCGATGCTCACAACAGAATAATCCTTCATGTACACAGCCCAAGTGGCCCGACTGATATAGTGACTCGTGATGTATGGATCCATTTCAACACATCGTATGAACAACTCATGTGCCTTACCATAATGTCACACGAATTTCAAGTATCATAACTGTTACACCTCGTATTTCGTGCATCATCGTTATCATTGTAAGTTAGCTGATGTGGGATCGGAGAGGTGAGAGTCCTCAATAATATTAATAAAGTTTCACTAAATTGTTAAGTAAGTTTGGGGAAAGTTGGAAACTAATCGGATCAAAGGAGATGAATTTCAACAAAAACTTGACAGACGGGATTTCTATGGAGGATTCTGCAGACCGTAGAAAAGGTCTGTGGGCCACACTATAGAGTGCAAATTGGATTAGAGAATTTGAAGTTTCTAGGTAAATCTGCGGCCCACTCTGTGGACCGTATAAGGGTTCTACGGGGCGCCGAATGGACAGTAGAATTGAGGCGGTAGCCGACCTTCTTGGGTTATTTAAGCAGTGGGTTGCTATTTTAATTCATTATTTGACCAAAAAAGATCCCTAACACCTCCAAACTCTCTCTCTAGACATTCTCCAAAGGTCTAAGAACCATTCCAAAGTAAATCAACTCAAGTTTGGCTTGAAGGTGTAGGAAACTACAAGAGGAAGTTTGTGTGGTGTTTAGATGAAGTTGAAAGTTGTTGTGAGATAGGTGGAGCTTGGAGTTAAACTTGAATCTTTTGTATAAGTTATGTATAACATATTGTTGATTTTTCTTAATATTATCCATTTATTGGTTGAGTTGTTTGGATAATAAGTTACAAGATAGCACATCGTGTCGTGTGAGATGTTGTTGTTGTTGTTGGACTATTTTGGGAGTATTTCCTTGGTGTTGAAGTGGATAGAATTTATGGAAAATAGTTGTTTATAAGGTGGTTATGGTTTTGATATCATTCTTGATATGGATAAGTAAGGAAGCGGGGGAGGTGTTGTCTGATTCGTCGTAAAGTAAGCTTGTGCTTGTTGGTATGAGCCTTTTCATTGATGTTGATGTTGTTTATTGTTGCGACGGATGGTGAGGAGGTGTATCGCATCATCGTCCTTAGAGAGTCGGTTCAAGGTATGTTAAGGCTCATTCATTCTTTTGGCATGATTTTTGGTTAAAGAATAAAATAAAGCGAAATGCTTTTCAAATGAATGTAGTCTTGTTACCTTGAGTTGATATATCTTCTTGTCCATTGATTGCATGAATCTTGTTCGTCCATGGTCGATAGTACTTTCCGCATTTTATAGCATCTCGCCTTTGTTGACATCCTATGGTTGACCTGGTTGGTCTCATGAACACTAGAAATTCTATGTCTAGACTTGATAGTTCATATGGAAGAATGAAATGGTTATGGTCCTTACTCTATTGAACAAACATTTGATTCTTATGAAAGAGTAGAGGTGAAATGGCATGTTGTTTTCATAATGTTAGTCGGAAATGTAACAACTCTGTTCTTAACGGATTAGGAAGCTCTTACTTAAGACCTCATATGAGGTACGTAGTCATGTTAAAAGGAATCCCTCAGCTTTAAGATAAAGTAAATGTTTTTATGATAGTCATCAAATGTAAAACAAGAGTTTAATGATCTTACATCATTTCGGTAGGTTCATAGAAGTCTATTATGACTCTTCGGGTATGTATGTATGTAGTGCCTATAGGGGCATGTATATGATGTTATGTCTTACCACTGAGCTACGGTCGGTCGGGCAGTTATGCTATATGGATTTACCACCAGTTTGGAAATTATATATCGTATTTACCACCAGTTGGGAAGACACGTATTTACCACTAGTTGGGCAGTTATAGATCATATTTACCACCGGTTGGGCAGGCACGTATTTACCACCGGGCTACGACCGATTAGGTAGTTATATATGGTATTCACCATCGGTTGGGCAGACACGTATATACCACCGAGCAGCAGCCGGTTGGGCAGTTGAACGGTTAGAGTTATGACGTTGATGTAGTGGCACAAAATAAGGTTGGTTTGTATCCCTCTCTTTTATGATTATGTATTATTGTGCTTTACTTTCGCCTTACATATTTAGTACATTATTCATACTAACATCCCTTTACCTGGGAACGATGTGTTTCATTCTATGAAGGTTCAGGTAAGCAATGGAAGGATCTGTCATTGTAGATCGCCTTCAGATATCATCATTTGTTGGTGAGCTCCATTTCCTCTTGGAGTATTGCTGAGTTAGGGTCATGTTTATATCCTTTTAGTATTTTGGTTATATTGGGGGGGCCATGTCCCGACTTATGTATTGTGATGATGTTTCCTTTTAGAGGTTTTGTAGACATGTCCTATATTGTATAGTTTGTATAGTACGGCCTTGTAGCCTAGATGTTTGGTTAGGAATTATGTTGGCCTTGTCAGACTTAGTATGTACATATACATAGGTTGGGTTCTTCTGTGTGTAGTATTTTATATTGTATTGCTTTATAGTTATCATTTTGAGGCCTTGTCGGCCTAGACAGTTATACATTCACATGATGATATTCAGGTGGTTCGCTCGGGCCGTCCACGTGTCGGGTGATGGTCACACCTCCCAAGGTTGGGGTGTGATAATAACACACCTAGCTGTGAAATTAAGTATGCAATTATAAAGCATACAAACAGTGCATGACTCACCGTTACATTTGTAATACTACATGTACATAGATCATAATATTAAATGAGCATAAAACACAATGTCTATGACATTATTCTAGCTCGACAGAATGCTCAAGTAGTTATGACACATATAAAAACACATAAAACATGTATATCAACATCAGCCCATACCTCATATAACATTTATAGCCCTTGCACCCACATATATGATCTTCACATTATAATACAGTGCCAAGATAGACAAAGTATATGTAGAATGGTATCAACTTATAAATCCCTCATTGAGGTCAAAGTCTTAACTTACCTCGATCTGAAGGTAGTCTCAATCATATTGAACTGCCTTTCCTCATCCCTAATCCTCCTAATGAGATCTATCTATTCAACTCAATGATCTATAATATTAGACAAATCCATTGATGTAAGTATCGTATTTTTAAACTAGATCAGTAATAATGTTGGTACAATCAGGTAACCTCATACCTTTACCACATGCTAATTACTCGTCTCATTTTTAATGCAAAAAGCCACAGAATTTGGATTTGGATTTTCTCTAAATGCACCATCAGAGTTGTATTTATATCATCCTAAAGGAGGACTATCTCAGGCACCAATTTTCAATCAGTGTATGATTTATAATCCTCTAAAAATTGAACTAGGTGAGGCCAGGATACAAGTACATTGTTTAGCTAAGGATATCTCAATCTTGTTAGCATTTGATTTGTACTGCTTGTCGCGCCCGATTTCGATCTGCTCGGGTCAAAGCGGAGCACAGACGTGTCCGGTGATTCCTGGATAAAAGAGTTAAGGAGTCGCCACCTAATTATTTTTACGGTGAATTAGGACACCTAAATATTAAACTAAATGCTGCAATGTAAACTCCGATTCTAAGGTCTGCGAAACTAATGAGATTCTAGGTAAGGGTTCTTTATTATCCTAAAGGGAAGGGGTTAGGCATCCTTTAAGATCCACTAACTTGCGGTTATCCGGTCAAACTCAGGTTAATTATTGTTAGGAAAAATGCATGTTTTACAAGTATAATAGATTTAAAGATGTTTGCAAATAATTAGTAAATGATGCATTTTAAAAAGAAAGATACATGTAAAGTTTGAAAAAATATACATTTGTAACAATAAATTATTTATAATGCCAAAGAAGTAAAATTTTGGGAATCATTGAATTGTAAATTAACAAAAGATAAACTTATTCGGTATGATTAATAAAGCAAATAAGAGATGACAAAAGTTGTTTTGAAAATCTTGAATACGCGTGACGAGCCTAAAATAAATAACTAGCGCAGGGTTTCTAAGTTTGAATTAACCGAGCCTACGAATAGATAAACTAGCGACGGGTTTCAAGTCTTAAACTACCCTACGAATTAATCCTAGGTTTGCCTATTCTAAGCGTTTCAATAATTACATAAGTACAAGAAATAATATTACAATACGGAGCGAAGCTGAATTTAAAGAAAGTAAAAACCACAAAATAAATAAACTTCGAGGAGTGTCTGCCTTCATTGACTTTGTTCCCTGTAAGCTGTCAAGAACAAACGGTTAGAAACAGTTAAATACAAATAACTTCGGATCCATGTCCAAAACAGTAAATGTTTTGATCACGGAGGGCTCAGACTTAAATTTTGAAAAGACAATTCCAATCACGTCGTGGCTGCAAACATATGACTAATGTGGTTATTTTGATTGCCTCGCCTACTAAACGTGTTGGTCTCTCAGATGAAAAGAAAAGATCACTATAATCACGTCGTGGCTGCGAATATATAACTTGTTGGTTATTTTAGTCACCTCGCCTACTAAACATGTTGATCTCGGATGAAATAAAGGTTTAAGCCTCATCCTTGCCCAGAAGTTATATTTTCCGTCTTTACAACTGTGGAGGCCTCAAAATCGACGGATATTTTTCATCGGCCAGTGTAGTATCGTGTTCGAATCAGCAAAATTAAATTGGAAACGATAGCGGCGGTAGTAGCGAGAAAGCGAGAGCGATGGCGAGAAAAAGACGAGAGGCAATTTCAAGAGATGCGGTGTTTAGTTTAAAATAGTAAAACAAGAAACAAGAAATATCCGTTGCATGGATGTTTAAAACAAAGAAGCGAAAACAGAGAAACGAAAATAAAGTGCGGCCTCAATTCAATTTCATCGGCGATGTAGTATTTGTTCAAATCAAGAAATAATAAAACAGAGAAACAAAAAAGCGCGGCCTCAATTCAATTTCATCGGCCTAAATGCGATATTTATAAAACAAAGAAACAAAGGCCAAAGAAACGAGCAGTGAGCAATTAAAGTATCCGACCCGAGTTTTGAAATTCCGGAACCGAAACGGGATTAAGAAGTATTTATGAAAAATCAAACCCGGATCATGAACAGTGACCCGAATAGGTGACCCAATTCTGAAAACATATTTTTTTTCAGATAACCAACAAATAAGATACGAAATACAAGAATTCTGGAAATATCCGAATCGGGTCGACCCGACCCGAATCAGATTTCAGCACCAATTTCAGATAACCAAGAACAAGAATATGAAATGCAAGAATTCTAAAAAATATCCAAATCGAGTCGACCCGGGTCGGGTCACCGACCCGACCCGAATCAGTGATTCAAACCCGAAATCAGATTTTAGCACCAATTTCAGATAACCAATAACAAGAATATGTAATGCAAGAATTCCGAAAAATATTCGCACCGGGTCAGTGACCCGACCCGAATCAGTGATCCGAACCTGAATCAGATTTCAACACCAATTTCAGATAACCAACATACAAGATACAAAATGCAATAATTCTGAAAATATTACCCAAACCGGGTCGACCCGACCCGAATCAGGTGTCAAAATCCGAAATCAAATATTCACCAAATTCAGATAACCAACATACATAAATATGAAATGCAAGAATTCTGAAAATATTACCCAAATCGGGAGTGACCCGACCCGAATCAGGTGTCAAAAATCAGAGAATCAAAAGTGGAGAACAAACCTTTTCGGACTTGATTCTTGAATAACAAGGAAGACAAATGTTTGAAATCAAGAACACAACAAATATTTATATATTGAATCGTTTTCCAAAAATCCTTCGAAAAACCCTTTGAAAAATCCTCGAAAATCTGTCCTCAAATCTCCCTAAAAATGAAGAACAACATGGGGTATTTATAGGTGGATTTCCCCTTAAAAACGAGTTTGAATTTCAAAATAAAGGAGCCAAAAATCGCGGATTTGAGGGGCATGGGTTGCGGATTTTGTGGGTGTCAGCGTAACAGAGGGGAGTTGGTGGTGTCAGGGGTCGGTGGTGGCAGGGGCGAGGTGACCGGCGAGTGGGGTCGGGGGCGTGGTGTGTGCGGCGACGAGTTGAGGGGTTGGGGGGGGGGTTGTTTTTTTTTGTTCTGGTTTTAAGGTTTTAAAGGGTTGGGGGAATGGGTGATGGGTCGGGTTTTGGGCTGTGGGTTGTTGGGCCAACCGGGTTGGGCTGCGGGTGAGTTGGGCTTGACCGAAAAATGGGGTAAGGAAAATAAAGGGTGAGGGATGTTGGGCCAAATGGGTATGGAGAAATTGGGCTTTGGTTGAAATTAGTTGGGTAGAAATTGTTTTGGGGTTGAGAAATAAAATTGGGTTGGTTAAAAATAAGAGGAAGTTTATTATAAAAAGATATTTTTGTAAAAGATGTAAATTATTTGAAGTAGCATAACGATGTGATAATAATAAAATAAAATATAATATTTGCGAAATGTTTAATGCTTGATAAAAAATGGAAATGCGATGCCATTTTGCGAAAAATAAAATAACATAGAATATTATGGATAAAACCATGATTATGATAAAGATGCAAATGATAGTAAAAAATGCGAATAATAATAATAATAAGATATATACACATATATGCCTATATTTTAAAATTGTTTTAAAAGTGTCAAAAATATTAAAAATCACGAATAAAATCATAAAAGATGGAACAAAATTGGGTGTCAACACTGCTTATATCATGTATCACTCTATCATATGTGTATGTACCTCCATGTTATATTGTATTTCTCCTCTTTCATATATGCCAAAAAGTTATTGTAGGAACTTGCCTAAAAGATATTATTCAGTTTGACATTACCCTAAGCTTACCAACACTTGTGCACTTTCTGCTTTACTTGAACAAAAGAACCATTAATTCCTGTTTCACCAGTAAAATACTTTCATACCTTAGCTCCAAATTCTCCTGTCAGAAAAAGATGATCCATAATTTCCTGATTAGGGATAGAACAACACTAACGCCTTAATAAAATAGAGACACCAATTCTAGCAAGTACTTCATCAATTAGAATATTTTTTCTTGCATAATCTCCACAAGAAGAAGGGAATTTTGAAAGGTAATTCCTTCACCCAAATTCTTTCAAACTGTAAAGATTTCTCAGCTTTATGCCTCAATAGGTTCCAAGCACTACTGACTAAAAATTTTACCAGAACTTTTTAGCTTCCACTAGAGTCTATCTCTATCCTATTAATTTGATGCTCCCAAATTTCCTATATTATGCTTGACATGTTCCACTATATATGTAGGCAAGATTTGTTGCATTTTGTCATAATCCCAAGTATGACCATTCATCAACTCCTCTACATCTTTAGATGCTTCAATAATTTATATTCCTTCATAAAATTGCAAATGTAAAGGACCTAAGTTTGTCCAATTATCATAATATACTAGATGTACCACTTCTAGTCTCCTACCACATTTGATTTTCCAAAATTCCTCTATTCTCAAGCATTTTTTTTCCACACTTGTGGTCCATATTTCCACTGTACCAAGGTAGGAATATATTTTTGCAATATTTATTTCATATGAAATTTGTCCATAATGATCTATCAGTTTCGAATCACCACCACAGTGTCACACCCCAAACCCGACCCAAACGCAACAGGCATATGAGTTAAAGAACCGTACTAGAAGCACCTTACAGAATATAGTGATATAGCAACTGCCAACAATATCACATTTACTAAATCATTCAATCCCAATTAAAGTTTAAGACAGTTATAAGTGAAAGTACAAAATGATATAAATAGTCAAAAATCTGAATATCTGCTAAACATGGCAAAATGCCCCCAACAAGTCAAGCAATAACTTCAACAACTACCTACAATAATAACATCTATCTATGGAGCTTCTAAGAGAAATAAATGAATAGTCTAACTTCGAGACGCAACCCGAAACTCAAGAAAATAAAACTAAAGATAGATGGGCCTTCACGAACAAATGTGTAGTCTCACCAATATGCTTGGAAAGCAGCAAGTTCACCTATTCCATACGATCGTCACGAACCTGCTCTTCTTCGTTATCTAACATACCAATAAAAATAATGACGGTATACCTAAGTATTTGGTACTCATTGAGTGCCTACGAGACAATGATTATACAATAAAATTATACAAGTTATGTGTCACGACCTCTGTCAGGCATCGTGGTGGCACCTACACTTTTTTCACCAGTAGGCGAACCATTTTCCCAAATAGAACATACAATATACTAATAAGCAGAAATAAAAGAATCAATTATAAAAGATGTCTGATCATAACATAAATAAAAGGAACATGTCTGATAATCTAGTTATTACATCCCCAAATGATCTGGTCAATAATACAAGAGCACTAGAAAGCGGAAATAACATGTCTGAATGTCTGAAAATGCCTCTCAAACACAAGTAAAGACATGAATGATAAGAAAGGAATCCAGGATATGCTGAATGAAGGCATGCTCACCTTGAACACTCGGTCTCTCAAAGCTGGACTTAGCCACGTGGTCCGGAGCTAGAAGATGGGCTTGTATCTGCATCCCAAAAGAATGCAGCAAGTATAGTATGAGTACACAACGTACCCCTGCAAGCATCATAGGCCGACAATAACGGAAGATATGTAACTGACATAAATATCAAGCTGACTCTCACATAAGCCCTATTCTAAATAGTTCAATAAACCACGTAAGTCACCTTGTTCACATAAGAGTTAAATACTCAACAATTCAGATAGTATGGGAGTTTAATCAACAAGATCCACTTAATCACAATAATCAGCCCAAGTCTCGATAATCAACCCAATCAAGTTACAAACCATCACAAGAATATATATATGTGTGTGTGTGTGTGTGTGTGTGTGTGTGGGTGTGTGTGTGTGTGTGTGTGAATGTATGATATGAATGTAAATTCAAGGTACCTATCATAACCTAGTATACACACATTCAAATTCTATGAATTGTGACAAATGGGGGACCCGTACTGTCTATATACAGCTCTTAGCCAGCCATAATTCAACACGAATCTAACTAGAGCCTAGGCTCATTTTTTATCCATATCAATCATTTCCATCATCTCAAAGTTTTCAACCATTTCATAAGTATATCCTTACCTTTCTGGTCTCATTGGACCCATAACATTTCCATACTACTCCACTTTCAATATCATCAGAATCATTAGTGTATGAATGCAACAACAATAAGGCAAGTAATCAGGATGTATGAGATATAATCAAATATAAGAGATAAATATCACATGCTTCATAAACACGTATTACCACGTACTCATTCTTTCATATTAGAAGCAAATGTGATGAATGAATACACAATTATCAATCAATGGAGACAAGCCCAAATATGGCGACAAGCCTAAATAACAGCAGTCGGAATCAACCCTAAGGTTGATTCCCTAAATTACCCATCAACATAGTTCAACACCGATACCCACCCAAGTGTTCATCACAATCGCTAAGGTGAGATCCCCAAACATGCCTAATACCCTAAATATTTATAGCAACTATGTACTTCTATTGGAGTCTATAAAAGATAAACCTTAACCTACCTCAAAGCCGAGCAGGTGTCACGAACCTTAGTCATTAACCCATGTCTTGCCCTTGCGAAGTGCCTCATAATACTTGTAGTCTAACATATAGATTCTACGTTAATAAATAATCTAAAACAAATCACAAGACTTAGTCCGTAAGACAACCCCAAAAGTCCACCCCAAAATCAACTTCGGGCCCACGGTGGTAAAAATTGAAACTTTATTAATAAAAAACCATGATAATACACTGTAGAGTCATATCCTTAAATTAATTTGAAGACTAATCCTGTTTGGACCCTCAATTTCATGATTAAGGAAAAAAACCAATTGAAACCCTAGGTTTTCCCCTAATTTCAAAAAGGTTTCCAAACATCAAATTGACTTTCACAATATCATCCACTATCATTACCCAATACTAGGTTACAATATTACAACGGTCAAATCATTAATCAACCTTCAAATCATGATTTACAACCCTCTTATTCTAGCATTGAACCTAGGTTATAATCTTTCCCAAATTAAGTATGTAAAAGGGATTGAATTTACCCCTAATATTGATGATGAAGAAACCTTAGAAATCTCCCTTATACCGAGCACAACTTCTAAGAAAAGGTTTTGGGGAAGTGAATTCGTTTTGGACATTAAATTCTAATTTTGTAAAACAGCAATTCCGCTTCAGCGGGATCAACGTTGCCTAGGCAGAATGCTTCAACGGAAAATAAGTCACCGAGGCGGAACAAATTAAAGTATTGGATGAGCATAGGAGCGGAAATGCCACCAGAGGCGGATCACCTCTGCGAGAAATGGTCCGCAGAAGATGAGATTTCAATCTCATCCAAAGACCACATCTGTGAGACCTCCTCCGCAGAGGCGGCCGCGCAGAAGCAGCAAGAAATCTGCTGATGCGGCGCACCAGAAACTAGCAACTTAGAAATTCAAGCCAACTCTCTAAAAAATATCTGAAACGCTCCTGAAACCCCCCAGATACAAACCAAACATGCTACCCCAAAGTAAACGATGCTACAAACTCGCTTGTGCACTCGGATGTCTCATACGATCGAGCCAAGACTTACTTTTCTATGAAACTACACCAAAATACCTAAATTTCACAATTTTACAAATAAGGCCACAAAATACATTTGAATGCCTCGGGAAGTGAATCAATGACTCGACTAAGTCATAAATGACCCTCCAGACCTATCAGAAGAGACGAAACTCGGAAATGAACATATATACTCAAAATTCAACTTTGGGTCAAACTTATTATTTCAAAACTATTCACTTTAGGTTTTTCTTCTGAAACTCTAATAAAGGTACCTCAGAAATCGTGCTATCCATCCCCGTGTGTCATGACCCTACACTGAGTCTACGAGAATGGTAATTTAGTCAAATAAGGGTCTTTAGCTAAAAATAAGGTTGTTACATCATGCATAATTGAAATAGTATTAAGAAATAATTCAAAGCGGATAGTAACGTATCATGAAAATATAGTATAATTCAATGATGAAGAAATAATCGTTTTGTATCAATAAGTCGTTTCGCATTTATTTATGTTCTTTCATTTGAAAACAAGTTCATCAACGTGCCAACACACACTACTAGTAAACAAGAAATTAGCGACGGACAAAATTTCTAAGCTAAACAGCAAATATCCCATGCTAATCTCATTTAGCTATGTATTAGTGATGGATTATAAGAAAATTTAATTAGCGATGAGCTATTTAGCGATGGATTATCTGGGGATTACCGACAAATTCCATATCTAATTCCATAAACTTTGGTAGTGTCACGGGCAACCATAATCATGTCTTTACAAGCCCAAATCAATAATAATAAAGGGATAACCACTTTAGCCCCCCCCCTAAACTATTTAGAAGCATCACATCGGGGCTACCAACCCACAATGAATATCCTCTGCGTATTTTATGATTGGGAACTTAAATCATCTATTTCATAATAAAAGGAGAGGCGCCCCCTTTGTTTGGTGCCGATAAGGAGGACATATCGACCTCTTCTCATATTGGCATAAGGTTATGTTCCCTTCACGCTCTAAGGCCTATAGGTCGTGTCGTGTGTTCGAGGTGAATATTATCGGGTCCAAAATGATGCATTCATACCAACAACTTTAGATTGTAAGAAGCTTAAAGCAAGCCTATTTTTATTTATCACGTTTGGTATGCAGATTCGAGTACATGTATGTTTTTGATGAAATTAAAAAGTACAAAAAAAGTGAAGGCCCTCGGCCCCTTTAGCTAGAAGCAGATCTTCCTTTGTGTTTGTATTTTCATGTAGAGTCCTTCTACATAATATTCTTTACAGTTGTTGCCTCGTTAAAACCTCGCCAACAAAAATCCACTTGGGAAAAAGCCAGTCAAGGAAAAGAGAGCGACATGTATTTTCCGATCTTAACTTCGATGTTCTCTAGCCTGGAATCTGCATAACCAGTCCCAGTCTTGATGTCAGTCCCAGTCCTGCGATAAAAAAAGGTTACAAAAACAAAAAAAGAAAAAAGCGGACGAACTTATATCTTGTGATTTTTAGGTCCGTATTATGGGGGCGAAATTAACTATGAACTCGGGTAGGCTCGGCGTTCGTACCGTTGGTCGAGGTTGATATGTCAAATCATATTCACTCATATCGATTGACTATTTTGATAGATGACTCATAAGATTCTCCCCTTGTAATAGGGTTTGTAGTGGGGCATCCATTATGACTGTTATCGGATGGCATTGGAAGTAAGGTCGTAGCTTCCGTGTGGTCGTGACGAGAGATAGGGGCAGCTTTTCTGCATCCAAATACTGTGACTTGACCCCAGTTATTTTCTTGATTGCGTAATAAATGGGGAATTGTGCTCCCCCTTATTCCCGCACTAGAGCGATGCTAAGTGAAGAAACCGAGACAGTCGCATAGGTTAGCAGTCTCTCTTTATTTTCTAATTTGACTATTACATGATGGCTAGCCAAGTAAGCCTTGAGATCCCGCATGCTCTGGCTGCACTCCTACGTCCATTGGAAATGACGATCCTTCCTTATGTGTTTGAAAAATTCATGGCATCGGTCTGTTCATCGTGATATGAATCTTCCCAAGGCTGCGACATTTCCTGTTAATTTTTATACCATTTTGACGTACGTCTGGCATCTCCTGGATAGCCTTTACTTTATTAGGGTTTATCTCGAGCCACGACCGGAGATGAGAAAATCCAAGAACTTTCTAGACCTGACCCCGAAGGAGCATTTTTTCAGATTTACTTCATGTCATGGCGACGCAAGACGTCAAAGGTTTCGGCCAAGGAGGCCAGGTGGGTCTTGCTCCCTGATATTTGACCAACATGTTGTTGATGTATACTTCCATGGTATGACGGATTTGTTTTTAGAACATTTTATTGACCAATCTCTAGTAAGTGGCCCCTGCATTCTTAAGACCAAAAGGCATTACATTCTTACCATGATTGGTCATGAAAGAAATTTTTCCTGATCTTTTGGGTGCAAGCTGATTTGATTGTATCCGGAGTACGCATCCAGGAAACTGAGCAGCTCATGTCTGGTTGTGGCATCAATCGTTTTATCAATGTGCGGCAAAGGAAATGAATCATTTGGGCAAGCCTCATTCAGGTCATTAAAATCTAAGCACATTCTGAATTTGTTGAGGTTTTTGGGGACCATCACTACGTTAGCCAGCCATGCGGGATCCTCGATCCTCCGTACTGACCCTATATTAAGTAGGCGCGTCACCTCTTCCTTCACGAATTGGTCCCTGACTACAGATATCATTCATTTCCTTTGTCTAACTAGGGTATGATTAGGATCAGCTCTCAGCCGGTGGATAGCTATCTCTGGGGGGGGATCCCTATTATGTCAAGGTGAGACTAAGAAAATTAATCTAAGTTAGTTGTTAAATAATATAAAAATGCATTCTTGAGCCTAGGCGATAGCTCCGAGCCCAAGTATACCTTCTTTTCGGGGTGTTCCTCGAAAAGTGCCATAATTTCCAATTCCTCGATAGTTGAATCTGCAGGATCCTTGCCTGGTAGTAAGACAAATCCTTTCGGGATGACCAGATCCGAGTATCATTCTCATGTAAGTTGGCCCTTCCCTCCTTTGAGCATCTTGCTTTGGCCCAAAGACTGTAATTGCTATTGACTCATCTCTTGTTCTTGCGGAATTGTTACTACTAACGTATATTTTGATTGGGAATAGCCGCTACTGCCTCTGATTTCTCCGATCCCCCAAGGTGTAGGGAATTTGACCTTCTGATGATAAGTTGAATGGACTGCCTACATTGCATGCAACCATGGCCGCCCAAGTATTGCATTATACATCAAGTATCCAGACACGAGGTCAAAGGTCGTGACATGTTTTATGCTATCAATGTGAACTCTCAATTCAACTTCTCTCCTTGTTAGCTCGCTGGACATGTTGAAGCCCACCAGCACCTTTGTTACGGGGGTGATTGACTCGTCCATTCGCATTTCTTCCAGGACCTGCAACTGGATGATGTTCATTGAACTCCCTGGATCAACCAAAACACGTTTAGTAAAAGACTTATTAATTTGCAAAGATATTACTAGGGGCTCATTATGATGTGAAGCATAGTCCTCGCAGTCGTCGTTAGAGAATGTGATATCCTGATTTTTCATGGCTTTCTGTCTGTGGCTCATGGACGTGACCTAAATCTTGGATTTTCTCACTGATGTATATGTGATCTTGTTGGCCACTTCTGTCCCAAAGATCATATTGATAGTATGAGTAGGCGAAGGCACTTGGTTCGGCCTCTGCCCAACATTCCTGCTTAGATTGAGCTTCGTCTGTCGCTAATGTACTCCCTCAAATTCTATGCGTGCAATAGTTGCGCCACTTCAATTCTTAACTTAGCGCAATCCTCCGTGGTGTGACCATGCGTGCTATGGAAATTGCACCATATCCCTATATTCATTTTCTCTGGATTGGTGCGCACATTATTTGAGACCCTTGCTTCTTTTATGGTCTTCATTACTGCCACTAACTCTGCCGCATTTATGCTGAAATTGTGATCAGATAGCTTTAGGAGGCCAGTCCCCTTTCATGTTGATTCCTCTGACCGCCGTGGGGCACATTCAATGAGGCTTTGATGATTCTGGGTATTTCCCCGGCTAGTCCCTATGCTTGAGAATCTTCTAGCATCATACGGCTCGTACCGTCCCCCATTTGTAGTATTATTATTTTGTATGTGACCCGACCTTCTTGGGGGGCGCCCGCCCATGTATGTTGATGTCGTCACTCGTTGGCCTTCCTCGATCTACATCTTGGTTGTGTCCCTGAGATTTATTTCACCCCATGTTTTTGCCAGAAACTCTTTATGGCTTTTCTTTAATTTTCTAGAGGCATTTGAACTGTTCGAGTTTAACCCATCCGCAAACGCGGCTGCTGTCCAATATTCCGAGATAATCAACAATAACATTCTCTCCCTCTGGAACCTGTCTACAAATCCTCGTAGCAGTTCATCTTCCCGCTGCTTTATTATAAACATGTCTTGCTTGTGTGTTTCTACCCTTCGATCCCCTGCGTGATCCTTGAAAAAAGTATATGCAAGAGTAGCAAAGGAATCAATAGAGTTTTTGGGTAAATGAGTATACCAAGAGAGTTCTCCCTTTATGAGCGTCTGGATGAACTTCTTCAGCACGACAGATTCGATTTCGTGTTGTTTGAGATCGTGTCTAGTGACAGTTGCTTTGAAGGTTACGATGTGCTCTTCTGGATCTGTGGTGCCATCATATTTTGGTATGTCGGGTATCTTGAACTTCTTTGGGATAGGGATGGGTGTCGCGCTTTCCAGATACAGTAAGAAATCGTGCCTCTTGGCTCCTACACCTTTTATGATAGGCGGTGCTCCGAGTATCTGGCTCATTCGCTCATTCATTTCTTTTTCCACCCAATGCAATCCCTCTATGAACGCATCCATTTGGTCCTTCCCGCCCTCTTCTCTCTTCTTGCTGGATTTCAGTTTGGCCGAGGTCTTCACGGAATTTTGGTTTGACACCGAAGTCCCTGTCCTGGAATGGGAAGCTATAGCGGCTACCTCCACTTTCATGCACAACATCATCTCATTTTGTGCTTCTAGGATAGATACGATCGTTTCCTTGGTGAAAGATCTTCCCTTATCAGCGGGTCTGGGTTTTCCAATTTGAGACTTGGCCGAGCTCCTTCCTTCGGGCATTTTCTTCCGGGCCTTTTTAGCCTTCTCATTATTTGGGGTTTCCTTGCTCCGCTCTTTCCGGGCCGCTCCTCTAACTCTTTGCGTAGTGTTTCTCATCGATCCGTCATGCCTTGATGCTCGATGGGTACCTGTTCCTCCATGAGTTCCTGTGATCCGTGAGTGTTGTTGTTTTGTCCTGACATGCTTCCTCTTTCTTCTTTGGGTGTAGTGTTTCCGTTTGATTTTCCAGAAGATCGGCTATAGATCGAGACAACACCACAATTGTCTATCCTCACAGACGGCGCCAAACTATTTTTCGATGGAAATAATTCTAGCCAAAAATACAGTTATAAATTTGTATTCAAGGGTTTAAAGACAAATAGATTGTATCCGATCCGGAGACCCTCTTGAACGAGTCCGGAATTACTAATTAGGTTATGAAAATGAAAGATAAAAGAGTAAGTAGATACAAAAATATGCAAGTAAAATAAATAATAAATAAATAAATAAGCTAAATCCAAAATGAATAATGTAAGAACAAGAGTTGAAAATCTTGTATTTGCTTGAGAGAGATCTAATTTACAAGTGTAGGCTTAGAGAGAATACAATTTGTTTTCCTTCTTCTCTAAGTCTTGTATGTATAAGACAAAACTAGACTATTATGCCTCCCTAAAGTTATGATGACGTGAGTGTAATAACGTCACCATGCCCACGCGCGCCGCGGCAGTATGATTTAGGAGGGATGTGATAGAAATTGTTGGGAGTAGAAGACAACTATGCAAAGGCTTCGGAACTATCAGGCTTTTTTAGTACGCTAATACTTTCGGAGGTATTTCTACCCAATACAATCTTATGAATGAGAAAATTTCAACTGCTTTTAGGGTTCATTAGCACCCATTTTATCTTAATCTTTTGGCTCTTATGTTTTCACATCAGTTGAGTCCTTCCTTAAAATGAGATTAATCTTTGGGTTCTTTAGTTCATATCAGGGTTGTCATTAGCAGCAAGAAGCAAGACGAACTAAAAATTGGAACAACACATATTGGTGGAACTTAGGTTTAAACTTCAAACTTCCTTTTATCGAGAAAGTTTAACTGAATGGTTTGACAAATTTTTTTAAGACTAGGATTTTAACTTTTGTCTTCTTTAATTATATTTTACTTTTAGAAAAATAAATTCTATTTTACCTTAAACTTAAATTTTAGGAGAAACAAATCGGCCAAACTTTTCATTCTAATTATTTGAATTAGTAGTGGTCTTGGAATGACCCAAAATTCTGAAGAAGATAGATAAAATTTAATATATTATAATTTTAAATATTTATATATTTATCGGTTTGATTCAGTTTTTTTGTTTGATATCAAACCAAACCAAATGTTATTGGTTTTCTAAAATTTAAAATCAAATCAAACCGAGCCGGTTTTAGGTTTATTAAGTCAGTTTGACTTGGTTACCGATTCGGATCGGTTTTTCGGTCTCATTTGAACACCCCTAGGTTGAATCACTGGCTTTGATACCATTTGTTGTGGAATAGAAGAAACGGGAAAGAAAATCGAAGAGAGAATGAACAAAAACTCATTGCATTAATTCATTACATTGTTCTTGCATTGAAAATAAAGGACTACATTACTATTTATGGAAAACTAAAGGGAATAAAATAAAAGCAAATATATTATTTTCCTTATAGATACTAAACTAAAAGAAAGCTAAATATTATTTAATTAATGTAGATACTAAATTTAGAACGAAACTAAATATTTTAAAAAATTCCAAGACTAAAAATAAAGTAAATATTCTACCATTAATATAGATCATAAAATAAAAGGAAAGTAAATTTTATCATTATTTGATAAGTTTTTGAAGAATCATGAGAAAATAATTTTATGTTGTTTGTTTTCAACATTAGATCACTGGAAAAATAACTATTTTCATGGATCAACATTATTCATTTTTAAGAATTTTTATATATTTTAATTTGTTTATTTTATAACTTATACTCATATTGTTTAATAATATTTATGCAACTTTTTTAAAAAATGTGCACAAATTGATATAGGTTCACGAGCAAAAAATAAAATATATACTTCTATATGTAAGGTAGCTTTTGGCAAGAGGTAGTCCTTAAATGGTGAAGTATATTTTTTGTTTTTCTGTTTATATTTATTTAACACAAATTTATGTGTCTGTTGGGACCCACATGAATATATAAATATATTTTCTTTATGGTGTTTATTAATCTCTTTGTAAAAGGTAGACAGATGAGACCTAATATCCATGTGTCAAAAATATAATGGGAGTCACAATTTTTCTATATGTACTTCTATATAAATTCCTACTGGGGGAATACTCCAAGGTGACTAACTCTCTCCCTATTTGTTCATTTTATGCATGGAAATGATGTCTCGTAGCATCTCCTTGGTTGTCGATTATATGTCATGGGAACCTATTACGATCTGTCATAAAGGACCACAAATATCCCATTTGTTTTTTTGCAGACGACATCATTCTTACTATTAGTGAATATTCACTATATATTGTGTAATTATTAGTGATGTATAATTATAGTAGTTATATGATTCTTATTGTATTAGGACTCTACATTGTACACTATATATATTTGTATTAATGAGAAAGACTCCGCAACGGAGATTAATACAATTCTACATGGTATCAGGAGCCAACAATCCTCCCCGACCTAAAAACGAAATTCGTCACCCTTCCCTTTTCTTCTCCGGCGTCAAACAGCCCGTATACCGTCGGTATACATCCGATATCACTGATATACAGCTGCCTAGCCCTCCAATTCTACAAACAACCCTATATACCTCTGGTATACTACTGATATACAACCCTCTTTCCTTCTCTATCTCTCAAACAGGATGTACACCCCTCGTATACAGCCTATACACGCAGATATACACTATGTTTATGACTGATATACCCTCTCTGCCCATATATACTACCCGTATACAGCCTCCCTAAGATGATATCCACATCGTATACGGCCCCATATACACCTCGTATACGTAATGACCCCCCCTATTTTTTTCTCACCTACTCTCCGGCATCCTTCATGGCCATGAACAACCACAGATGTGGCAGTGGCCAGCGGCACAGGGTAGGCAGAGGGGTAGGGCTGGGAACTGGGCTTCCAGCAAGGGTCCAGCAGCCTCCAGACAGTCTAGCAGGTGCGACCCATAATAAACTATGGCTGCAGCGGCCCAACAACCTGGGAGCACATGCGATGGGCCACGACAAACAGGCCCACTTTCACGCAGCCAAGCAGTTTGCTCCAGACCAGTCGATGGGCCATAGCCATCCGGCCTAATTTCCTGCAGCCCAACAGCGGCCCAACAGACTGGGAGCACAGACGACGGGCCATAGCAATCAGGCCTAATTTCGTGGAGCCTAGCAGTCCGCTCCAGGACTTCCCCAATCCAATTTGGGCCAGGCTTTTGTCATATTGACTCATCGGCAACCCGATAATGCGTGGTATATGGATACGGGAACCACGTCTCACCTCAGAAACAATTCTGGTAATCTTCCTCAACTGCAAAATTTAAATACTCCACAATCTATTATGGTCGAAAACGGTCATCGCATTTCAATTCAAGGGTTTGGCCATACACTAACTCCACCACCGCATCCCCACTTCTCACTAAATAACGTCCTATATGCTCCAAATATTATCACGAACCTAATCTCCATTAGAAAATTTGCCACCAATAATTCTGATCAATCAATTTTGACTTGTTTAGGTTTTCTGTAACGAACCTACATATTAGGAAACTCCTTACGAGATGTAATAGTGAAGGGGACCTCTATCTTTTTCTATTTATGTCCGTTTTTAGTGTTAATCCTCCCACATCTCTAACTACCCATGTCGTTCCTCCCACCGCTTTAGCAACAATCTCTTCGTCAACCTGGCACAATAGACTTGGACACCCATGAGCTCCTGTTTTTAATTTTCTTAGAAGTAATAATTTAATTCATTGTAATAATGGGAAACTTTCCCAACAGTGTCTTTCTTTCCTTTTAAGCAAACATGTTCGCCTTCCTTTTCAGTCTTCTTTAAGTGTTACGTTTTCTCCCTTTGACATTATTCATGCAGATTTATGGACATCTCCCATTACTAGCTCACTGGGTCATAAATTGTATCTCGTCTTATTAGATGACTATTCTCACTTTATCTGGGATTATCCGCTTAAATTCAAGTCTGAAGTGTTTGCCAAGTTTCTTGCATTCCGTGTCTATGTCAAAACTCAATTTGAAAAAAAAATAAAATCGTTTCAATGTGATAACTGTCGTGAGTTGAATAATTCCACATTTCACAATTTTTTCTCTACTAATGGCATGGTTTTCCAATTCTCGTGTCCCCACACCTCCTCCCAAAATGGCAAGGTCGGATAAATCATTTGCACTATCAATAACATAGTTCGTACGCTCATATGTCATGCCTCCTTCCCCCCTCTTTTGGGTATATGCTGTTAAAATGACTGAATATATTCTAAATATTTTGCCCACCCAAACTCTCCAACATAGAACACCCACCGAAATTATATTCCGTAGGATCCCAACTTATGAGCACTTACGAATTTTTGGCTACCTGTGCTACCCGAATCTTGCCTCCACGGCCCCGTATAAACTTGCACCCCGCACCACTCCTTGTGTGTTCTTAGGTTTTCCGCCCAATCATAGGGGATATCTGTGCTACGACTTGTCTTCCCGCAAAACTATCGTCTCACGTCACGTTTGACGAAACAATCTTCCCATTCACAAATATCCAAAAATTCCAGAATTCTGATTACATATTTTTAGACGAGTCTGACACATCACCGCTTCTCTGCCTCGCTCTCAGTCGAGTTGTCACTATTCTAGCAGCAACCACTGTACCCACTGCCTTTGCCTAGTCTCCTTTCGGTCACTCCACAGTCTCTACCGTCCCGTCGACCACCCCTACATCACTATTATTCCAATTCGACCTGAATCCCCTAACCTACGAGTCACCAAAATCCCTTCGCCCTCATCGGTCAAACACCCGCCAGCCACTAACACCAATCACCAGAAACCACCCAACCTCGACAGCTACCTATCGACCGATACCAGTCACCACACACCCAATAACCTGTCGAAATCATCAACCCGTCGACCCAGACCACCCAATCGACCAACCCGACAGCAACTACCAACCACTCACCGAACCCAGCCCTGTTGCACCATGTCGATCCACCCTGCCAGTCACCAGTCGACATACAGAATATATCGACCACTACCCCACCACATACCCGTACCATTGCCAGCCCGATCCCTTTTCCCACACACAAAATGGAAACCCGTTCTGAGTATTGCTATGAGTGAGCATTGGCCAATTCATCAGCCTAATATGAAGAATGCTTTTCTACATAGGGACTTGAAAGTAACTGTTTACATGCACCAGCCGCCAGTATTTGTCCATCCAGAGGCCCCTCATTATGTATGTCATCTTCGTAAATCACTCTATGTTTTGAAACATGCACCAGAGCGTGGTATGAACGCTTTGGTACTTACATTATGCAAATTGAGTTTGTATGCAGCAAGTGTGATAATTCTCTCTTTATTTTTCATTGAGGTAGTAACATTGCTTATTTATTATTATATATGGATGATATTGTGCTTACTGCCTCATCTGATGTGTTGAAAAATGAGATCATTGCACTGCTTAAAATTGAATTTGTCATGACTGACTTGGGAAAATTACTTTTTGGGGATATCAGTGACTAGATCTGTAGATATTATGATTCTGTGTCAGCGTAAGTATGCAGAGGAGATCGTGTACAGGGTTAAAATAGAAAACTGCAAGATCATGCCAACTCCGGTCGAATCTAAATCAAAGCTAAGTGTTGTTGATGGTGATCTAGATTCCGATCCCATTCTTTATAGGAGCATTGCAGGTGTACTTCAGTATCTTACTTTCACCAGGCCTGATATTGCTTATGATGTTCAGCAGGTGTGTTTGTTTATGCGTGCCTCCAGGGAGCCTCACTTTATTGCTCTTAAACATATCATCTGATACGTTAAGGGCACACTTGATTATGGATTACATCTATACCCCTCTGCACCGACCAGTTTGTTATCATATACGGATGCAGATTGGACAGGTTGTCCGGACACGCGACGTTCCACCTCCGGCTACTGTGTGTTCTTCCGGGATAATCTCATTTCATGGTCTGCCAAGAGGCAAGCCACTCTATCCCGTTCGAGTGCAGAAGCAGAGTATAGAGGTGTTGCAAATATTGTTGATGAGATCTGCTGGCTCTGAAACCTTCTTTTAGAGCTCCAGTGTCCCTTGTGTAAGGCTTCATTGGTATATGTGATCCGCCATATATTTATCTCATAATTTGTTCCAGCATCAGCAAACCAAGCACATTGAGATGGATACACACTTTGTTCATGAAAAAGTTGTTATAGGACATGTTAAGGTGTTGCATGTGCCCTCTTCTTATCAGTATGCGGATATCTTCACTAAAGGACTACCTAGATAGTTATTCCTCGACTTCAGATCCAGTCTAATCGTTCGGCCTCCTCCCGCTCCGACTGAGGGGGTGTATTAGTGAATATTGGTAGAATAATCATCATATATTGTGTAATTATTACTGATGTATAATTATGATAGTTATAGGATCCTTATTGTATTATGACTCCACATTGTACACACTAAATATATTTGTATTAATGAAAAAGACTCCACAGTAAAGATTAATACAATTCTACACTTACATCTCATCTTACAGTCAAGAGTGCTCAAACTATTTTAGATCATATAAGTTTTTTTACAAAACACTCCGGGCAAAAAATCAACCTTAAAAAATCCAGTGTTTTTCTCCAAACATTGTAATAATAGCCTAAGGAATTACATATGTACTAAATTCAACATAAGAGAGGGAACGTTCTTTCGGAAAATACTTGACATTTCCCATTTTTAACTCCAAACCAACCGTCTCCGACTTTCAATTCGTTTTGGATTCTTTCAAGAACCGCTTAGCGGGAAGGATAACAACCTGGCTGGACGAACAACTCTTATTAAATCCACTCTTAAGTCACTGCTGAACTATGTTATGCAGCTTATTCCTCTCCCTCCTAATGTCATTGGTCAACTGGAACGATATCAGCACAATTTTCTCTGGGGCACCACTGCCCAAAAGAAAAAAAATCATCTCATTTCTTGGGATAAAGTAACCTCTTCTACAGCAAATGGTGGGCTAGGTATTCACAAAATGAGAGCTAAAAACCAATCCCTCCTTGCAAGCACATCCTGGAGGCTTTTTCAATCTCCCTTTTTTTTTGGGCCAAAACTCTTATCACCAAATATACGACCTTACTTAATAGGCATAAGAGCACCCCATCACCATTATGGAAAGCCATTAATATTGGCTGGATGAATTGCCAACGAGGTCTCGGTTGGCAAGTCACTTATGGAAATATGATTAATATTTGATCCGACCCTTGGATTCAGCCTGTGTATGTTTTGCGTAGCCTACAACCTTAACGACATTCAATCTCTTGAATCTACCATCTCCTTTCAACTCCCACCGCTAGTCCTTCAGAAACTCCAATCCATATATAGGCCTATCTATTCTCCTAGATACGATAAAATCGTTTGTGCTCACAAAAAATGGTTCTTTCACCGTTAACTCTTGTTACAAAGCTTTCACTCAGGAACACACTTCAACTACCTCAAACACATGGATTTGGAAGCTTCCAGTACCGCCTAAAATTAAGTCGTTTATATGGATATGCACTCATAATAGGCTAAGTACTGCGAATTATCCCCACAAAATCAAAATTCTTCCTACACCGACTTGTCAAAATTGCAATTCGGCTGAAGAATTCATCGTTCATCTCTTCTTTCATTATCACAATCAGACTTGTCCACCGGGTCGGGGACCCGCCTGACCCGAAAAACTAGGGCCAGAGAGCCACTCGACCCAAAAAAGCGGGGACCCGATCAAGGTCAGGGTCGGGCCAGGGTCAGATTTTTTTACCCGTCTAACCCGATCCGGCCCGACTCGACCAGTGACCCGTCACTTAAACCTTCACTATATAAGTGAAGGGATAACCTTCAGCAGCCGCAACCCTTCATTTCTTACAATCGTCGCACCGTAATCCTCTCCACTTCAATCCGGTCTCTGCAATTCATAGGTAAGTTTCCATTCATTTCATATGTAAGTTCCATTCTTTCTCTGCAATAGCTTCTTCTATGCCATCTTTCTCCTTTTTGTTCTTTTCTTCTACGCCGGTTTTTGCATCTGCTTTCTGCATGTGGGCTTCACAGATAATAAAATTTATTGGGCTTCTTCTACGCTTTCTTCCTTTTATTGGTGTTGAAAAGCTTTCAGCTTTCTTCCGGTTTTTGCATATGCTTTCTTTGATATTCTTTCTACTTTCTGCATCTGCATCTGCTTTCTGTTTCTGCTATCTGCTTTCTGCATCGAAATTAGATTCTTCAAAGCCAAAAATTACCTGTTGGGGTTGTGAAATTTACAATATACCTGTGATTAATTTTGTAATTTCTACCGGTTTTTGCATATGATTTCTTTGATATTCTTTCTGCTTTCTGCATCTACATCTGCATCTGCTTTCTGTTTCTGCTTTCTGCATCGAAATTAGTTTCTTTAAAGCCAAAAATTACCTGTTGGGGTTGTGAAATTTACAATATACCTGTGATTAATTTTGTAATTTATGCCGCTATATTTGTAATTTTGTATTAATGCCTATGTCTCCTGTGATTAATTTTATTATTTCTGCCGCTGTATTTTGTAATTTTTGCAGCTATGATTAATTTTGTAATTTCTTATTTGATAGAGTTCAATTATAATATGGAACGAGCTAGCGAAAACAGCAACGTCAATTCTACAGGTACCTCTAATGCATCTATAGCAAAAGAAACACATGATGGTTTTATTGAATATAATCAAGTTTTAAAGAAGCAAAAATAATCTGGTGTTTGGACTGAAGTTGAGAAAATTATTGGGGCTAACTCGGAGATGACTAAAGATAGATGCAATCATTGTAAGCGTGAGTTGACTGCTAATAGTAAGCATGGAACTTCGCATTTTAAACGTCATTTAGAAAGATGTCCTCATAAGATGCATCAAGATATTAAACAATACATGTTGTCTGCCGAAACTAATGTTGATGGTTCCACTATTTTAAATAAAGTTAAGTATGATGATTCTGAGAGTAGAATAGCTATCATGTTTTACTTGATTGAAGAAATACGTCTATTTATTACAGTACAAAAGAGAGGATTTAGGAGAATGGCTAGAAGGTTAAACACGCAATTTAAACCTTTTAGTAGACAAACAGACACGAGAGAGTTATTTGCCATGTTTGCGAATGAGAGGATAATTTGAAAGAGTTTATTGCTAAGGCTCCTGGAAAGGTATGTTTGACAACTGATAATTGGAAATGCAAATATACTAGGGAAGAATATATATGTGTGACTGTCCACTTTGTGAATTCTAATTGGTGTTTGTAAAAAAGAATCATAAGATTTAGGTCATTGGTTCCTCCGTATGATTCTACTTGTATTTCTGATGAGTTAATCTTGTTTTTGGGTCAATGGAACTTAGAGCACAAAGTTCTTACAATCACAATCGATAATGCTACATCTAATTTTTCGATGATGAGATTGATTAAAAGTCACATTCTTTCCAAGCATTCTCTTGTTGATGGTGGAAGTTTTTTTCATGTTCAATGTTGTGCACATATTTTGAATTTAATTATGCAATCTGAATTGAATCATATTGGATAAATACTTGAGAGCATTAGAAATATGGTAAAGTTAATTGATTGGTCTTCCACCAGACGAAAAAACTTTTTTGACATTGATGAAAAAATGTTTAACTTGCGAGTTGCTCAAAGGTTTAGACTTGATACTCATGTGAGGTAGAATTCTACCTATATGTTGATGGATCGTGTCCTTCACTACAAGGATGTGTTCATATATGTTGCTACTAGAGATGTGAAGGTTAAGGAATTGGCTCCTCCACTTAATTCTTGGGACAAAGTTAGTCAAGTTCACAAGTTTTTAAAAGTATTTTATGATGTGACTAACTTATTTTCAGCTTCAAAGCATCCCACTTCTAATTCTTATGTTTTAGGAGTATGGAAAGTTTATAAAGCTTTGCTTGACCTTTCTAGGAGTGAAGATAACGTTTTAGGTGATATGTTAAGTGTTATGCGATGCAAAATTAACAAGTATTGGAGTGAGTATAACCTTCCATTGAGTTGTGCAACACTTTTGGACCCCTGATATAAAATGACATTTTTAAAGTATTGTATTATTAAGATGCATGGGGATGAAGGTTGTCAAAAGCACATTGATTGTATCATGAACGCTATTAAGGTATGGTTTGAGGAGTATAAAAAGGCCATTGATAGTGACACAAATATACATAATAGTGTAGATGGATCTGGTACTAGTGGTAGCAATTTTATTACTCGAGATCCTTTATCGGATTTTGAAGATTATGATGTATTTATGACTACCTAGATAGAAAACAATGCAGTTGGTAAAAGTGAGTTGGATTTGTATTTAGAGGAACCAAATCGTCCAAGGGATGATGATTTCGATATTTTGGACTTTTGGTATAAGTCTTCAGCTCGATATTCAATTCTCACAGTAATGGCTCGTGATCTCTTAACCATTCTTGTCTCAACTGTAGCATCTGAATCTGCTTTTAGCATTGGTGGGAAAACAATATCAGCTACTAGAAGTTCTTTGAAATAAAAAA
This sequence comes from Anisodus acutangulus, assembly GCA_029783415.1. Lineage (NCBI taxonomy): Eukaryota > Viridiplantae > Streptophyta > Magnoliopsida > Solanales > Solanaceae > Anisodus > Anisodus acutangulus. The sequence continues at coordinate 19,378,161 of CM056490.1, forward strand.
TTGTGCAAGCTTTGGTTTGCCTTCGTGATTGGGTTCTTGCCGAAGGTATATTGTATATATATATATATATATATTTGTCTTTTTAAAATAATTTATATTATTTTTGCTTTATTAATATTTATTTTTTACTTATGTAGGTGAAGGGACAAACGAAGAAGAATCTAGTGATGATGACGATGACGATGCTTATGATGATGTTGAATGAATTATTATAATTAATTTATGATTATGAAGAAGACTATTTTTTTTTTGCTTACTGTTAATTTGAATTATTGTAATTACATTGTTTTCTTATATTGATGATGCTTGCTTACTGTTGGTTTGTAATTATCGTGCGTGACGTTGGTTTGAAACTTTGAATTATCGTGAATTCGTGATGAATTATCGTGATGTTGATTATGATGTATTTTTGCTAACTATTTTATTTAGTTTTGTAGAGCGGGTCAGGGTCGACCCATGACCCGTAGGGTCCCCAAAGGGTCAGGGGCAGGGTCGGAAATTTTCAGGGTCGGGCCAGAGTCAGGCTAGCAGAAAAAAAAAGTCACCTGACCCGAGCTTTGGACAGGTCTAGTCACAATGTGCGTCACTGTTGGCAACAACTTCGTCTAGCAGCTAAAGTCTCTGAATTAACTAGACAAACGCAGTCTTCTAACTCTTAGCTTCATGATCTCATCCATGATAATTCGCTTAATTTGCCTCAAAACCACGCCTCTAAATTATTTCTGCCTTTTCTCTTATGGCATATTTGGACAACTAGAAATAAATTTCTCTTTGAAGTTAAGAAAAACATGGCCAGCATTACTATAGTGGAGAATCTAGTGGTCGAATATCTTTATCTAGGGTCACGAACTCATCCTCAGCGCACTAAAGTCCCTCTCTATCTCAAATAGGAACCCCCTTCACCTGGGCACTTTCAAACTCAATATTGATGGTTCAGTTAACCCTTCCCTAGACAGAGTAGGCATTGGGGGAATTATTCGACATTCTCTCAATCATTGGCGAATTGGGTTTGCAGGACTTGAATATGATAGGAACCCTTTACACAGATAACTCATGGCTCTCCTTAGGGTTTACAATTGGTTGTACACAACAGATTTTCCCATCTTGAAATTAATATTGACTCTATAGAAGTCATCACAATGCTAAAATCAAAACTCGATACTTATTCGTCTATTGTTTCTGATTGCAGGTACATCCTCCGACAGCTCCATGATCCTCCAGTTCATCATGTATACAGGGAGCAAAACTGCGTAGCAGATGAGCTTTCTCATTTTGGTTCAGAATTGTCGGGAAGCCGGATAACTTTTTTTGACCAGCCTCCTCTCTTCGTTCAACAAGTCCTTTTAGACGACACTGCTGGAAATGTTCACATTCGCCACGTAAACAAGAATAGCACAATCAGAGACCAAGCACATAGCAGTTTTTGTCTACCATCAACGAGCTCCACCAATCCACTGGTGCATCAATCAGTTTTAGTTAGTAATTCTCTAGGACAAACTCGGGATACTGTCAATCCCGTAGTTTGTAATGTAGGATCTTTTAGCAATGTTACTAACATCAATGTAGATGCCAAAAGGCATCATCTCCCTGTATACTAATGCAATCTTAATCACCAAAAAAGAGGTTCATGAGCAAAATACACACACAAGTGTGACGATCCACCACATCATCATGCCACATAAGTGTCACTTGACACATATTTTAATCCATGTGCATGCTTACCTAGGAAAAATGCTAGCATACGTGGGAAGATTCTAGAGCCATGTAGAGCTTCCTTATGAAGACTTTCTTGGAAGACCCTAGAATTTCATGAATTTGCATGGAAAGTCCTTAGAATATTCTAGTTGTGTAGAGACTTCTAGAATAGGGGTTTATTTGTAAATATGTAGGAACTTGTACAATAGCTATTATTTACATACTAGTCCCTAGATGAGTAGTATAAATAGATGGGCATTCATTTGTAAAACTATCAAGTAAAATTAACAAGTTCTCTCTAATACAAAAGTTTTTTTAGCAAATTTCTCTTGTCATCCTTATCTATCATTTCCTTAGTGATCTTGAGTGTCATAATCTAGGCTGACTTGGCACAGCTAGATCGTGAGCAAGTTGTGTAAGAACGTGAGTGAGTTGTCAAGTGCTGCATGTGCGCTTAGTTAAAGACTAAGGATGTGACAATGCGGTGTCAGAGCCAGGTTGATACTAAGGAAATGGCAAACAATCGAGAAATCAATGTTGCTAACACCTAAGCCAATGTTACTCAAGATGCTGCTCGCAAGAAGGACCATACCAAAAAGAGGAATGCCGCCAGCAAGAGCCATGAGGTGCCACCAGAGGTTGTGCCAAATGAAGGGCTTACATCCCAAGAACCTTCTGCCACTGGTATGAGTGAGGATGACGTAGAGGTCCTGCCCAAGGACGGTTCGCTCGGTAAAGAGTGGATTATGAAGGTTAACATGGAGATGGACGCCATCGGCATCTTTGACCAACATCTAAGGAAGGTGAAGGACACCCTTAGTGTTCTTGAGGGGCACACTCTTGAAGAGATTGAAAGCATCTGAAATGAATTGAATGGGCGTATGTAAGCCGAGATTAAGGTAAAGCAAACCATCACTGCCCTAGAGTGCAGACTCATGGAGGCATTGAGTACTATCGATGACATGAAAACAAAGATAGTGGCACTCGAAGAGCAGGTCAACGTTGGCGTGACCGAGGCATCCATCAATGTTGTTGTGATGAGAGAGGCTAAGATCGAGGCTCCCAGGCCACCAGTGTTCAAAGGGGTTCGTGATGCACAAGTGGAGAACTTTCTTTGGCAGTTGGAAAAATATTTTAGGCATGGAAAAGTTAGGGACGATGAGGCCAAGATTAACATTGTTGTATTGTTCTTATCAGAGACTGTCATGCCATGGTGGAAGAGGAAGGTCGCTGATGCTGAGAGAGGTTTATGTACAATCAACATGTGAGATCAATTCAGGTGTCAATTCTTGTCAAATGATGTCTTGTACGAGGCAACACGTAAGTTTAGGGAATTAAAGCAAACAGGGAGTATACACAACTATGTCAAGGAGTTCACCACCCTGATGCTTCAAATTCTCAACCTGACCAGTAATGACTTACTTTTCCACTTTATGGACGGATTGAAAAATTGGGCTAAGCATGAGCTGCAACTCCGTCAAGTCGCAGACATAGACCAAGCCATAGTGGATCCTGAGTCTTTGATAGATTTTAGACATGACAACCACGACAAAAGCAAAGGTAATGAGTCAAGGGGTAGCAATACCAAAGGTGGGAGAGATTGTGGCAAAGGAAAAGAGACACACTAACAATACCCTAAGACTTAAGATACTAACAAGTTTGATAGTAAGAAGTCAAATGGTCATCAGGGCTACGCTGAAAAGAAGGCGCAGGCCGAGAAGAAGGGATGCTATATATGTGAAAGGACACGCGACTTTAAGAACTGTCCCGACTTAAAGAGCCTCAATGCTATGGTTGAGGACAATCAGACTATGTGGCACTCTCAATAAGTAACCTAGCAAGTCTGATGAGAATAAAAACCAGTACGTGGATCTCACCATCAACAACAAGCTCGCTCGTGCATTGGTGGACACTGGAGCAACTCATAATTTTATGACCGAGGCTGCTGCTGGGAGACAAGATCTAAAGCTCGCCACAATTAACACTCACGTTAAGACCGTGAATGCTGAGCCAAAAAATGCTCGTTGTGTGGCCAATAGCGTTAGGGTAAAATTAGGTGAGTGGAAAGGTACGATAAACTTTACCGCCACTACTATGGATATCTTTGACATTATTTTAGGCGAAGAATTATTCAGACATTGCCACGCGATGATTGATCCCTACCTCCAACGTCTCATAGTCTTGGAGCGAGAAGGAGCTTGCATAGTTCCTATAGTGACTATGCCGCATGGACAGGGCCAAGCATAACTCTCGGCTATGCAGCTTGTTAAGGGGCTCAAGAAAGGGGAACTGACGTTCATTGCAACCATTGCAAGTTTGTAGGGAGACCGGGATTCCTAAAAGACATTGTCGCCTCGCATGGAGAAGCTGCTCGAAGAGAACAGGGATGTTATGCCCGAGGAGCTACCTAAACACTTACCTCCTAGATGTGAGGTGGATCATAAGATTGAGTTGGAGCCAGGGGCTAAACCACTTGCATTCGCCCCTTATCACATGGCACCGCCTGAGTTGGAGGAGTTTAGAAAGCAATTTAAGGAGCTACTTGATGCCGATCATATTCACTCATCGAAGGCACCTTTAGCGCACCGGTGTTGTTCCAAAAAAAGAAAGATAGATCGTTACGCTTATGCATAGACTATCGGGCACTTAATAAGGTCACAGTGAAAAACAAGTACCCAATCCCGCTCATTGCTAACTTATTTGACTGACTTAGGCAAGCCAAGTACTTTACCAAGGTGGACCTTCGCAAGGGTTACTACCAAGTTCACATTTCATAAGGGGATGAATCGAAGACAACATGTGTGATAAGGTACGGAGCCTTTGAGTGGTTGGTGATACCATTCGGCTTAACCAATGTACCCGTAACATTTTGCACTCTCATGAACTAGATCTTCCATCCTTACCTTGATCAGTTCGTGGTGGTTTACTTGGATGACATAGTCATTTACAACAACACCTTGGAGGAGCACGTTGAGCACTTAAGAAAAGTTTTCCAAGTCCCGCAGGAGAACGAGTTGTACCACAAGAGGGAGAAGTGCGAGTTTGCACAGTCAAAGGTACACTTCTTGGGATATGTCATTATCAATGGCGAGCTACGCATGGACGAGGCTAAGGTACGAGCTATCCAAGAACGGGAGGCGCCTATAAAGGTAACTGAATTGAGATCCTTCCTTGGCCTTGTTAACTACTATCGATGATTCATTAGCGGATATTTAAGTAAGGCAACACCATTGACCGAGTTGCTAAAGAAGAACGGGTCGTGCATTTGGATGAAGCACTGCCAAAAAGCATTTGAAGACCTTAAGGCAACCGTGTCAGATGATCCAGTTCTGGCATTACTTGACTTTACCAAGACATTCGAGGTGCATATAAATGCCTCTGACTTTGCCATTTGGGGTGTCCTGATGCAAGAGAGACATCCCACAGCGTTCGAGAGTCGTAACTTAAATGAGATAGAGTGGCATTATACTGTGTAGGAGAAGGAGATGACTGTTATTATGCATTGCCTTTGCACATGGCGACATTACTTGCTCGGGTCGAGGTTCGTGGTCAAGACTGACAATGTGGCCACTAGCTACTTCCAGACACAAAGGAAGCTCCCACCAAAATAGGTTAGATGGCAAGATTTCCTGGCCGAGTTCGATTATGTGCCAGAGTATAAACCGGGTAAGGGTAATGTCGTGGCCGATGCATTAAGTCGAAAGGCCGAGCTTGCCGCCATCACTTCAACAAGCTGGGACATTCAGGAGGCTATAAAAGAGGGCATGCAGCATGACCCAACAACCAAGTAATTTGTGGAGTTAGCCACCCAAGGAAAGACGAGACACTTTTGGGTGGAAGATGGTCTATTGCTTACCACCGGTCGAAGGGTCTACGTGCCAAAGTTTGGAGATATTAGGCGACGTATTATGAAGAAAAGCCATGACACCTTTTGGGCCAGTAATCCAGGTCAACGCCGTACTAAGGGCCTTGGTTGAGTGAGTCTACTATTAGCCGCGTATGAGAGAGGACATAGAGTGCTATGTGCAGACTTGTCTTGTGTGCCAACATGACAAGGTTGAACAAAGGCATCCTAGAGGACTTTTGGATCCACTACCAGTTGCGGAGCGCCCATGGGAGAGCGTGACCATGGACTTTATCACTTGTCTACCGAAGTCTGACGGTTATGGCACTATCATGGTGGTCGTGGATAGATTTTCAAAGTATGTCACTTTCATGCCCGCTTCATCGGGTTGTACATCCAAGGAAGCCCCCAAGCTATTCTTTAAGAATGTGGTGAAGTATTGGGGCTTACTAAGGCATATCATCAGTAATCGAGACCCCCGTTTCACTGGGAACTTTTGGAGGGAGTTGTTCGACATCCTTGGCACGGAGATGCACTTTTACACTAGTTTCCACTCATAGACGGATGGACAAACAGAATGGGTCAATGCCTTATTGGAGTGCTATTTGAGGCATTATGTGAGTACACATCAGAATGATTGGGCAGACCTTTTAGACATAGCCCAATTCTTATATAACCTACATCGGAGTGAGTCTATGGGGCGGAAACCATTTAAGCTAGTCACAGGCTAACAACCACAAACTCTACATTCACTACCGACATCGTTTGAGGGAAAGAGTTTGGGGGCTTACTATATGGCAAAGGGGTTCGAGGAACAACTTGACACTGCTAAGTCTTACTTGGACAAGGCAACAAAGAAGACACAGAAGTTTGTCGATCGTAAGCGTTGTCCCACATATTATAAAGTTGGAGACATGGTTTTGGTGAAGTTTAATCCGAAGCAATTAGCGTTACGGGACGTGCACCAGAACTTAGTATGGAAGTATGGGGGGTCGTTTAGGATCGTTGCCAAGGTGGGTAAGATCTCATATAAGTTAGAGTTATCACCTCATCTCAAGATTAATCATGTCTTCCATGCCAACGTGCTCAAGCCATACTATGAAGACAAAGATGATCCAAGTAGAGGCTAGTCAAGTCGTGCACATATTACTATCACCGCCTCACATGATCGGGAGATTGAGGCTATCATTTATTATCAAGCTAGGCAATTCAAAGACAAGATTCGAGATTTTATGCAACAACAATGCGCCATAGTCGTGGCAATATTAGGTGGGCGAGAGTGTGATGACCCACCACATCATCATGCCACATAGGTGCCACTTGGCACATATTTTATCCATATGGATGCTTACATAGGAAAAATGTTAGCATATGTGGGAAGATTCTAGAGCCATGGAGAGCTTCCCTGAGAAGACTTTTTGGAAGACCCTAGAATTTTATGGATTTGCATGGAAAATCTTTAGAATACTCTAGTTGTGTAGAGACTTCATGAATATGGATTTATTTGTAAATATGTAGGGACTTGTAATAATAATTATTTACATACTAGTCCCTAGGTGAGTAGTATAAATAGAGGATCATTCATTTGTAAAATCATCAAGCAAAATTAACAAGTTCTCTCTAATACAAAAATATTTTTTAATAAATTTCTCTAATACACACATCCTAAACTTCATTTAATATAGTTGGCAAAGAAAAGTCGAAACACATGCACAACATTAGTCGTGATTTACGATTTCATTGTGTGTAACGTCAAAGATGGTGGCTTAGGACAAATAAACAAATTCTTTAACATGCCATTGACATAATTCTCCTTTTATGTGTGTTTTACTTTACCATAAAACAAATATCTCGTATTTTTCAACAAGTTGAATAAAAAAAATAGAAAGATTATTCCCTTTACTCCCTATGTCATATTAATACTGTATGATAGGATTAAAATCTTAATTAAATCCCTTTATCATAGGAGCAGTAGTGGAACAATTAATGATCAAAAAGCAACTTTGAAAACAGAAATATGTAAGATTCAAATTCAAATAATATAAGTAATAATTTGAATTATACAAAAGTGTTGAGTTATTATTTTCAGCTGAGCACATAGTTATCTTTATTAGATAGCGCTTTGCCACATGAAACTTTATGACGGGAATTCAGATTTAGTCGGATCTTAATAGGGTACCGGACACCTTTATCACCTTAAGCTTATTAATCAACATTTTGAATGTCTTAAAATTAAAATGGGTGATTTCCAAGAGTAGTTTGTTGACTAAAGTTAAAACACAATACTAGTAAACGCATACCCAAGCTTTTTCTTCTTGTAGACATTTCTACAAACAATTGATGGGCATTACAAAGGCAGCAACCAAACAATAGGGGGGAGTGAAAATGGCAGCTTGTGCTAGCAAAGGAGGGTGCCCAAGTGACTATGTAGCGCTTTCAACTGCCTTAGTATCCATGATCTTGTAAGTTCTCAGCAAAAATATTTGCTTTATTCATTCAATAGCTTGAATTATTAGTCTATTTTATCTTGTTTTTTGCTCCTCTCAAATGGATGTTAATTGTTTGTGGAAATTGTGAAGTTAAATACTGATATAGGTATGCAAGCTCGGACAAATTGAAAGACACTATTTTTTTTGCCTTTTGCTATTATTAAAATTCTGCTGAATTCAAGGGAAAATTGGATTTTGTTCCACTATGGGTGATAACAAGATAGGAAAGATCAAACTCGGGAATAGAAGCAAGATCGCGTTCCTTTTGATCATTTATTTTGATAAAAGGGATGAAGAAAGTGGACAAATAAGACTCTTGTGTGTTAAATGATAAATGAAATTTTAACTTAGGGTTTTTGGCTTTTGTTTCCCTATTTAATTCCTTTGTAAGGTCATCAATTCTTTTTGTTCATGCATAATTGTGGATGTAATACTAGTAGATTGAGAGTTTTCTCTTCCCACTTAAATGATAAATGAAATGTATAACGGAAAATGATAGTATTGAATGCTGAGATACCAAAAACTATTTTACATAGTAAAGGATTTAGTAAAGGGCAGCCCGGTGCACTAAGCTCCCGCTATGCGCGGAGTCCGGGGAAGGGCCGGACCACAAGGGTATATTGTACATAGCCTTACCTTGCATTTCTGCAAGAGGTAGTAATAATAAAAAAAAGTAAACAACAAAACTATGAAAGAAGAAACTAGAAAGTTTAATATGGCCAAAAAGTAGAATAGAGCATTATGGAACGGGGCGAGGATAGCAGTGGCCGGTGAGATCATCCCGCTCCCTCACCATTGACATGCCAAACATGTTTATCTCAACTTTCTCCCTTTTGTAAGGATGGTGCTACCTAAATTTTCTTGTCTTCTCCCCTTCTTTACTTTATTGTGGGGTAGCAGAGGTTTAAAGACTGTCTGCATATCCAGGGGCATGGTGGCAATAGAGAGTAGGATGTAAGGGAGGGGGTGAGGAAAAGAACAGAAATCTGCTCCATCTTTTTTTAGCTGTAAAGGATGAGAGAAGAGGAGGTTGGTAGATTTGGAGTGTCTTACCTGGCTTAAGTTCAACAACAACAACAAACCCAGTGTAATCCCACTAGTGGGGTCTGGGGAGGGTGGTGTGTACGCAGCCTTACCCTTACCTTGTGAAGGTAGAGAAGTTGTTTCCGAAAGACACTCGGCTCAAGTAAAGTTCATTCCTTCAATTTCCCCCCTTATGTTTTAATGCTTTTTTTGCATGTCAAGGTGTGTGATACTAACATTTAAGGTAACATTTAATACAAAACATGTGTGCCACGATAATGAGATGCTCACTGTATGCATGTCGCCTTGTCTTTTATTTATTCATAAAGTAAAGCTGCTTTGATTTTTCTTGTGCTGGAGCTTTTTATGATTAATTTTCTCAATTATTGTTTAAAGTTTCATTATTTTGTATATCCATTCAATGTGTTAGCCTTTATTTCCATTTAAGTCACCTAAGATGTTGGCATTAACCACTTGAGTTTCCTCTGCAGACTTCTCCTGAAAGCCACATTACCTTACATGATTCACAAGATTCCTTGGCCCAAAGGCAGTAGCTTTTGGCTTGTGGCAGTTCAAGTTATTGCAAGCTTAAATCTGGTGTTGTCCATTGTGGTATCTACTTTTCATTTCCCTTATATGGTGTTATGCTTCAGACTCTGATTTAATGTTCCAAGATGCTTATGGGACTATATTTTAAATTTCCGTGTTATTCATTAGGGCAGGATGTAGTTAAAAAGCTACGGGTTCAACCGAATCCAACAATTTTAATACGAAGTTAAGATATATATGTAAAAAATCACCAAAAATTCAATAGATATACATTTGAACCTATGTTGCTCGGACTCTCCAAAATGTTGCCGCACCCGTGTCGGATTCTCCAAAAATGCACTACTTTTGGAGAATCCCACACGCACCCGTCAACATTTCTAAAGAGTATGAGCAACATAGATTTGAACAACCACATACCTTTCAACAAAATATAAAGTGGTTCTACCAACAAGCAAGTAAATCTATGGCCAAGCTAAACGGAACTAGTCTGTAGCAAATTATGGATGAATTCCATGTTATGAACCAACCCGAGCCTACAAGTATGTTATTGTTCCGAGAAAAAGACCTTCACAAAGGTTGATTTGGTACCCATGTCCAGTTGTTCCAATGAACTTGTTAAAATCTAAAAGGACAAGTGAGCCAATAAATAATACGTAAATGCAAAAAAATATACACAACATTGTCTCAAAGTAACAATCTTTGGTCCCCCACTTCCCCAAGAAAGTAAGAGAGGAATAAAAAAAAGCAAACAACCTCTATAAGCAGAAATTACAAGAAAAGGACAAACCAAGACATAATATGAAACTATAAAACTGTAAAGCACCTCCTCTTTTGGAGCTTGAAGGATTGATCTAAGATCGTTTAAAATGTCAAAATCATGAGAACCCTTCTGGGTTCGTTTTCTAAAATGGTTGCATCTCTTCAATTTTCTCTTTAAACCCATCAAAATTGAGTAGAGGATTTTGGATTGACGTTGATGTTGGTGTAGCTTCATGGGGCTATATTTTTTAGTTTTCTACTATTATATCCTCCCTCTGTCCCAAAAAGATTGTCTTACTTTCTTTATTAGTTTGTCCCTAAAAGATTGGCATATTTCTATATTTAGAAACAATATAACTTTATGAAATGATTTACATCCACCCAAATATCTAAGGCTTGTTTTAAATCACACATTTCAAAAGTCTTCCTTTATTTCTTAAACTCCGTGTCAAGTCAAACTAAGACAATCTTTTTGGGACGAAGGAAGTAGTATTATATATATAGAAGAATGGTTGCTTAAATTTAGTTCTAGTAGTTCTTGCACTGTTCACTTAGAAGCTTAGCAAACCCAATTAGATTTACATAATGCCATCCAAATGCTTACCACTTTCGTGGCATCCCAACATCAGCGTGGAGCTACAGATCCGGCACTTGTAGGTGGAGGAAGACTTAAGCACTTTTTGGGGCTGAATCCGCCCAAGTTCTTTGGTTCGCGAGAAGAGGATGACCCACAATATTTCATGGATGAAACTTTTAAGGCTCTTAGGGCTATGGGTGCCATGGTTCTGAAGTTGTGGAGTTCGCAGCATATTAGTTGAAGGATGTTGCTCATGCTTGGTTCGAGTGGTGGGAGAGTGAGCGAGGAACCAATGCTCCGACTGCTACTTGGGCTGAGTTCGAGGATGCGTTCATTGAGAGATTTTTGTCCGATGAGGAACGGTTTTCTTTGGCTACTAAGTTTGAGAAGATTGAGCAGGACACCATGTCTGTTCGTGAGTATAAACTCGGTTGGCAAGGTATGCAATGTATATGATTCTGACAGAAAAGTATAAGTTGAGCAGATTTGTGCATAGTTTAGCATCACATATTAAGTCCGCGTGTGTTGCTGCTATGTCCCCTACTTGCACCTTTTCGTTCTTGGTTGGTTTTGCTAAATAACAAGAAAATTGGAGAGGTCAAGAAGTGTTGGAGAAACAACATATTAAGAAGGCCCGATCTGGGGTGGTTTCAGTGGTACATATGATGGGGAGCAACTGAAAGGGTATTCTGCACCTGATCAGTCTACTGCTCAGTCTAATGTTAGTATTTCGTCTGGTGGACAGGGATGGAGAAGCGACAATCGGAACAAGTATTCTCAGGGTGGAGATCGACATTCATCTGGATGGGTGGATCGTGTTTGTCATCATTATGGTATAAGGGATCATATAAAGAGGGAGTGTAGGAAGTGGCTACATGAAATGGCTAACTCTTCTGGCCAGAGGAATAATTCGGCTGCTCCTATTGCTGCCAAGAATCCACCTGATAGTAATGCTAATAACGTTCCTAATGCTAGTGGTAATGGAGGAGGTAAAGCGGTTGCTAACACTGCTAATGGGTCAAGCTAGATTTTATTGTTTGGCTTGTAGGGAGGCGACAGAGGCCTCAGACGTTGTGGCCACACGTATTCTAACTATTTGTTCTCTTGATGCGTATTCGTCAATCGATCTGGGTTAGAATCCTTGTTATGTGACTTCGTACTTAACCTTGATTTTGGTGGGGAACCCAAACAATTGTTGGAACTTTTTTTGTGAATACCCCTGCTAGTGTCCCTGTTATTGCTTCTAGAGTCTATAGAGACTATGTAGTTGTAGTTAAGGGTCGTGAGATTACTGTTGATTTGTCTGAATTAGAGATGGTGAACTTTGATGTGATTATGGGAATAGACTGGCTTTCCAAGTGTTATGAAACTCTAAATTGTCAATAAAAAATAGTTAGGCTTGAATTTCTTGATGAATTCATTATAGAGTGAAAGAGTGGTATTGCTAAACCTCGAGGTAGACTTATTTCGTATGACTCACAAAATAAACTCGAAGGGGTGTAGTTACCATCTAGTTGTCATTAATGACACTCAGGTCGTAATACCCTCACTTATTCCCTAAACCAAGTATGTGTTGAACCTTTTGGTTATCGAGCTCTTACGAAAGTGTAAACTAAAGGTATGAATCCTTCATTTCATGGTTAGTCTTGTTTGTTGTAGTTGTGGCAGTCCCTGTGAGGGCCATATGGTTATTGCTAGGTTGTTAGTTGATTTTTATTTTGGGATTGCTCGTAATATAAAGAAAACCCTGAAAATTTAAGATTTAGTGAAAATGTTAGGCCATAACTCTCATTCCAAGACGAATGATCCTGAGAGAGGGATAATGTAACACTCCATAAATCCGGATTAGGTGTGAATGCGTTAAATGAGTATTAATGTGAAATTATAGACATATGAAGTCCTATCAGGATGAGTTTGGGTGGAAATAGTTGTTTTAAGATCAAGACGAACAGTGTGGTACATAAGATTCGATAGAATCGATTAAGTTTACGATAGGTCTGACATCCAGCCAGCATACGTGAAAATACGTTAGGAATTTGAGAAAACTTAAAACATGAAAGTTGTAGTCCTTTGAAATACATTTCCAACCATATATGGACCAACTCAATCGAAGCTCTGTGCTAGGAGTTATGCCCATTTTACTGAACGCTATCGGCAGTCGCGGCACCCTTGCGTCGCAAGGGTGGCGCGAGTTTTCCACATTTCTGACTGATTTTTTCCTTGTGCGCCACCTCTACGACGCAAGGGTGGCCCAAGGGAGGTGCCTCGCGATGGACTTGTGTCGCAAGGGTGGCGCGAGGGCCCGTTTTTCTTTCGACTTCTATAAGCTTCTAACTTCGTCAAAAATTTTCCCACTTCGTTTTGGACGACTTTTTGTGTTTTGATGTACTGTTAAGGGTATTTAAGAAAATTAAAAATGGACACATTGCTAACACCTTCATGTAGCATGTTAGCAAGACCCTGTATATATATATATAAAAAGATCGTTGCTAAGTATTTTTGTGCGGACAATTTCACTAGTCTTCTAATAGAGTACTGCATGATGGAAAGCTCGTGCAAGCACGAGCCTAATACGGAAAATAAGGCAGTTATGGATGGATTGATATCGTAATTAGTGAACTCCCTGAGTTTCTGGGGTCGTTAGGTTCGCGAACTTAGCTATTCCGGGATTATTATTTTTAAACTAATTTATTATACCTGGGAGATGGAATAAAACAACACCAAATTTGCTAGAATAAGATGGAGTAACACCAAGCATGCATATTGATACCCAAACCTTTATTCACTCTTCTTTAATGTAGTAAGTAAAGATTTTCAATTAAATTTCTAAATAATTTATTGAAAAATAAAACAATTTCCTGTTCACTGCAAACTATAAAGAAGACAAAACAGAAACGGCATACGTGATTTTTTATTTAAAGTAACAATACGTGTTTCAATTATATAAATCAAATTGGGTTTGCTAAGCTTCTGAGCGAACAGTGCAAGAACTATTGGTACTAAATTTAAGCAGTCATTCTTATATATATATATATATATATATATATATATATATAGTAGAAAACAAAAAAAATATATAGCCCCATAAAGCTACACCAACATCAGCGCCAATCCCAAAATCCTTTGCTCAGTTTTGATAGGTTTAAAGAGAAAACTGAAGAGATGCAACCATTTTAGAAAACGAACCCAGAAGGGTTCGGATGATTCTGGCATTTTGAAGGATCTTAGATCAGTCCTTCAAGCTCCAAAAGAGGAGGTGCTTTACAGTTTTATAGTTTCATATTATGTCTTGGTTTGTCCTTTTCTCGTAATTTCTTCTTAGAGGGGTTGTTTACTTTTTTTTTATTTCCCTCTTACTTTCTTGGGTTGGGCAAGTGGGGGATCAAAGATTGTTACTTTGAGACAATGCTGTGTATTTTTTTTGCACTTGCGTATTATTTATTAGCTCATTTGTCCTTTTAGGTTTTAACAAGTTAATTGGAACAACTGGAATTGGGTCCCAAATCAACCTTTGTGAAGGCGTTGTTCTCAGAACAATAACATACTAGTAGGCTCGGGCTGGTTTATAACATGGAATTCATCCATAATTTGCTGCAGACTAGTTCCGTTTAGCTTGGCCATAGATTTACTTGATTGTTGGTAGAACCACTTTATGTTTTGTAGAAAGGAAGTGTAATCCCATTAGTAGGGTCTAGGCCTCTGGGGAGGGTAGAGTGTACGCAGACCTTAACCCTACCTAGTGGAGGTAGAGAGGTTGTTTCCAGATATACATTTTGAACCCATAATTTTAAAAAGTGCAATGGGTTCAGTGATGAAACCATAAAGATTGAATCCATCAAGTTTAATCCTGTATATGCCTCTGATATTCATATGGCTTCTGCAGATGGCCCTCAATTTTCTGAAGTTCAGAAATAGACATTGGTGGTCTTGCTATCTTTGGGCAGGTAATTTACTCTTCAAGCCATGACCAAATATGATTTGGTTTTCAAATTTCTTGCTTTTTCCTTTATCTGGTGCTTACTTGATTGATTGTTCTGCAATACATCTAATCCTCCTTGCTTCCAGTCTGGATTGAAGGTCCACTCGGATTTGGTTTGCTGTTGAGCTGCCGTATTACACAGATATTCCAACTATATTATATATTTGTGAAGTAAGTTTGACTTCTTTAAGAAATCATTGGCAACTGTTGTTCTTTGTAATTGATGAGATGATTATGTAACAATTGGCCTCATCAATATTCAATTGAGAAACTGTTAAATGGTGCAGCCTCCTCAATCCAACCCCCTTTTCTCTGAAAGAAAATAGAAAATACCTGCAGGTTTCCTGAGGAAAATAGAGTAATGGACTATCATGAATGTAATTCCTGCTTCACATTAATGGAAATTACCTGCAGAAATTAATTGTTGCTCAAAAATAGTGCACCAACCCTGAGATAAAGTAATACTACAACTGCCTGTTGGCATGGCCCTCCTAAAGATGTGTTACAACTGAAATAAAAAGAAAACAACTCATCTACTGTGTCTTTTCTGTACTTCTTTTCCTTTGCCTCCTTGTATGTCTCTCTCTGGTTTACTTTTTTATCTTTTGAAAAATATAAGAAATAGCATTAAAAGACTGTCTTAGTACTATTATTGATGCATGTTATGTGGAAAACTCTTTTGAGATATTGTCTTATTCTTTTTTGCTTTGTATGATGCTTCAGGAGACGTCTGCCACCTATTAGATCCTATATTTTTCTTCCGCTGATTCTCTTGCCATGGATAGCTGGTGCAACCTGTAAGAGTCTTCAAGTTGAACTTTATAAAGAAGTCACCTTTTAAGTTTCTTTTCTTGAAATACTAATATATTTCTTAAAAGATAATGAAATCACATGGAAGTATGTCTTGTCTTTTTTTCTACACTTTTGCAGTTGTACTACTTTATGCATTTTAATTTTGTGTTTTACATTTGTTTAGTCTTTCTTTCAGTTGAGTTGTGCCAAACTTTGCGCAAGTGTATCAACAAATATTTTTGACTTTTATTACTAAGTGAGTACTTATTGATTTTAGCTCATTCAAACTGATGCTGATAGTTGGCATTTAAAATTGCTGGAAAATTGCAAAACAGTTCCGATTTTCAAAAGTTATTTGATTAGTGTTTTCTTCTCTTTACATATTTTCTCTTTGGCACGTGAATTATCCGTGTTTACTTTCATTTACAGTAAAATCTCTGCTATTGATATTATAAGCTTCATTTGCTACATTTGTTAATGTAAGAAAGGCTTTTTGATATTAATACAGTTTGTCTGATGTAGTTATTCATATAAGAAAGCCTCTAAATTACCGGTGCCACATGGGGACAGTGTGGATTATCCCTGTTATGGGCCTTCATGCAGTATATGTTGTAGCTTTGATTGCTTTTACTGGGGCTGTGCATCATGTGGAGTTCAGATTTCATGAACTCAAAGACCTTTGGAGAGGAATTCTCGTCTCTGCAGCTTCCATTGGTTTGTTTCTATCCATTTTCTTTGTTTGGCTTCTCTCCTGGCATGCTTCTTTGTCTTTCTGCATGTGCTCAAGTAGGTGAATGACATATTGAGGAATGAAATCACAAATACTTAGTTGGTCTTGTAAAACCACTTTCCCGATATGGTCCAAGCATCTAAAGATATTCTTACACGTATTGGAAGCACCAACATAATGCTACGTGAATTAACTGTAATTTATGTCAAGGAAAAACCAAGGGAGGAAAGTAACCAGTTTCGGTGTAATGTTAGTTATAGTGGCTGACTTTCAGATCTGACAGGTGAATTTGAAAGTTATGAATGAGACACCAATTTACAATACTTCTCATGCACTCCCTTCAAGTTGGAATACAAAACATACATATCCAATTGCTTACAGATAAAATCCTATCTAAAATCTCAGAAGAAATTGTTATTAATTGCAGCTTGATATACACGGTTCAGATATCACATACCACAAAAGCTTCGAGTGTAGGACCTGTCTATAAATTGTGAGGTGTTTTATATACAAAGGCGAGGTTAGGAACCACTTGGTGAATACCCACCACATAATGTGGATGTGAACTCAAATCAAAGTTCTTGATGCAAATGTCTCAGTCATATAAATTCACATAAAGTATGTGTTGGCTTTAGAAACATGACTTTGGGCTTGGTTCTGAGAAAGCAGATTATTTATTGCTTATTAGCTAGACTTTGTTGTTTCCTCCATGAGAAAATTAATACACCCTACAGTTTCACATGTAGCACCCTAAGAATCAACATGTGATCTTTGACTAAGTTCTTTTAATATATTTTTCATCATTATAATGTGATGAAAACTGCGACTTATACATTTATTGTTATTTTGAAACATCTAAATTTTAATTTAAAAAATGAAAAATCTATATCCGATTATCAAAGAAAGTTGGTCAAAATGACCATAAGCAAAACTGACAACCAAATTGGGTGGGGAACTGGGGATGTATAAAGAAGATTTTTTTTCTTGGCTTGACATCTTGCTCACAAACATGTACATACTCTTCGATCTGTGTGACCAGATGCTTTGGCACATCCCAACTTCACGAGAAAACTAAACTGTGTGTATTAGACACAGTCGAGAAAAGGAAGTGTGTGAGAGTTTCTTTGATGAAGTTAGGGTGTGTGAAAGGGATTTTGTTACATGTTTGGGGGGCAAAGTATGTATTGAGCCTATTCTCGATCACTGCAAAGAAAATCCTGCGTATGATCAAGTGTCATTACCAGGATTAACTGCTAGAAGCTCTGACATTTATGATAGTCATCCAGGCTGCCAAAAATATTTACGTATGCCTAGCTGTAACCCATTGTAGGAGGCACAAGTGTATACTAAATGTATACCAAGTGTATAACAAGTATATAATAAGTGTATAATAAGTGTATATTGTACACACAATGTCGCAGATTATGCCGTGATTATACTGCTAAATTTTGTAAAAATAAATATTATGGTTATTTTTTTAATGGATCACTTTGGGCTGCTGTGTAGTGTAAAAATTCCTATATTATACTCCCTTTGTTCCAGTTTATGTAGCAAATTTTCTTTTTAGTTTGTTCCAAAAAGAATGGCAGCTTTCTAAATTTGGTAACAATTTAACTTAAACTTCTCAGTTTACTTTTAATGAGAAGATTTTATAGTCACACAATGTTATGGCATGTTTAAGACAATTTTCAAAATTCTTTCTTTCTTAAACTCCGTGCGTATTCAAACATTGCCACATAAAGTGGGATAGAGGGAGTAGCAATATTGCACTTGCTTTTTCAAACTAGAAATCTAGAATAGCGTAAAGCATCCATTACTAGGATGCTTAGATATTGCTTTCAACCTTCAGCGAATGCCCATCAAGAAAATTTGGAAGATGATACCAGCTGCCATCTTTTAGACTATTTGGAATGAATGGGATAGAAGAATGAGAGTGAAAGGCAAGGGCAAGCGATAGAAAGGATAGTCCCTCGCGCGAACTACTACTGCATTTTTCTGTAATACCAATTGTTTAAGGAACTCCTGGATATACTTGGGCTACTACGAACCAAATCACCAAATGG